>CM038145.1:156000262-156520910 GCA_021437245.1 Aegilops speltoides
CCCACTCCATCACTCCAAAAGTACGGGTTAAGAGGGAACGCGCCGACCCGCGAGACATATTGAGGACAAAGAAGGCAATACGATCCATCTACGGATCACGTAGCCCTTATGACACCAATTTAATACCGTCAACGATAAATAACCGCCGGGCCGAACACAAGCATGCCTCTTTGAGCTGCGCCGATATCGCTTAATACAGAGGGCGCCAAGACACCTCTATGCTTCATCGATGAAGTAATGGATCATCGATCCCAAGGGTTTAAACCCAGAAATCAATCTTACATGGCAAATAGACCCCGGTTTGGATCAAGACTACCTTTATCCACATCCATATGGGCTCTGCTGATGATTTCCATGCCATCAAGTACCGGCAGACTCCGACTCAATGCCACATCGATCTAGCATGTAACACTCATATCACTTTTGCGCTCACGACGGTATTCCCCACGGTGTCGCTTCTTTGCCCGACCGCTTGCTTTTGGCACACGATATGATAGTGTCGCTAGCATCCATATGATAAGGAGCCCGGCCGACATGGCTAGTCGAAACCCAAAGTGGCACTAACTTACAGGACAGCATCCATGACCCAAAGAACGAACGTGTGGCCATCAGTGAATCTAGGCGTAGCACGGGCTAACAGACTCGTGAACCGGCAGAAGGGCTAACAGACTCGTATTCATCGCGGACATTTCAAGGGATGTACACAGAACGAAGAAGGACACATGCCGCCAACCTAGTGTTCCGAGCAAGAGTGCTACCATGGCTCGGAAGCACTAGGAGACATTTCCGTAAGAGAGGCTACTAAGAATAAACAACTAGATAGTCGATCCCACACATAGCAATACACATTACACGACGATAACATGCAAGTATGTGCTGTATAACATGGCATCACAAAGATAACTCAACAACTCATATAGATAAAGGCCTCAAGAGCCATCATAGCATTTATTGCAAACAGGGTCACAGACCCATCATACGAGCATACAAGCAACAAGCGAAGCATTACATGTCCGGGTACGATATCTACAAATGAAAAAGGTCAAGAGCCCGACTATCTACAACATCCGATCAAGATCGAGCTGAGGTACAAGCTACTCGTCAAGTCCACGAGAACACTAGTAAGACCAAGTCTCCCGCAAAAACATAAATAAAGCACCATGAGTACAAAGGTACTCAAAGAAGACTTACATCGATCCTATCATACATGCATTTGTATCAAGAGGGTAATGTGGGTTTAGTTGCAGAAGCCAGCTTTGACTGGGCTATCCTGCTCTACGACTACGTAACCTTTGAGGTGATATATGCAAACGAGTCCACTAATCACCACACAATACACTACTATGGATTCATCCCCGCCTCCCACAGAAGGCCATCCATAGTACTCACACTTTTCTTGAGCATTTTATAGTATCCACTTCAAGTTATCTATGTACCATGTAAGCATCCAAGAAGTCCATATCCATGACCCGCTATTCAATAGATCATGTTAACCCCGCAGGGTGTACTTCACACACGCCTCGCCACTTACCGCCATGTACACGCATGTATCTCGGCAACCTTCAAGCGAAGCTCGGCGAGGGTGTCGCCACGACCGACTAACCACACAAGACTCTAGCCCGTGTTTATCGCCTATTCGGTTTCATCCGCAAGGAGATCCGCCGGTGTCGCCACGGCCCCAAACGATGTGTGCAGGGTTCCCAAGCCCACCATCCGGTGCCACTGTACACCGGCCACGGTGTTTAGTCTGCCTAAGCCCACCGCGGTGCCACTTGGTAGAAAAATAGCACTACCTACAAACACCGTAAACTAGTTACACTCGGACAGAGACCAAGTTGGTTAATAAGTCGAGAGGGTCGAAGCACGAACCCAATGTGTGGTAGTATCGAGTCATTGGACAACATACATAGAACTCAAGGCTTAAGGACGGTTCCAAGGAGACAACCCACCATGTACTCCTACATGGCCTCTCACCGCTACTTTTACCAAATCGTGTTCACACGCTCACTCTCAAAGATCGTAACATATCAGAACACTCCAATTCATTCCCAATGAATCAGACCGACACAACTCTAAGCAATAGCAGTGCATAGCATGGTAGGAACACAACATGGCTCAATCAACTCCTACACATGCTAGTGGGTTTTAACTATTTATCGTGGCAATGACAGTCATGCAGAGGAATGGGTTCAACTACCGCAAGACAAAGTAGTAGATGAATCGTTGTTGTCCTAATGCAATAACTGAGAGCAGGAGCGAGAGAGTAGGATTTTATCGAATGAACAAGGGGTTTGCTTGCCGGTAGATCAACAAGGAGGCACCGCTTCATAGACAGTACTGAACGGCCTCCTGAGCAAGACCTATCGAGAAGGAACGGTGCCAACAATCAATACACAAGCATATGCAACAATATGATGCATGAACATGGCATGAAGATGTGATGCTGTTTGAGCTAATGCAACTAGTATTCATTTGGTTTGAAGTCCATTTGAACCCTAAGCTCAAATGCAATTCTAATTAAGTCTCTTAATATGCCATAATGTGTTTCTCATATTCAGCATGTATAAGTTGGTTTGTCATGCATGAAACTAGTACAGATGGAAAGATTGCATTTTTCTGATAATTTTTCATATATAAATTATTTCAACTGAGCTACGTTGAATTTCTATGAATTTTTGAAGTTTAAATCATTTTCCGAATTTCCGATTTATTTTAATTCCGTAAAATGGTTAATTGCGCCAAGATGACGCAGATCGCCGCAGGTCAACGGGCTGACTAGGGTCAAACCCGACGGGGGACCACACGCCCTGGGAACCCCTTCAAAGGAGTAACCCAAGGTAAGCTTTGTCGCCAACTTCATAAGTCATATCCTTATGATGACGATCATACGCTCTTTACGGATGGCTGTTTTCAAATTCTCAAATGATGCGAACTTGTTTTCGCCTCCCCGGATCATGTCCGTCCAAAGAATTGTTTTCACCGTTTCACCAGTTCAAAGGTGTTGACATCTTCGCCCATAGAGAATCTCAAAAGGAGCTTTTGAGACCGGATTTAGCTATTTTATAAGCAAACCCCAAAAGGAAGGCATTTCTCCCAATCCATACCAATGAGATAACGCAAGCTCTAAGCATGTCTTCGAGAATTTGGTCAATCTCCACCCGACCACGATCGAGGGTGGAAAGCGGATCAAGGAAAGATGGGTTCCCATGGCAGTTTGGAAACTCTCCCTAAATGAGAAGTGAAAAGACCGCCACGGCCGAATTGATCTCTAGTGGAACACCGAAGTGATACTATTCGAAATATATAAGTCACGAGTCTAGCGGATACTCTCTAACAGAAGGAAGTGAGCCACTTTGAAGACGATCAATGACTACGAAGATAGCATTATTCTCTTGGTCCCCGGGAAAGCCGTGATGAAGTCCATACCAACTTTATCCCATTTCCACCGGAATAGCTAAAGGTCAAGGGTGCCAAAGGTCTTTGATGCTCGCTTAACGCGACGACAAACGCCACATTTAGCAATGAACTCGATTTCTCTTCATCCTAGTCCACCGTAACCTCCCAGGTCCCGACATCTTAGTACTACCGATGAATCGTGAGAGGAGATTCATGCCCTTAAGAAAATTGTCGAAGATGTCGCTTGGGGACCACCAAAGGCCCAAAGAAAACACACCCGATCATCATAGAGAAACTACCAGAATCCCTTATGTTTTCTTGATCCGAATTCCCGATCATGCTTCGGCTTCTATGATATGATCTACAAGAGTAGGTTTCCCACCAAGGTAGAAAGGAACTTGAGGAGCAATGTGAAGGTTGCTTACGTAATTCCTCATGGAGAAGTGGTTGACCCCCGCAACATGAGATTGTTGCAATAGGATTTAGCTTAGAGCATCACCATGACATTAGCCTTGCTCGGTGTAGGTAATCCCTAAGTCAATCTGAGATCAACTCCAACCAACGCCTTTGCCTAAGGTTCAATCTGGTTGGGTGAAGATATACTTGAGACTCGTGATCTGTAGATCTCGCAACGCTACCAAGAAGGTAATGTCGCCGTCTTGAGTGCATAGACTACTCCGCAAGCTCTAGATCATGTGTAGGATAATTCTCTGTGGATGCAATCCGAGATGCATAGGCAATCACATGACGATCCGCATAAGAATGCAACCTAGTCCCCGTGGAGGCGGCCCAAGATAACAAAGTCTTTAGTGAAACCGGGCACAAAGGGAGCAAGTCGCCTTTTTCGCCTCAAAACGACTACACCGGGGGACCACTCAAACTTTTTATCTTTCTTGAGAAGTTCCGGAGGGGTTTGCCTTTGGAGAAGTTTTCAACAAAGGGCGGCAATATGGCTAGACCAAGGAAACCCTAACTTGTTTAACGGTTTGTGGAGTCCAATCAAGAACGGCCTTAACTCTTGGATTGACAGAATGCCCTTACCGAGATTACGGGCCCGTAGGTCACTTGCAACCAAAATTCACACTTGGAGAATTGGCATAAAGGGGGCTTCCGAAGTTTTTCTAACACAAGTCTAAGATGTTCGATGCTCTTGCTCGTCTTCGAGTAAATAAGAATATCATCGAGGTAAACCACGAAATTTATCTAAGTACCCATAAAGATCGAGTTCATCAAGCGGAGAATGTAGGAGCGTGGTTAGACCAAAGGAATGACGTGTACTGCATCGCCATACGAGGACAAAGGCTGTTTTGGGGATGTCCCTTCGATCTTGATTTGGTGGTACCAACCTCAAATCCATCTTGAGAAGATCGAGGATCCAATGAAATGATCAACAAGTCGTTGATCCCGGGAGCGGATATTTGTTTTTATCGTGACCAAATTAACGGACGATAATCTACAACCATCCGTCCGCACTATCCTTCTTTTCGAAGAGGACGGGCAAGCCCAAGGAGAAGAACTAGGACGGATGAAACCCTTTGCAAGGACTCATCGTTGTTTCTGCTCGCTAGTTCTAAGGGTGCCATTTGTAAGGTCTCCTAGAGATTGGAGCAGTTATGCCTTTTGGCACACGATATGATAGTGTCGCTAGCATCCATATGATAAGGAGCCCGCTGACATGGCTAGTCGAAACCCAAAGTGGCACTAACTTACGGGACAGCATCCATGACCCAAAGAACGAACGTGGTTTGGCATCAAAAGTGAATCAGTTGGTAGCATGGCTAATAGACTCGTGAACCGGCAGAAGGGCTAACAGACTCAGATTCATCGCGGACATTTCGGGAAAAGAACGAAGAAGGACACATGCCGCCAACCTAGGTTCCGAGCAAGAGGCTACCATGGCTCGGAAGCACTAGGAGACATTTCCTAAGAGAGGCTACTAAGAATAAACAACTAGATAGTCGATCCCCACATAGCAATACACATTACACGACATAACATGCAAGTATGTGCTAAACATGGCATCACAAAGATAACTCAACAACTCATATAGATAAAGGCTCAAGAGCCATCATAGCATTTATTGCAAAAGGGTCAAAGACCCATCATACAGAGTACAAGCAACAAGGGAAGCATTACATGTCCGGGTAGAATCTACAAATGAAAAAGGTCAAGAGCCCGACTATCTACAACATCCCATCAAGATCGAGGAGGCAAGCTACTCGTCAAGTCCACGAGAACACTAGTAAGACCAAGTCTCCGCGCAAAAACATAAATAAAGCACCATGAGTACAAAGGTACTCAGAAGACTTACATCGATCCTATCATACATGCATTTGTATCAAGAGGGTAATTGGGGTTTAGTTGCAAAGAAGCCGCTTTGACTCGGGGCTATCCGTTTACGACTACCGAACTTTTGAGGTGATATGATGACACAGTCCACTAATCACCACAATACACTACTATGGATTCTGCCCCCCACGAGAAGGCCATCCATAGTACTCACACTTTTCTTGAGCATTTTATTGTATCCACTTCAAGTTATCTATGTACCATGTAAGCATCCAAGAAGTCCATATTCATGACCCCTTATTCAATAGATCATGTTAACCCCCAGGGTGTACTTCTTCACACCCTCGCCACTTACCGCCATGTACACGCCATGTATCTCGGAACCTTCAAGCGGTTCAGGGTGTCCCACGACCGACTAACCACACAAGACTCTAGCCGTGTTTATCGCCTATTCGGTTTCATCCGAAGGAGATCCCCGGGGTGCCACGGCCCCAAACGATGTGTGGGTTCCCGAGCCCACCATCCGGTGCCATGACACCAGGCCACGGTGTTTAGTCTGTCCTGCCCACCCCGGGTGCCACTTGGGAAAAATAGCACTACCTACAAACACCAAACTAGGGACTCCCGGACAAGACCAAGTTGGTTAATAAGTCGGAGGGGTCAGTTACCGAACCCAATGTGGTAGTATCGAGTCATTGGACAACATACAAGAACTTAGTGCTTAAGGACGGCCAGGAGACAACCCACCATGTACTCCTACATGGCCTCTCACCGCTACCTTTACCAAATCGTGTTCACACGCTCACTCCAAAGATCAACATTTCGAACACCCAATTCATTCCCAATGAATCGACCCACAACTCTAAGCAATAGGGATAGTGGTAGGAACACAACATGGCTCAATCAACTCCTACACATGCTAGTGGGTTTTAACTATTTATCGTGGCAATGAAACATGCAGAGGAATGGGTTCAACTACCGCAGACAAAGTAGCGATGAATCGTTGTTGTCCTAATGCAATAACCGAGAGGAAGAGCGGAGTTTGGAACCCAAACCGCGCTTCGAGAACGGAGCCGAAGAAGATCCCAAATCACGTGTGGCTTAGACTCCTCGTAAGTGAGCCGAGCTGTCTCGCATTAATTGGCCTTGTTCACAAGAGCTTGGAATGTATCACAATGATGCAAGTGGAGATCACGACGCAACTTGGGGTTGAGACCTTCCGAACCTAGCCCGCTTTTGGCCCGTGGACACCTCTTCGGGGCATAACGGGCCAGGTTCTCAAACTCTTCCCAGAAGCATCAACAGCCATCTTACTGGGTGAAACTACGAACTCTTCTCTTTGCGATCGATGAGGGCCCGAGGAATGTGATGCCAAAAGCCTCGTGAAATCCCTCCAAGTAGGAATCGCCAGCCGGAAGCATAGCCTCATAGTTCCGCCACCAAAGACTAGCGTGACCTTCCGTGGTATGTGGCATAGGTGACCTTGTTATCTTCAACGCTCGCCAGAACGGAGCTTGTGTGGATGCTACGGAGCTACCATCCGCATCGAGGTGGCTCGATGGAATGATGAAAGGTAGGTGGGTGGTTTAATAAAGTCATGAATGGTTCCGATCCTTTGAACCGAGGCGGTGTTCTCTCGAACGCGCCAACAAGCGTTAGACTCACGCTTGTTTCCTTCCATCTCTAACATGAACTCGCCAACGGAAGGTTGGTCGGAGGATCCTCATCCCTACCATCTCCGGGGTTCCGCTATGAGCAATAGAACTTTTAGCCGATGACATCCCGAGAACGAAACCAAAGGCGGAATCAAGATCAACTATGGGCTATAGAATGTAGGACAAGGAAATTAGTATCTCCGAACTCCTAGGGCAATTCCGCAAGATAACGGCAGAAAATGCTCGTAATGAGACATCCCGCTAAAATGGGGTAGTAACATACTCAACATCACCACCAAGGTTCCGAGATCATACTAAAAGACTACACCAAGTACTAAAATGGAATATGACTCGATCAACCAATCCTAAGGACTACGGAGTAGTAACACGGATCCCAATAGACTAAGAGAAGCCTAGTTCCTTAACCCCGAGGAAAGATAGGATGACTCGATCGAAGGCCATGAGGTAAAGGAGTAAAAGAGCCTTACGCTCCTTCCCACAATCAATTCCCTTACATAACTAAAGAATTTCTAGACTCAACTTCACCAGTTTGGCTTGGTAATCCCACAGCAAAAAGCTCGATACCAAAGCGTCAGACCTCGACCAATGCCACATCGATCTAGCATGTAACACCTCATATCACTTTGCGCCTCACGCACGTATCCCCACGGTGTCGCCTTACTTTTGCCCGGGACCGCTTATGCCTTTTGGCACACGATATGATAGTGTCGCTAGCATCCATATGATAAGGAGCCCGGCCGACATGGCTAGTCGAAACCCAAAGTGGCACTAACTTACGGGACAGTCCATGACCAAAGACGAACGGGTTTCGGCCATCACGAGTGAATCCAGTGGTAGCACTGGCTAAAGACTCGTGAACTGGCCAGCGGCTAACAGACTCCAGATTCATCGCGGACATTTCCAAGGGATGATACAGAACGAAGAAGGACACATGCCGCCAACCAAGTGTTCCGGAGCAAGAGCAAGCTACCATGGCTCAAGGAAGCACTAGGAGACATTTCCGTAAGAGAGGCTACTAAGAATAAACAACTAGATAGTCGATCCCACACATAGCAATACACAACACGACGATAACATGCAAGTTTGCTTAAACATGGCATCACAAAGATAACTCAACAACTCATATAGATAAAGGCTCAAGAGCCATCATAGCATTTATTAAAAAATCACAAGACCCATCATACAATACAACAACAAGTGAAGCATTACATGTCCGGGAGAATCTACAAATGAAAAAGGTCAAGAGCCCGACTATCTACAACATCCATCAAGATCGAATGAGGTACAAGCTACTGTCAAGTCCACGAGAACACTAGTAAGACCAAGTCTCCCCAAAAACAAAATAAAGCACCATGAGTACAAAGGTACTCAGAAGACTTACATCGATCCTATCATACATGCATTTGTATCAAGAGGGTAATGGGTTTAGAGCAAGGCCTTTTGACTTGGCTATCCGCTCTACGACTAAATTCTTTGAGGTGATATCACACGAGTCCACTAATCACCACACAAACACTACTATGGATTCCCCCGCCTCCCAAGAAGGCCATCCATAGTACTCACACTTTTCTTGAGCATTTTATGTATCCACTTCAAGTTATCTATGTACCATGTAAGCATCCAAGAAGTCCATATCTGCCCCTATTAATAGATCATGTTAACCCCGGGTGTACTTCACACACGCTCCCACTTACCCCATGTACACGCTTGTATCTCGAACCTTCAAGCAAGCCCAGGGTGTCGGCCACGACCGACTAACCACACAAGACTCTAGCCTGTGTTTATCGCCTATTCGGTTTCATCCGCAAGGAGATCCGCCGGGTGTCGCCACGGCCCCAAACGATGTGTGGGTTCCCAGCCCACCATCCGGTGCCACTGGACACCGGCCACGGTTTAGTCTGTCCTAAGCCCACCGCCGGTGCCACTTGGTAGAAAAATAGCACTACCTACAAACACCGTAAACTAGTTAGACTCGGACAGAGACGTTGGTTAATAAGTCGGAGGGGTCGAGACGAACCCAATGTGTGGTAGTATCGAGTCATTGGACAACATACATAGAACTTAGTGCTTAAGGACGGTTCCAAAGGAGACAACCCACCATGTACTCCTACATGGCCTCTCACCGCTACCTTTACCAAATCGTGTTCACACGCTCACTCAAAGATCGTAACATTTCGAACACTCCAATTCATTCCCAATGAATCGCACCCGACACAACTCTAAGCAATAGCAGGTATAGCATGGTAGGAACACAACATGGCTCAATCAACTCCTACACATGCTAGTGGGTTTAACTATTTATCGTGGCAATGACAGTCATGCAGAGGAATGGGTTCAACTACCGCAGACAAAGTAGCAGATGAATCGTTGTTGTCCTAATGCAATAACCGAGAGCAGGAGCGAGAGGTAGGATTTTATCGAATGAACAAGGGGTTTGCTTGCTCGGTAGATCAACAAGGGAGGCACCGCCATAGACAGTACTGGAACGTCTCCTGAGCAAGACCTATCGAGAAGGAATGGTGCCAACAATCAATACACAAGCATATGCAACAATATGATGCATGAACATGGCATGAAGATGTGATGCTGTTTGAGCTAATGCAACTAGTATTCATTTGGTTTGAAGTCCATTTGAACCCTAAGCTCAAATGCAATTTAATTAGTCTCTTAATATGCCATAATGTGTTCTCATATCCAGCATGTATAAGTTGGTTTGTCATGCATGAAACTAGTACAATGGAAAGATTGCATTTTTCTGATAATTTTTCATATATAAATTATTTCAACTGAGCTACTTGAATTTCTATGAATTTTGAAGTTTAAATCATTTTCGAATTTCCGATTTATTTTAATTCCGAAAATGGTTAATTTCAAGATGACGTCAAGATGCGTCAGCAGGTCAACCGCTGACTAGGGAAAAACCTGACGGTGGGGACCACACGCAGTGACACCGGGTTAACCTAGTCAAACCTCGGGCCGATTAGCTTTGACTAGCCAGGCCCACCGGGTCACCCCGGGGTAATTAGGTGGGGTTACACTAACTAAAGCGCCACGTCACGGAGTTGGCATGGCGACCAAACCGCGGCGGTAAGCTCCGAACGCCCTTAAAGGCGGAAAAGGCTGGACTACCAATCGGCCCTTGCCGCAAGATCCACCGGGCATAGGGAGGTCGCGGGACGGCGGAGTCGCCGGAAAGGAGCCGGGGCGGCCGGAGCTGCTCGGCGGGCCACCAGAGGGAGGCCACCGGGGTCCACCTCGGGCACCAGGAGCATTGTGTCGGGTTGGGCTGCGGGCTGTGGACGGCGGGAATGAACCGCAAAGCTTTTACTGGTGGGGGAGAAGGGCTCGCAGCGACGGGCAAACGGGAGAGAGGGAACGGGCGGAGCCACCCGTGGCGCTTCGGGGTTTCAAGGCCCCGGCGCAAACGGGAGTCGGCTGGGCGGGCCCGAGGTTGAAGACGGGGCGATGGCATTCCAGCCGCCGCGGGGGCTTGCCGAGGAGGATAGCCGGGGGGATGGGCAATGGGAGGGACGAGGGAGGCAAGGGTTGCACGAAGGGGGCCGGGGGCAAAGCCGGGCCAAGGGGAGAGGGAGAGGTCCAGGGAGGAGGGAGAGCGAGAGAGGGGAGAACCTGGGGGGGCGGTTGCGCCGTTGCCGGCAAAGGGGGGAAGGGGAGGGTTGGCCGTGGGGCCGGGCAAGGCGGGCACGCAGCTCTTGGCGAGGGGAGAAGACGACAGAGGAGGGGGGCTGGGCTGGCCAAATTGCCGGCCAGTTGGCCAAGACAGAGCTAGGCGTGTAAGTTCCCTTTATTCTTTTTTAATTTTCCGACATTTGTTTGATTTAAATAAAATACTAAACATTTTATTTCCTTATGCCCATTTTTGCGGAGCTAGCTTATTATTCCAGCCTCAAATAAGTGGCATAATTTTTGGACAACATTATATATATAATAATATATATCCAAAGTAAATAACTATTGTTAATTCCAAATGCCCAAAATAAATATTTATGAGCTCCTAAAATATTGGTTGATTTTTATCTCCCCAATATTTTCAAGAGAGACATGAACATTTTCTTGACCTTTTGGAGCAATTTTTATTCCTGGGTCATTTTAAATGATTTGAGGGTTTTACAAACCTCATTTCAAATTTAAATGGAATTTAAACATGATGCACAAATGACTAGCTAGTCTAGGTCATACCAACTAGGGGACATTTCAGATTTAAAGAAAAAATTTTGCCCAAAGCCCTGCACAGCTTTTTGCATCCATCACTTCCGAGCTAAAACCCAAAAGGGCCGACCGCCCTGGGTCAGGGGCGCCAAAATTTTCCACATCCGGACCCAAAGGCCTGGGTGGGAACCCCGAGGGCCCCAACCACTGCCATTTAAACGTTTCATAAAATGCGTTTTCCAATTGCAATTTTGAAATTATTGGGACATCCCCCTGGAGGAAACACCGGGCTAGCTCCCCTTTTCTTTTATTTACTTTTAAATTTTTTAAATTTTAAAACAAGGTTAAATTTAAATCCCGCTAAAGTTTTTTTCCCTAAATTTGTTTCAATTTGTTTTTCATTTTTTACCCAGGGGGATTTGCTCTAATAAGTACCAGCACTCAGGCATGCTACGCCATTCCGCCAATGGGCTCCTTACCTGATCCTTCCGGTCAAAGCCCACGCTGTCTAGAGGCTGCGAAAATTTGTTTTACAACTCAAATCTTTTCCCGAAGTTCAGGTATTTAGGCCTGCGACCGGAGTCCCGCCAAAGGCTTTCGCGTTAAAAAAACCCATGCTTGATTAGCTTTTTAATTAAATTTTCTTACTTAATGGCGCCATTCGCAAGCTTTAAGGTTAATACCTATACAATTCACTCAAAGATTTTCATGGACTCAATCCACACATGGGTCCTTCATGACAGTTTGAACATCAGTCCCGAGCTAGTAGTTCGCGGGCAGGGAAGCCATTGATTTAATCCGTAACGACTCTGAGCCGATTCGCCACTTTCAGAGTCGGGCGAGCGTATGACTCAAAATGATCCACATTACGGGACGCTTCGTTTTATTCGCCACGCAGGTTGGCAAGTGTCCGCACTCTGCTTTCCTGCCAGATCCCCACTCAAGACTGCTGGCTTCGTCACGCGCAGATCAGATCTTATCGGGTGCCACCGAGCTGGCCTCCGCCATATTATCCTTGTTAGATTATTGCAACCAAATCCTCGCAAGGTCACATTCAAAGTGCTGTGACCTCACCAACTGCCTCGAGATCTCGCATGCGGTCTCCACGCCGAGACCCGGCATTGCCAGCTGGTACTGAGTTCACACCCTTGCTTTTTAGCAACTGATTGTGATCCTCACCCTTTCTTCCAACAGTCGCTAGTTTATTGCTTACAATTTTTTCTCACCTTTGTCCCCGAGCTACCAAGATGGTCGAGCCTGCTGACTGGAGATCTGCTTAAACTTGAGGCCGTCAGTTCTGTTCTTTCAGCCGATTCTGGAACCACCGGGGGTCCCGGCAGTTCTTCGACGCCGCGTTCGTTGGCGTTGGGTAGAGGCATGGATGAATTAAGATCCGACGAGCTAACTGACCTACCGATGAGTCGGGAGATCGCTTTCATCGCCGATTACGGGCGTAATGCGGCGTTACCACGCGACATAAAGATATTGTATAACGATCCGATATTTATTTGACGCCGTCTTTGAGGCCATCCCCGCCAACGCCAGTCTTTTTGCCTTCCGCCACCTTCTTGGCCTTTCTTCCCAAGACGACGTATGGTGCCGGAACCAGCAGCCCTCGCTAAGGGCGGCCCACTGGTCTTTCGCATGGGAGCCGGCTGATAAGCCAGCTTACCTTTCTCCATCCATTCCTGCTCAAAGGAAGAGATGTAATGAAACCCCACTAGAGTCAATTTAATCATCACAAGTGTCCCGTGAATGGGGTTGAATCACTTATCACGCCGCTTGGATATCGCGGAGCTGAATCCGCCGATCTTCCGTCATGGATGCGGGGGCTTCGGCGCTTGAACAAAGACCTCCAGTGTGCCTTCGATGTTGTATCAAGAGCCCGTAGCGCTCGGTGTCGTTCTTGATTGAACTCCCACAAATTGAATGCCCGTCTTGGCATGGGAGAATCCGCAGATGAGCATGACTTGGACCACGCCGACGAGCCTGAGCTTATTGCTCACTGGCTCTGGATGCTGCTCGAGTCCCGCCACCTCTCCACCGGATTTGACCCATCGCAAGCCCTTCTTTCAGAGGTGAGCAGCGGGGACGCCAGATCCAAACTCCGGGGCCGCCATGTAGGCTTGCGCTGCTCGGTGATGTAGAACCACCCCGATTGCCACCCCTTTACGGAGTCCACAAAGGCCCTTCGAGCAAAGGACGCTGGGTAGTTTACCCAACATGGCGCCTCAAGATTCCGCTTATGCGTTCTTCACAACCTTCGCTTGACGCTGAAGGTCTTGGAGCCACAGCCAAGTGGGGCCGATCCAGGAAGGCTTCACACACGACGATGAACGCCGAGATGTTGAGGATGAAGTTCGCGCCAGATCGTGGGAAATTCAGGCCGAATAGAACATGAGCCCCTGGACGAATGGATGGAGCGGAAAGCCCAAATCCGCAGAGGAAGTGGAGAAGGAAGACGCACCCTCTCGTGAGGCCTCGTGGGGGGGATGAGCTGCCCCTCGTCGGGCAGCCAAAAGCGCGATATTGCCGGAGAGGTATCCGCATCGCTGCAGCTTGGTGATGTGCTCCTCCAAACAAAGGATGCCAACCACTTGCCTCCCTCCCATATTCGGAGAAGGTTGAGGCGAGATGCGAGCTTGGGCGTTGGAGCTTGAGTGCGCAGAGATGGATAAGCAAAGGAGGAAGAAGGCGAGGTGAGAAGGTGAATCCTTATCCTTATATATAGGCGATTTAAAACTATGCGCCCCCACCGCCCGGGTAAAACTCGCTTATCTCCCAAGCGCCATCATCAATGGCGCCAAGGTTACCCACGCACGTATTGATGAGAACCTCGAATAAGGGGAACACGACATCTGCTTCGACAAGACGTGCTATGAAACCGCTTCGCTAAACGCGTTGAGGTGGTACAGCAAAAAAACGATTCAAACAAAGGCTTGGTGGCGGTGATGTCACCGCATAATACGCCGCCAGATTAAGCTATGTACATTTATTCTCTCTACGTAGAATGTGGAAGTTATTTTTGCAGAGCCGACACTCATCCCGGTGTTCATAATCTTCTCGGATTATTCAAGGAGGAACCCGCCTTTGCAATGCCGTCAACATTATGCGCTACGGACTTATCGCCATTGAAGCCCGGTTCGTGGGCTACCGAGGGAGTCCCGACTAGGGGTGTCCGGACAGCCGCACTATCATTATCCGCCGACCCAAGACTACGAAGGTACAAGATTGAAGACTCCGTCCCGTGTCCGGATGGGACTTTCTTATGTGAAGGCAAGCTTGGCAACACGGGATATGTAGATCTCCTACCATTGTAACCGACTCAGGTAACCCTAGCCTCCTGTCTATATAAACCGGAGGGCTAGCTTCTAGGGTTTAGCCTCCTTGATCTCGTGGTAGATCCGCCTTGTACTACCCATGTCATCAATATTAATCAAGCAGACGAGGGTTTTACCTCCATCGAGAGGGCCCAACCGGGTAAAACATCGTGTCCCTCGTCTCCTGTTACCATCCGCCTAGACGCACAGTTTGGGACCCCCTACCCGAGATCCGCTGGTTTTGACACCGACAATGGTCGTCATTCCTTCTTGGTGGTGGTGGCAGAGGGTGATCCTCGCAAGGCTGATCCCTCCAAGCCCCCTTGCGAGGCTGGTACTGCCAGCGATCCTCGCGAGGTCGGTCACGCCACCCTTGGCGAGGGCCTCGGTCGTCCCATCGTCCTCCACCTCTTCCTCCTCCTCGCCAGAGTCTCCATTGTTGCGCTTTGGGCGCCGACTAACACGCCCATTCTGCACGGCGGCCGAGCTCTTGGCATTCGTTGGTGTTGTGAGTGTGGAGGTCGTGGTACACGCAGTAACGGCTACCCTTGGACGACTCTCGCTGGTCCTCGCCAAGGCTTGCGTGTCTCACTGGGTTTCATCATGCGAGCACGGCTGCTCCTTTGTGCTTCACATCCTTGGCCTTGGCTTTCTTCTCTTCTGGGTCAGCAGCTTGAAGCTCGAGAAGAGAGAGGCGCCCCTCCTCAGCCCTTGCGCACTTGGTCGCCAGGTTGAATAGCTCCAGAGATGTGCACAGATCCTCGTGGATTGCCAGTTCCTCCTTCATCTCGACGTCGCGCACACCATTAGAGAACGCCGAGATGATGGCCTCCTCGGTCTTCTTGGGAATCTTGAGGCGAGCGTTGTTGAAGTGCTAGATGTACTTCTGCAGGGTCTCTCCAGGTTGCTGCTTGATGCGGCGCAAGTCACCGATGACTGGAGGACGGTCGCGAGTGCCCTGGAAGTTGGCGATGAAGCGGGTGTGCATCTCGTCCCAAGAGGAGGTCGTGCCGAGAGGCAGGTTCAGGAGTTAGGCACGGGCACCATCTTTGAGCGCCATGGGAAACCAATTCGCCATGACCTTTTCGTCTCCGTTGTCCGCTTCAATTCCCATCTCGTAGAGCTGCAGGAACTCTGCAAGGTTGGCAGATCCGGCTTGAACTTGCCTGGCCAGCGCGACATCAAGCAAGATCTCGGTGGTGAAGGCGCAGGCAGGCATGGTAATACCGGAGCCCTTTGCGCATATGTGGCTTGCTCCTGGGGATTCCGCGCCGCCAGGGCAACGCGGGGTCTTGACATGTAGGCGCAGGGACGCGGTCATGACGTGCTGGAGCAGGGAGCACGCGAGCACCTTCTTGGGGACGAGGAATTTCTTGGCAGCTCCTTTCTTGTCGCGCAGGCACTAGACGCGGTGGGTCTCGGGCCCAGGTCCGCGGCCTTGGAGCCGTGGCACCTTCTGGGGAGGAGCCATGGCTGAGGCACCTCCCCGACCTGCATCACCCACGAGAGACGGAGGGCGAGGCAGCGAGAGGTACGGCCATAGGGAGCCTCATGTGCCGACGAAGCTCGATGATGCGAAGCGCAGCCACCTGAGAGGTCGCCGACGGACGGTAGTGCAGAGCTCGTGGTTCCGTGAGAACGCGGCATGCCCGTCCGTGGGAGCGCGACGGGCGTGAGACGACGAACCAGCTGGAGTCAGCGACGGAGTGGCGGTGCGGCCTTCCCGCTGCACCGAGGGATGCAGCGATGATGTCTGCTGCTCATTCCGCGCTGGGCCGGTGGCGGCATTGGCGGCAGGTGATGAAGAACGACGGGGAGGCCCACCGATGGGGGCCGTCTGGGCGACACGAGCGGTGAGAGCAGCCCGACGCTTGGCTCGGGCTCGGCGAGCGTCAGTGTCGGTGTCAAAACCGGCGGATCTCGGGTAGGGGGTCCCGAACTGCAAGGCTTCACGCGGATGGTAACAGGAGACGAGGGACACAATGTTTTACCCAGTGTTCGGCCCTCTCGATGGAGGTAAAACCCACGCCCTACTTGATTAATATTGATGATATGGGTAGTACAAGAGTGATCTACCACGAGATCAAGGAGGCTAAACCCTAGAAGCTAGCCTATGGTATGATTGTTGAGATGTATGTTGTCCTACGGACTAAAGCCCTCTCGGTTTATATAGACACCGGAGGAGGCTAGGGTTACACAGAGTCGGTTACAATGGTAGGAGATCTACATATCCAGATTGCTGCTTGCCTTCCACGCCAAGGAAAGTACCATCCGACACGAGCCGTAGTCTTCAATCTTGTATCTTCGTAGTCTTGGAGTCCGCAGATATTGATAGTACGGGTTATCCTGACACTCCCCTAGTCCAGACTCCTCAAGAGTCTCCCTAACCGCCTTCAATGACGATAAGTCCGCGCGCATAATGTTCGCATTGCAAGGCGGGTTCCTCCCTTGAATAATCCAGAGAAGATAATGAACACTGTGATAGTGTCCGCTCGCAAAAAAATAATTTCCACATTTCACCGTGAGAGAGAATGAAATTTACACTAGCTCAATCATCGACGATATGCGGCGCGTGTCATCACACCGCAACCAAGCCTTTGTTTGAATCGCTTTTTACTATACCACCTCAAAGACGCTCAGCTAAGCGGTTTCTTGGCACGCCCCGTCAAGCGTAGATCGTGGTTCTTATTCCGGATTCTCATCAATACGCGTAGTAACCCAACCGCGCCATTGATGGTGGCGCTGGGAGATAAGCTTAGTTTTACCAGCCGGTGGGGACGATAGTTTTGTCCGCCACATATAAGGGATAAGGATTCACCTTCTCACCCACGCCTTCTTCCTCCTCCGCTTGCCCATCCTCGCGAACTCAAGCTCCAACGCCCAAGCTCGCTGTCTTCGCCGACCTTCTCCGAATATGTCCGGAGCGGAGGTAAATGGTTGGCCTCCACCGCTAAGGAGGAGGATATCACCAAGCTGCGCGACGCCGGATACCTTTCCAGCGATAGTTATGCGATAGGTCGCCCGACGAGGGGCAGCTCATCCCTACCCCCGGCCTCATGAGAGGGTCGCCTTCCTCCCCCACTTCCTCCGCTGGATCGGCCTTTTCGCCCATCCATTTGTCCGGGGCCATGTTTTACTACGGCCCGATTTCCACGATCCGGCGCCAACTTCATCCTCAACATCTCGGCGCTTATCGTCAGGCGAGGCCTTCCTGCATCCAGCCCCACTTCGCTCAGGCTCAAGACCTTCAACATCGTCAAGGTTGTGAAGGGCATGCAAGCGAATGCGGAGGCGCCATGTTGGGTAATCGCCCAACGCCCCTTGGATAGAAGGGACCTTCGTGGACTCCGCCAAGGGGTGGCACCGGGTGGTTCTATATCACCGAGCCGCGAAGCCCACATGGGCGGGCGGCCCCGAAGTTCAGATCTGAATCCCACGCAGCTCACCTCCCGAAAGAGAAGGGCTTGCAAGGGGCAATCCGGAGGTGACGGGACTCCGAGCCTGCATCAAGAAGATGGTGAGCAATAGGCTTCGGCTCGTCGACGTGGTCCAAGTCATGCACCTCTGGCGGATTCTCCCATGCCAAGAACGGGCATTTACTTTGTGGGAGTTCAATCCGGAACAGCACCAGGCGCTAAGCGGGCTCTTCGATACAACATACGAAGGCGCCTGGAGGGTGCTGTTCAAGGGCGCCGAAGCCCCCGCATCCGAGACGAGAGATCGCGGATTCAGAGTGCAGTGTCCAACTGACACGGTAAGTGATTCAACCCCATTATGGGACACTTGTGGTAATTAGATTGACTCTAGTGAGGCTCTAATCTGCCTCTTCCTTTGACAGGAATGGATGCGTAGGCCTGCTGCTCATCAGCCCGGCTCCCATGCCGAAGACTCCAGTGAACGCCTGCTTAACAGGGTTACTGTTCCGCACCGCACGGGTGCCGAGAAGAAGGCCAAGAAGGTGGCCACGGGACTCGAAGAGTTCACGTGAATCAAAGGCCCCGACGACGACGAGGACTCCTCCCCCAAGACGAGGAGGAGGAGTATTCTCTCCCGAGGAGGGAGAGAAGAAAAGGAAGGCTTCCCCAACCGGGAGGCCAAGGGTCCAAGAGGGGAGAACTATCCCTCAGACAGCCGCCAACATCGACGCGATGGGATGAGTGGTTTCCAAGGGCCAGCGCCCGCCTGGATCGTAAGTATTCGGATAATTTATATGCCATATATTTTATGTCATGCAGTGTCCTTCTAACGCTGCATTCTGTCCGTAGTCCGGCCAAGGATGATCTTCCCGACTCGATGAGCGGGTCGCTGGCCTCATCGGACGTAAATTCCGTCCCGACAGCCTCTACCCCACGTGCCGACGAGGACGCCGAGGTGGGATCCCAAAGAGGGACCCATCAGAGGAGGCCCGAGGCGCCGCAGCAGCCTCCCCGACTTCGTGCCGACTCTACACCGAACCCGCAGGGTTCCAGAGTCCGCAAGCGCCCTTCAAAGAAGGGCAGGACCACGACGCCGGGCGGCCTCCGGCCCATCCGGAGGCGCCGGATAACCCGTTGGAGGCACTTAAAGGCGCCTTCGAGAAGAACACCGCACTATCATGAGTGCGGTGATTGAGAAGGTTCAGCTCGCCAAAAGCGGGCTGACTCAAGCCTGCAGCAGCCTTCTAACAAAGCTTTGAGGTAAGAAGTTAAAATTATGTAATGTAATACCGCGATAGACAAGAGTCCCTCGATGCTTAGTTCGGTGTTCGGAAAGAAAAGCCGACCGAGGATCTAACCAAGATATACACAGGTTGCCTAAAATATGTCAATATGGGTTTGCAGTTGCACCGCCGACCTCTCGCCGCATTAACGGCGGAGGTCGAGGTGATGAAGAAGGATTCGAGCGGTCCGAGCAAGAGCTCGCCATGCCAAGAGGCAACTCGAGGAAAAAGAAGGTGAATAACACCACTTTAAATAAGTACCTTACATAAAAGGGTTTTGGTTGCAAATAGAATTAACAAGGATAATATGTGTATTGCAGGGCCACTAACGAGGTGGCAGACTGGAAGGATGGCCAGGTCCGCGTCAACGCAAGGCGCCGCTGAACGGGCTGAGCGAGAGAAGCAAGAGGCACGGTGGCGGAAGTTCTGCAAGAGCTCCAAGCTCTCATGGAAAAGCATGAGAGTTTGGAGCGTGACTCCAAGACTCGAGAGTCCGAGCTTGCCTCGCTCCTCGAAAGTGCCAAGTCCGCCAAGGCCGAGGCCCGTAAGGCCCTTCAGTGAGGTTGAGGACATAAAGAGGATAGCGGCGGTAAGGCGTTTTTCATGCAAAGGTGCATGTTAATGTGAATTACCGTGATACTTACCCGAATTCGAGCTCTCCAGTATGCTATAGATCTGCCGCCAGAGGCGCCCGATGCCGCCAAGATTCTATCGTGGGCGAGGAGGGAGCTCGACGGAGATGGTCTTCGGTCTCAAGATGCCGAGGCCGCCATCCGGTTTCTGCCACCAAATTGAAGCACTGGTCGAACTCCACAAGGTAGCCGAGGAGGCCATGAAGGGTCTCATAGTCCGCTCAGGCCTCGACAGGCCATGCTTGAAGCTACTTTTGCCTCAGCGGCGGCTTGTTGGATGCATGCCCCAGTGCTGATGTGATCAAGCGCCTCCTACCGTATTGAAGGCGCCATGGGCCCTTGCCCGCATAAAGGTGCAATGGGGCAAACCGGATGCGGAGAAGCTTCACGATCCACCGCCGGGCAAGGAGCATCGCATCGACGGAGCGGTATTATAAAGTTGTCTCAAGGAGCCTCGCGATATTGCGTATGAGTGCTCCTGAATGTAATTTTGAGTGAACTCGCTGTGTATTTATCCTCGTATACTGAAAACTTCGCTTATATGCGCCATGAGCAACGCTTGTTTAATTTAAAATATTACCTTCAGGCGCCGCTTGTAAAATCTGAGAGATGGCAAGTCGTTATTTCAGCCAAGCCACAAGTGTCGGGTGTTTGGTGATAAACTTGAGCACTCTTGTTCCCATTATTGGGTCCATCTAGGAGGCGCCAACACGACGTAACAAGGCAACCGGACTTATGATGCTTGAACACTTTCACTTAGCCATAGAATTTATAATTTTAATTTCGCGAAGCCTCGGTATTCGAAGATCAATCCAGTGGCGCTATCCACGCCTTCATCGGACATCATTCGAACTTCGCCTAAGCGGCATGAGTCTTTAAGGACCCGAAGAACCTCTCGAACAAATGACTCGCCTCGCCTTTATCATGCCGCCAGTTTTAGCTTTCCATCGAGGCGTTAACCTGCTCAACCGGGCGCAATCGCAGTTGGTTCTCCCAAAGCTACCTTAGCCGACGGAACGGAACGTAAGGCACCAAAACATGGGAGCCGGGCAAACCCAACTATTGACCCAAGACATGATTCGGAGCCGATTCATATAATGCTATAAGTTCGGGTGCCGACTTGTGAAAGTGTTCGACTTTATCACACCATAATTTGGGGAATGTAAGCCTCGGCGATTCGGCCGTACCAAAATATACGGGTGCAAGATGTCATATAATGAACATATATAAAAGATAACGCAATTGCAATAAAAAGGTGTTGCATTATTTAGAAAGAAAGTCTGAGAGAAGATCGGATCGATACAAATAGTGCGGTAAGCAAGGGATTTGGACTAAATAAACATGTCCTCTCCGTGGATGAGCTGCGACTTGGTGTATATAATCGAATTTAATGCTCGTGAATCGAGACCACCTAAATATTCGTCATGCCTTCTTTAGTCCCTCGATCACAGATCATGAGCTCGGCAAGTTCGCCATTTGGACATGGCTTCGTTAACAGAGTCCTGTATACATAGAAGAAGAAAAGATAAAATAAAACAAGTGGGGCGCCTGTGAGCCCCTCGTGTGGTCGAGCCGCACTCTTGGTCCCTTGCGATCGCGTTCTTCCCCGCGCCCATGGTATCTCCAAAGCGGATGATGTACGCGAGTGTTATTCTTGCGATCATGCGTGGCCGAGGGCTGGGGCCGATTACACGCTGCGGCTCGATCGCGCCAGTGGTCTTTGTTCAGATTGTTCGGGCGCTGCTTTGTCAGATCCGCTTTCTAACCGCCGGACTTGAGAATTGTCCGAGAAGGCTGCTCAGATTTCGCCGCGAGAGTCGCCAGATGTTCCTCCGCTCGAGGGAGCGCTCAGATTTCCATTGACCGTGATGACTCCACGAGGGCCTCGCATCTTGACCTTTAGGTATGCATAATGCGGCACCGCTGTTGAATTTTGCGAACGCGTTCGTCCGAAAGCAGAGCGTGATAGCCGCGAAAACGGGACTATGTCGAAGACTAGCTCTTCGCTTCGGAAATTATCCTCGATCCAAGACCACTTCAGCAGGACCGAGCCTCGCATGGGCTTGGCTTCCACTCCTAGGATGACACATTTAAAGGTTGTCTTTGTAGGTTTAATCCTTGATGGGTCTATGCCCATTTTGGCGACCGTATCCCGATAAAGCAGTTCAGGTTGCTACCGCTGTCCATCAGACTCTCGTGAGTGGAACCCATCGACGATTGGATCTAGAACCAATGCAATAATCCGCCATGGCGATGCTGGTCGGATGGTCTTTTCGATCGAAAGTGATCGGGCAAGAGGACCATGGGTTGAACTTTGGGGCGATCGCTCCATCGCATAGACGTCCCGTAGCGCGCTTCCTCTCCCTCTTGGGTATATGGGTCACGATATCATATTCACCGTCCGCACTTGTGGTGGGAAACCCTTCGCCTCTATTGTTCGGGCGGCCGGGTCTCTTCCTCGCCGCCGCTATTTATCCCCTTGTCATTGTTTTCGCAATTAACTTACCGCCTGCTTGAACACCCAACAATCTCTATTGGTGTGATTAGCTGGTTTTTCAGAGGTGCCATGTATCCGCATAAGCGGTCGAGTATTCGGTCCAGATTGGACGGACCCGGAGTGGTTCTTTAAATGGCTTCTTCCACGACCGGTTTGAGCTCGAATCCGCATTAACTCGCCAGATCCTCCTTATCGCCGCCAGCACGCGGCGCTTTGTTTTTGATTCGACGTGACTCGCCGTTGTCGTCCTTAGTATCCGGACTGCCAGAATTTTTGCGAGATTGTTGCCGCGGCCAGCTAGCCGTCCTCTCCCGCAAAAAAGCGGTCATTAACGATGTGAGGGCTGCCATGGATTTTGGCTTTTCCCGCCCTGTGTGCTGGGCTAGCCATTCATCCCGGATGTTATGTTTGAAGGCTGCAAGGGCCTTCAGATCCCGGACAATCGACGATTTGATTTTTTCTTCGCTCAAGAACCGTGTCCGTAATTGTCCGCCGATTCGTCTGGCCGCTGAATAATGTGGCTTAGGTCATGGGCGCTCGTGGTCGCATATATGTGCCCCGGAAGTTGTCGAGAATGCGGCTTCCGTGTCCTCCCAGCATCCAATTGACTCGGGGCAAGCTGTTAAGCCAATGCCGAGCTGGTCCTTTAAGCTTGAGTGGGAGGTACTTGATGGCGTAGATCGTCGCCATGGGCCATATGGATGTGGAGAAGATAGTCTTCGATCCACACCGCTGGGTCTGTCAGGCAATCGTAGGATTCAATGTTTACGGGTTTAAACCCTTCGGGATCTGATGATCCATTACTTCGCCGCTGAAGCATAACGGTGTGCGGCGCTCAGATGAGCGATAGCGCGACGCAGCTCGAGAGAGCGCTGTCTCGCTGTTCGCCCGGCCGGGTTATTGTATCCGCACGACGGTTTTCGCTGTGGGTCGAGGGCGCCCACGTGATCCATAGATGGATCTGATTGCTTTGCTTTGTCCTCCAATATGTCTCGCAAGTCCGGCGCGTGCCCTCTTGGCTTCGTACTCTTGGAGCGATGTCGGGTATGGTCTTGGTCAGGGGCCTAGATGCCTCTTCGTCACACGACCACGTGGTGGTCGGGTCAGCCATATCGCGGCCTGGTGATGAAGGTATGTATGCTTCCTCCTCTAATCGGGGAGCAGCTTGCGCCTTGGGTAACTTTTGAGGGGCGCTCGAGGTTATACTCTTCGCAGCGAGGACCTCGGTCCATCGATCGGCCAGCAGATCTTGATCAGCTTGAAGTCATTGCCGCTTTTAGGCTGGCTGTTTCTCGTGGCGATAAGCCCGCGCTTGAAGCGCTCTTGTTCGACGGGGTCCTCAGTGCACGCATTTAATTGGCCATCGTTGAGGCTTGCTTCGCCTTCGGAGGGAGGCATATAGTTATCATCATCAACCCCTTTGTCGGTGTCAAACCGCGGATCTCGGTAGGGGGTCCCGAATCAAGCGCTAGGCGATTGTAACAAGAGACAAGGGACACAATGTTTTTACCTGTGTTCGGCCTCTCGATGGAGGTAAAATCCTACGCCCCGCTTGATTAATATTGATGATATGGGTAGTACAAGAGTAGATCTACCACGAGATCAAGGAGGCTAAACCCTAGAAGCTAGCCTATGGTATGATTGTTGAGATGTATGTTGTCCTCCTCGACTAAAGCCCTCCGGTTTATATAGACACCGGAGAGGCTAGGGTTACACAGAGTCGGTTACAATGGTAGGAGATCCACATATCCAGATTGCAAGCTTGCCTTCCACGCCAAGGAAAGTACCTTCCGACACGAGCCGAGTCTTCAATCTTCTATCTTCGTAGTCTTGGAGTCCGCGGATATTGATAGTCCGCTGTCCGGACACCCCTAGTCCAGACTCCTCAAGAGCTCCCCAACCAGGCTTCAATGACGATAAGTCCAGCGTGCTTGTAGTCTTCGGCGTTGCAAGGTGGGTTCTCCCTTCAAATTCCATGTACCAGCCGAATAATGTCCGGCTTCATCTTGAATACTATGCTCCTCGGCTTCTACGCCAAATAATGGCCCCCTTCCACGCGTCGCACGAATGCGAAAAGCCTGGGTGTCTTTTACATTTCACCCCTTAATTGTGCGAGTCGTCCGCCTATAAAAGAGGCAAGGATCCAGATCCAATCCACACCGTCTTCCTCCCACGTATACTTCATCGAAGCGCCTCTGACCTAGAAATCCATTCCACCATGGATCGTCAACGCGGCTCTTCCTCACGCGCTCCCAGCCCATCGCCAGGGAATTGGAGGAGGTGCTCTATTTCGCACAATGAGCTAGTGAAGCTCCAAACGGAGGGGTTTCTTCCTCCGACCTTCATGGTTCCAGTCCGAGCCGGACTGGTTACTTATCAAGGTGGGAGGCAAAGGAGGACACCCAAGCCCCAACAAGGGGGAGCGAAAGTGCTTGGCCCCTATCCGATAAGGGGCTCGGATTTAATACATCCGCTCCTCCGCTGGCCTCAAGTTCTACTGACTCCAGCTCCATCACCTCACGCCCGCCTCAGGCTGCATATCACGGGCTATGTAGCTCTTTGCGAGCTATTCCCGGGCATCGAGCCCCATTTCGCATTGTGGAAGAGGCTGTTTTGCCTCGCACTCGCTCTCACCAGGGGTCCATATATCAAGTGGGCGGCGCCAAATATGGCGATCGCCGACCGGATACCTATCCGCACTCCCAAGAAGGCGTCCAAGACTGGCCCTCGGAGTGGTTTTATATAGTAGATGCTCCGCTGCCCAACCCAGTCCGGATCGGCCTCCCGGAGTTTGATGTCGCTCCCTTGAAGAAACGCCACCGGCGCTCATGAGCCCCCGCTTGAGGAAGACAAGAGCGCCCATTACTTGATGGGCCGGATAAGATTAATGGCTCATTCCGGCTTGACCATGATCGGAGTCATGGCGACGTGTATCAAGCGAGGGGTGCAGCCACTGCAATACAGAGGCCACCCCATGTGGGATTTCAACGGGGAAGACGACGCTACCTTATGGCGGCCAAGAAGGGCCGGATTCGACCGAGGATCCGTGAAGATCCCGTCCGCCTGTATAAGGGGGAGAAGGAGGACTTCTTCACCCAACCCTTTGGATGGGTTTTCCATGATCAACCCTAGAGGATGGGTGTTTAACACCTCAAGGGTTCTACCCGCTTTCAAGTTTAAGCTTTACATTATGTCTTCGGCGAGGGTCTACGCCGGACCGTGGAGGGCATGGTGAGTCCCGCCCACAACCCGAGGACCCGAAGGATCCTCGGTCCGCCTCCAAGAGGATCCGGACATCGAGGTGGAGCTGATCGACGGGTGTATCACCAGCTCAGATAGACAATGCTTTGGTCGCCATTACGGCGACTACCCCGACTAAGTTCGCTTCCCAGTGACCACGATCAAGTCCGACACCGTCATCTTATCCTTGTCTGTTTTTGACCTTCGCGAACGATGGTATTTTGCAGGAAGCGCCTTTACGGCAGGAAGCCGAGCCTGCGGCAGCACCTACAGAGGTCAGTCCGGACTAGCAGGAGGAAAAGGAGTGTCGTGCGGACGGAAACGTCACCGTAGAGGTATATCCCGTGTTTGAAGAAACGTCTAAGTGCTCATGATCTTTATAGGAGAAAAAGCGCTCGCCGGACTGCTAGCGCAGGAATTGCCGATCCGACCAACACCAGCCAGGCTCCAGCGCCTGGACTGGAGGGGGAGGCAAACGCAAGACGCGAACCGGATCCTGCTCCAACGGAGGATACCGACAGACTGTCCGCCACCAAGTGTGAGGTGGAGAGCGCTATGAATCATAGGCGCCGCCGGGCAGTATTTCAAGAAGCGTGCTTTTCCCCTGAGGCATTGGATGCCTTTAACGCAGGGGACGCGCATCTCCGTGCTGCTCAAAATGGTTTTACCAGAGCCACGGAGCAGTATGTTAAAGACATACGGGTAAGGGAATTTTAATGGTCGATATACCAAGAGTTCCCGAGACTTAAATTAGTTATGCTAACTGATTTAAGGATCATTTGAAATTTCGTGCACTTAACGAGAAGAATGCCCGGCTGTCTCGGAGCTGCAAGATTGCAAGGCCCAACTTGAGGTCAAGACATGTCGCCGCAGGAGGAGACGGAAAGACCCTCCCGGTAACACATTTGTATAAATTAATATAAGCGCCAGCGGCGTGCGCGTGAGTCTAATAATGACGCAGTGTACCGCCGACAAGATCCGGACAGTAAGATTGTTGCGCCAACTAAAGGTCGGCGAGAGCGTGCTGAATAGGGTTCAGCAGAAAGGAACAAGCTCCAAGATGCCAACGCCAAGCTCGGAGAAGAGTTAAAAGGCGCAGCAGGCCGAGCTGTCCGCCCGTTAAGGAGAATCAGCGGCTTGTCGCGCATATATAGTAAGTGCTTGAGCGAACTGTTTTGAAAAGAAGAGTTCGGCGAGGAAGTATTTTGACATGGTATGTCTTGTAGGTATACTCACGGTCGCCCCGCAGAGGAGATGCCCATATCAATGGGTGATCAACTTCCCGAATCGTTGCAGCTACTCGAACGAAGTTCGGCAGCAATGAGCGCGCGCTGCTCGTGCTTTATGGCCAGCCTCACCCTACCCGAGGGCCTCGGGAGCTTGCAGGAGAAGTGCGCAGGAGTGCGGCAGCGCCCGTTGTGGAAGATATCGCTTGCCGTCAAGGTGCCAGGGAGGCTTGGGCCATGGTGAAGACGCTAATAAGAAGGCGGACCCCAACCACATGGCCGGTTGGACCGGTGGGGCCCGATGGGAAGGAGATCCCCGTGAGTTTAGTGTACAACCAAGTAGAGTTGGCTGCTAAGTTTTCCCAACGGATCAGAACTAGACAGCCCGTTAGACGGATTGAGGAGGAATACAATCAATAAATTTGACAATGTATGTTATCCTTTAAAATGACATGTGAAATGCCTTCTAGCCGGATTGTAGATCGCTTGTCTTTGCCGACCTTTTTCGCTTCACCTCGGGACCCTAGAGTCCGGAGTGTGTTCAATACCTTTTGGTTAAGAAACAACCGTGGTATGCATGGAGACCAAAGCGAGGGGTCATTAGTGCTTTATCGCATAAGTGCCCAACTAGTTATGTTATATTACATGGTTAGTAAGAAACATCTTCCAAGGAGAATAGTTCCGCTAAGGGTTCCTTTTGGGAGGCATGCCCTAAAGTGCATGTCCGACTGCAAAGAGAGCAGTAAAACATCCGGGGCAGATGTATAGATAAGCAAAAAGTCATCTTTTAAATCACCGAATCAATATTCCCTTAAGAACGCTAGCTTTCGGCTTCACCCAACTGAGGTACACATCCGCCGACCCGCAAGAATAATCGCAGAGGTGCTCCTTTACCTCCTAGCCAACAATCGGGAACGAGGGGTAAGCACAGAGCCAGCAACCCAGCTTGGCCAAAACTTAAGTCATATCGATGCATATAATGGCGATTAAAAGGTACATGTGGAAGCTTGACACATGTGTTGGGTATGAAACTCAGATAGTTGAGCTTCAGAAAAGAAGCCCCTCAGAATAACGAAAAGGGATGGCACATCATGCGATGCGAAGAATGCTAAATGGGCCCCAAGGGCTTTTAAGTTAAAAGGATAAAAAGAGAAACAAAAGACAGCCAAGTATAAAAGGTTGGGAGGGGAAGGGACGAACTCTTAGTCCGGCGCTAGGCATAGAATCGTTGAGTCGGGCTGCTCCATGGGTTCGCTCGAGTCGGTTGTCCGACGATTTCAGAGACGGTATGTCTACCGGTCAATACTTGATCTATAATGAAGGGGCCTTCCCATCCGGGCTTGAGCTTGTCCTTTTCTTGTCCGCAAGCGAGAACTAGTTCGCCAACGCTGTAAGTCTTGGCCCGCATTTCTCGCTTTGATATCTTCGGGCCTGTTGCTGATAGAATGCGGAACGAGCCTTCGCGACGTCGTGTTCTTCCTCCAATGTGTCCAAGCTGTCCTGCCGATCCAGCTCGGCCTCTCTTTCCTCATACATGCGCGCTTGAGGTGAGTCATGAATAATGTCACAGGGCAAGACTGCCTCTGCGCCATATACCATAAAGAATGGTGTGAATCTGGTAGTAAGGTTAGGCGTTGTCAGCAGCCCCCAGAGTACGGAGTCGAGCTCCTCGACCCATTGGGTGTTGGATTTAGTGAGTGACCTCACTTGTCTGGGTTTAATGCCGCTCATTATTAGACCATTTGCTCTTTCCACTTGACCGTTGGTTTGAGGGTGATAGACGGACGCATAATCGAGCTTGATGCCCATATTTTTGCACCATGACTTAACCTCATCGGCCGTGAAATTCGTGCCGTTGTCGGTGATGATGCTGTGGGGACTCAGAACGGTGTACCACCTCCGATATAAAGTCTATCACTGGTCCGACTCGCCGCTTTGACCGGTTTGGCCTCTATCCATTTGGTGAACTTATCCACCATGACCAATAGGTACTTTTTCTTGTGGGTTCCCTTTAAGGGGTCCAACCATGTCAAGCCCCTGCACCGCGAACGCCGTGTAATGGGTATGGTTTTGAGGGCGGTGGGCATATGGCTCGATTAGCAAAGAGTCGACAACCAACGCATCTGCTGGACCAAGTCCTGCAGATCCGCCCGAGCCGTCGGCCAATAAAATCTTGTACGGAATGCCTTTCCTACAAGGCCCGGCTGCTGCGTGGTGTCCGCCTAGTCCGCATGAATTTCAGCCAAAGGTTTCGCCTCTTCTTCGGAGATACACCTTTGAAGGACTCCGTAGTACTTTTCTTATAAAGTTCTCCTCATGGACCTTGTAGGCCTTCGATCGCGGACTATGCAACGGGCCTCATTTTGGTCTTCGGAAGTTCCCGCCAAGTAAGTAGGCTAGAAAGTTTCTGTCCACGCCGCGATTACGCCATTATGTCGCGGGTGGAGGGTGTTATGTCATCCGCCAATCACCGATTGGTGCGGTTTTCTCCGCTTGTCGCTGCCGCCCTCTTCCCATAGTACGGATGGCTTGAAAAGCCGCTCCAGAAGATATTTGAGGACAACATCACGCTTTCGCACCGATCGCGCGTGACGCCGCCGCTTGGTTATTATCTCTGCTATGTGATGGAATTCGAGTCCTTCAAACCGAAGCTGACATTTTAGGACAGCGCTACGATATGCTGCCATTTTCGGATCCTTGGCGCCAAGTCTCCATTTATTTGGGATATTGCAAGGTTTGAGTCCTCGCGCACCTCTAGGCGTTGATGCCCATGGAGACCGCCATCCGGAGACCATGTAATAGGGCCTCAGATTCGCTGCATTGTTGGAGTCCGTACATTATTTGAAGTACATATCGATCAGATCTCCGTGGGGACGCCAAGACGACGCCACCCCATCCGCCAACATTTTGGAACCGCTGGCGTGCATAGTCCATTGAGTATGCGCCGCATTTTTAGGGAGTTCGGCTTCACCCATTCGCCACGAAGTCAGCCAAAACATGTGACTTTATAGCTCGCCGAGGTTTGTAAGTGATGTCGAATGGTAAGAGCTCGATGGCCCATTTTGCTATCCCGCCCATTATGTCATGGTTGTTTATAATGTCATTGAGTGGTACTTCAGAGGCCATCGTTATCGAGCACTCTTGAAAGTAGTGCCAAGCTTTGAGACGCCATGAAAACCGCAGATGCTATCTTTTGATAGTGCGGGTAGCGGATTTGCAGGGGTTAACACAAAGGATACATAATACACCGGTTTTTGAAGAGGGAATTTATGCCCTTCGCCGCTTGCTCGACGACGAGGACCGCGCTTACAACTTGATGCGTTGTTGCGATGTATAACAACATTGGTTCGCCCAGAGTGGGCGCAGCCAGACCGGATTTGTTGCCAATGGCCTTTATTTCTTCGAGTCCGCAAGGGCGGCATCCGCCCACTGGTGTTCGGCGCGCCTTAGGAGGCGATAGAGGGGCAACACCTTTTCTCCTAAACGGGAGATAAAGCGGCTTAAAGCTGCCACGCATCCAGTTAATTTTTGTATTTGCTTGAGGTCTTTTGGAATATCCAACTGTGACAGAGCCCGGATTTTGGCCGGATTTGCTTCAATTCCTCTACCGGATACGATGAAGCCATATGCTCTGAGGTTGTCGAATGTGAGCCTCAAATCGTCTACTAAAGTTTCGACGTGTTTGTTTTGACGACTACGTCGTCGACGTATGCCTCGACTGTTTTGCCGATCTGGGTGGCCAGACATGTTTGAATCATGCGCTGATATGTTGCGCCGGCATTTTTGAGTCCGAAAGGCATCGTGTTGAAGCAGAATGGTCCATATGGAGTGATAAACGCCGTTGCGGCTTGGTCTGCTTCTGCCATCTTGATTTGATGATAGCCAGAGTATGCATCCAGGAAGCACAACGAATCGCGCCCTGCTGTAGCATCGATAATTTTATCAATGCGGGGGAGAGGGAAGGGATCCTTAGGGCAAGCTTTATTGAGGTCTTTAAAATCGACGCAGAGGCGCCAGGATTTATCCTTCTTTGGTACCAACACCAAATTTGCTAGCCATTCCGGTTGTTTAATATCTCTAATGAATCCGGCTTCCAATAGTTTGGCTAGCTCTTCTCCCATTGCCTATCTTTTGGGCTCGGAAAATCGTCGAAGAGCCTGTTTGACTGGCTTGAATCCTTTTCGGATGTTTAGGCTGTGTTCTGCCAACTTGCGAGGGATTCCGGGCATGTCCGAATGATGCCAGGCGAAGATATCCCAATTTTCCCGAAGGAATTCACGCAGCGGCGCGCCTACTGGTTCAACTGCGCCCCGATGGAGGCCGTTTTGTTGGGTCCGCTGGATGGACCTCGAATTTTATTATCTCATCTGCTGGTTTGAAGGAGGTGGACTTGGATCTTTTGTCGAGTATCACATCGCCCCTGTTCACCGTGAGAGCGCAGCTGGGTGAGTTCCTCCGCCGCTAGGGCTTTGGATAGTGCCTCGAGGGCTAAGGCGGCCGTCTTATTTTCGGCGCTGGAGTGCTATGTCCGGATCACTAGTGAGAGTGATTATTCCGCCGGCCTGCATTTTGAGCTTCATGTACCCATAATGAGGTATTGCTTGAAAAATTGTGAATGCCTCTTGTCCTAATATGGCGTGATACCCACTGCCGAATGGGGCCACTTGGAACGTGACTTCTTCGGATCTGTAATTGTCCGGAGAGCCAACACCACATCGAGTGTGATTTTTCCGGCAGCGCTTCCTGCTAGGGATTATTCCTCTAAAGGTTGTGCTGCTTCGCCAATACGGCTCCAATCGATTTCCATTTTTCGCAGAGTTTCCTCATAAATGAGGTTTAGTCCGCCGCCATCCATGAGGACCTTTGTCACCGAAAGTCCGCCCACTATGGGACTAAGTACCAGCGGCCGGGCTCGTTGTTCGAATGTGGGCTCGCCGCCGCATTGAAGGTAATAGCTGTGTCACCCATGGATTTGTTGTTGCTACTTGGTAGACTTCGCGAAGTTTATGGATCGTTCGCTGTGATATTGTTTGATGCGAAAGTCTCAAGAGTGTTGATACCGTGCTGGTATTGTTGGAGTGGTTTCCCGGAGCTAGAAGCTCTTCGCCACTTTTGGCCACCTGCCGTAATATCCAACATGCTCGAACGCTATGTGTTGGGACGGCTCCCGCTGTACTATGAAGTTTACAGGGTCCATTGAGCCATCCCTTCAGTATGGTTCCGTTTCCCTTGTTGGGTTTTTGTTTTTTCGTTTTTGCATCTGGGGCCTGATTGCAAGGCGCCCTTTTACTACGGACCGGGTTTGGGGCCGGATTATCCCAAAATTGATTTTCGGTCTTCCGGAAACTCTCCATCGCACAAGATTTCGCATAATGGATGCCGATCGGTGAAGCGCGTAATTTTGCGATTTCGATCAATGGCGTTAGTATTCCCTTGTCCGTGCGCTATTGCAGAAAATTGATATTGCATTTTCCTCTCGGCAGTCCTTTATCCCGCCCATAACCAGAGGAATCGCCCAAGAGTGATGTACTGTTTCAGTAGGCTCTTGCCGAATTAGAGATAGATCGCATATGTCTGGGCGGGTGGGTGGAACAAAATCCGGATCCCTGCCCATCTTAAGTCTCAGAGGCCAAGGAGTTTCCGAATTCGGAAGCTTGGTTTGCTGGGCGCAATCCAGCGAGTCCGAGGCGATGCATGATTTTGAGTTCCATGCTCGATTGAAGTCCGTCCCTCCGCGAGGATCCGGCATGGAGGGTTCGGGAATCCGGACATGAATTGTCTTCAACATTGGCAAAGAGTTGCCGTATTGTTCCTCCACCACAGAGACGTGGTGGGTGGCCCGGGAGAGTTGATCTCTCTCGATCGGTTTTAAGCCCAATCTGGTTGTAGTCCGTAGCGACTCCTGTATGCGGCTATGCGATCCAAGAGCTCATTAACGCATTTAGAGCTCGATTAGATCTAACTGCTCGGCAGCTTTAGGGCTGACGTGAAGATTGCTTCCGACGACTTGAGAAGTCATTGCCGGGCAGCGCCGGACAGCAGTCATGAGAAAACCACCAAGCCGGATAGTTTGGCCGTGCGCCAAGGCCCTCCGGCGAAAAACACCGCCTTTGAAGACGGGGAGGTATCCACTCTATCGGCGACGACACGTAGGAACTCTCAATGAAAGCACCAATGTCGTGTCAAACCGAGGATCTCGGTAGGGGTTCCGAATCTGTGCGCCTAGGCGGATGGTAACAAGAGACGAGGACACAATGTTTTTACCTGTGTTCGGGCCCTCTCGATGGAGGTAAAACCCACGCCCCGCTTGATTAATATTGATGATATGGGTAGTACAAGAGTAGATCTACCACGAGATCAAGGAGGCTAAACCCTAGAAGCTAGCCTATGGTATGATTGTTGAGATGTATGTTGTCCTACGGACTAAAGCCCTCCGGTTTATATAGACACCGGAGAGGCTAGGGTTACACAGAGTCGGTTACAATGGTAGGAGATGCACATATCCGTATTGCCAAGCTTGCCTTCCACACCAAGGAAAGTACCTTCCGGACACGAGCCGGAGTCTTCAATCTTCTATCTTCGTAGTCTTGGAGTCCGGCGGATATTGATAGTCCGCTGTCCGACACCCCTAGTCCAGACTCCTCACCTTCGCCTCGCCGCCTCTCGTGGGGCTTGCTTCGTGATCCTCCCGCGCCGAGTCATGCCGAGGGGATTGTCTTCGCGCCTCCGGAGTATTATTGTCTCCTGTGCCGGAATCTCCATTCTTGCTGTGGCGGGATTTGGAGCGGTGCCGCTGACGTCGGCGTTTGGGCTGCTTCTTTAGAGAATCTGCATCCGCGCTTCTTCGCCATCCCTTCTTTGGGGTATCCACCATGTATACGCTATATGATTTAGGTGGCCTTCCAAAGGTCCCAGTAGGCGCTGGTTCCTCGCTCGCTCCGCATCGTTGTCCATAGCGCCGATGTCGCCGGAGTCGAAGTCTAGCATGTCGGTTAAATCCTTGACAAAGGGCTACAAAGTGGGTGGTGGTGGGCGCTGAATTTCTTCGTCAGTCTCAGAGCTCCAACCATCCCGCCATAGTCCGCCAGACTCTCCCGATAACGAGAGATGCTTTAATGAATTTCGGATATCGCCAAAAGGCGAAAGTGTTGGAATATGTCCGCGCGGTGAATTCCACAACCGCGCCCAATCCGGATTGATTGGCAGGCGCTGGAGGTTCGAGTCCGCGAGGAGTCCGGCGCGCCGGAATCACGAAGTTTCGCAAGGGACAAGATTGGTGTTCGCCCATCGCCGCGGATGTTGAAGCCCCGGTGGCGTCTTTATCCGCCGCCTCGATCTGGCGATCGGGCGCTGGCTAATGGCCGAGCGGATCCGCAGCGCCACCAAGGCACTGCTCGCGGTAGAGCCAGATTGTGCCCATCGCCATAGTGCGCGCGCTTGGCTATGGCTCGGTCCGTCCGAAGATCAAGTCTCGCTGCATCGCCATGAAGTTTAAGCTTCGACCGACTCGACGGCTGGGCGAAGCTTCGATCCGCTCCGGATGGCTAAGTGAATTGGCCCATGATGCGGCCGCCGAATACGAAGATCTGTCCGGGAGAAAAGTCTCGCCTGGACATCGTTGTTGGTTGAAGATGCCATCAAGCTTCATCGGTGAAGACACAGAGGAACTCTCAATGAAAGCACCAATGTCGGTGTCAAACCGCGGATCTCGGTAGGGGGTCCCGAACTGTGCGCCTAGGCGGATGGTAACAGAGACGAGGGACACAATGTTTTTACGCAGGTTCGGGCCCTCTCGATGGAGGTAAAACCCTACGTCCTTCTTGATTAATATTGATGATATGGGTAGTACAAGAGTGGATCTACCACGAGATCAAGGAGGCTAAACCCTAGAAGCTAGCCTATGGTATGATTATTGAGATGTATGTTGTCCTACGGACTAAAGCCCTCCGGTTTATATAGACACCAGAGAAGGCTAGGGTTACACAGAGTCGGTTACAATGGTAGGAGATCTACATATCCGTATTGCCAAGCTTGCCTTCCACGCGAAGGAAAGTACCATCCGGACACGAGCCGGAGTCTTCAATCTTGTATCTTCGTAGTCTTAGATACGGCGGATATTGATAGTCCGGCTATCCGGACAACCCCTAGTCCAGGACTCCCTCAGTCAGCCATGGATGCGACAACATATTGAATGCGGAACAACGGAAGAAACATTTCGGCGCACCCCTACCCGGCGTGCCAAATGTCGGATATTGGGTTCCGGCAAAACCCTTAAGGTTCGAACTCTGGGGTGCGTGCGAAGATCTTCCCCCTACCGATCCACGTCCCAACGCCTCGCTGTGAATCTAAGCTAAACGATGAACAACACAAGGGACATGAGGTTTATGCTGGTTCGGGCCACCGTTGTGGTGTAATACCCTAATCCAGTATGTGGTGTGGTGGATTGCCTCTGGGGCTGATGATGCACAGTATAGAGGAAGAACAATCTCACGAGGGGTGTTCTTGTGGTGGTGTGCTTGGAGAGGAAAGGCTCCGTCTCTGTTGGATCTGGGTGAGATCTAGATGAGATGTCCCTCTACTATGGTGGCTATCTCTGTATATAGAGGCCCTGGTCCTCTTCCCAAATATTGATCGGGAAGGGCGCCAACAACAGCCATTTTCAAGGGGAACATCTAATACAAGTTATCCTGACTAAAGTTGGTCTTCGGCTGCCGAAGGCGCTGGCGATGACGCCGTCTTGGGCTCCACGGTGACCTCCATCCTGCCGCACTGCTGGTCTTGGTCTTGTTGCACCGAAATGGTAACCTTTGCTTGATGCCTTCGTACTCCGCGCCTGCGCTTGCCCCCTTTGCACCAAAGAGTAAACAAGGACATTGCACAGGCCGGCGCCCGCCTGGAGCCTGCCTGGTCTCGATCCTCATGGCTTGCGTCATGGGCACCTCACGAGGTACCCCTGCCTTGAGCTCTTCGCCTCCTCACGAGCCTGCCTAGTCAGGCCGTTTCTGAGGAAGCCTTGCGTCGTCCGCCCCATGAGGCTTGGCCCCTCACAAGGGTCTTGAGCTTGAGTTGATGAAGATGGGCCGTACTGGGCCACCCCTTGAGCCACGCCGCAAACCGCAGCCAGGCAAGTCTGGGGACCCCCGTTCCTAGAACACCGACACCATGCGTCGTTCAAGACCGCAGGCGGTTAGGGCCCGCAGCGCTCAACAATTGCCCTTTGGCTTCGCCTAGTTAAGTCCGAAGCGTGCGTTGGGGGCTGGGGCTACCGCGGTGTTCTGATATGGGGGTACCCAGACTTGTTCGTCATGCCCTTCACGTGGCTCCATCGATGGCCTGGTACGGCCCAGCTTCAGCATCAACAACTCAAGACCCTCGCGAGGCGGACGACGCCAAGACCTCCAAGGGGATTGACCTCATCAGGCTGGCTCCCAAGGGGCGGAGACTTCTATGCAAGGTGCACCTCACGAGGCTCAGTTGACGTGAGCCATGACGACCAAGGCCAGGCAGGCGCCAGCGAGCACAGGGTACTAGTTTCCTCTTTGGTGCAAAGGAGGCAAGCAGCAGGCACAGAGTCCCGAGGAATCAGCCAAAGGTTTCCATTCTGGTGCAACAAGACCAAGACCGCAAGGACGGTAGGACAGAGGTCACCGCAGAGCCCACTGCAGCGTCACGACCAGAGGCTTTTCGCAGGCGAAGACCACTTTAGTCAGGATAGGATGTACTTCTTGTCCCCCTTCCAATCTAGCCGTTGTGGGATCCCTTCAAGGGAACATTTAGGAAGAGGACCAAGGCCACTATAAACAGGACTTAGCCACCACCATAGAACGGGGGGACGGGCAGAACGGATCCACTCTCATCCAACCAGTTCTCTAGCTCTCCCGAGCTCAAGAACACCTCACCCCCTGAGGCCAGTTCATCCATTGTACTAGTTCATCCTCAGCCCCTCGAGGCAATCCACCAAAAACACTGGAGTAAAGCATTACACCGCAAGGTGGCCCAAACTAGGATAAACTGCTATGCCTCTCTATCCCTTCGAGCCTAACGCGCTAGGCCTTGAGGATCGTGAGTAGACAGGCTGGGTAGGTTGAGATCTCCAAACGCACCCCAAAGTTCGAACCTAACAAGGGTTAGCGGAACCCGAAATCTGACAACTGTGATGCTAAACCACTATCTAAGTATGGGCTCTTGATTTTTCTCTCGGTGGATCTTAAACTCAAATCACTTAGAGAGGGGTTGCTCAAATCAAACTTCTTAGAAATCTCAAAAGGAGCAGCCAACAGACAACGTTGGAGCGGGGTGGCTATTTATAGCCGCAATCTTCCTTGATGGGAAAAGACCAAAGTGGACATTGAGAGCATCCAATGGCCGAACGATACTAGTCCAATGGTCGGATTTGAGCACAACGATAATGTTACTTGCGGAGCACGTAATGCTAACTCCTCGGTCTAAGACAAATCACTTGCAGCAAAGAAGATCACGGTCTCTTGCAGGCAAGTATTTGCTCGGGACACAAAGAGATTTCTCTCGCAACATTCATAGGTTTTCGCTAAGCATCACAGCAGATCTAAGCTTCGAGAACCTATACCCTCTTAATAGTATGGAGGTCCTCTGACTCAAATAAATGAAAGAAGAAGAACAAAATGAATACTACGTCTTCACTTTGTCTTCGACTTCCATTCGCTGCACTCAATTTCTTCGCAGGACCATACCAAAACATATGCTTTGCATCGACATTAGATTTTCGAGGGGTTAATTCCTTCACATCAGTCTTCTCATTTACATATCTTCCACCGATGTAGCTCGTTCTTCTCTGCAACGCAGATGTACTTCGGTGAAGTTCCTCGAACTTAGCACCGGAGACAGCATTCTCTTCGGTTCTATATGGACTATTTCTCTCTGTATGCAGTATCAAATGAATCAGTCCATACCTGTTTCTGTCAACAATCTCCAAAACATAAGGTAGGCAGATATTGCACCAACAACTTCAATATAATCAAGTAGGACTAGGGTTTTACCTCTTTGAGAGGGCCCAAACCTAGGTAAACATCGTGTCCGTCATACCTTGTTCCCCATTGATCCAAGATCCACAGTTCGGGACCCCCCTTGTAGCGACCCGATCTCAAACGGACAAGCCTTTGTGCTTAAGTGTCATCCCTGGATCGGTATGCTGACACACACAATACTCGAGGATTTATAACAGAGGTAAATCACATGTATAAAGTAACGTAAATACTATTACCTCTAGACATCGTAGCCCTAACGTATCACTTACTCGTCATAAGATTCCTGCAACATGAGACATTGCAGCCATGTAGGTCAGTACATTGAATGTACTGGCAAATTCACACCGTAGAATAATGATGAACAATATCTATCACTACTTGCATATTTGGCTGGTGGAGGATCTAAGTTTAGTTTTTGCATAAAGCTAATTTTTTCCTACAACAAAGGAATGAATTTTATTTACTACAAAGTTTATACCAATATTGAGAAGGTTCCCCCAACTCAATCCCATAATTAATCATTAAACCCAATACATTAAATAAGAGTGATGAGATCAAGAATAATATCCAATTCCAGTTCAAGGTGTCCATAACCGGGGACATGACTAATCATGATTAGTTTGTACACTCTGCAGAGGTTGCGCACTTTTCCCCACAAGACTCGATCACCTCCCTTGAAGTCCTCGCACTGCCTTGTGTTTGAGAACGGGATGACCGAGACACAGTCTTTCGGAAGCATTTACTCTCTACTCCGGGCGGACCGGTACACCTACAATGCCCCTACATCTTCTAGTACACCTCTTCAAGAGCTCACACAACTTACTCAACTATGCTTGAGCCCATAATGGCTTGTGGTTGCACAGGGAAGTTTCTAGGCATGAAATATCATCTGATCCCTTTGAGCCTGGTAGGAATTCCATAGGATGATCACACGGGTACCCCGGGATCTCCTAGGACAACACTGGATTCCCCAGGTGCCCGGGCAAGCAACTGGTATATCTCAGGGTGCCCCAACCATTCCACCCACATGTATATTAAAGTTGCCACCTTAATGTTATCCCAGATTAATAACTCTCACAACTTCCATGTGTATCTCGATCCAATCCCCGTCTACGAGCATGGCTAAGCAATATATGACATAACGAATAAACCCGGGGTGAATCAAAAAGGTAATAGGTTCCTACCTCATCAACCACATAGCAATACCCACATGTTCCCAATCCTACTCATGCAATCTTTGAGGGGTGAGACTAATGCAAGTAAAAACTGGGTATAGGAAGAATATGATCAATGTGTTAACTTGCCTTGTACTGTTGATGAAGATACTTCACACTCATAATTCCTGATAGTTCTACTCATCACAATCCATTCCATCTATCGTGAGCAAGCAATTACATACATAAGCACTCAAGAAAAAGATGCAAAGGGAAATCGAGGAAAGATCCAAATAAAACTCGAAAACAAGCAAATAATGAATCTAAACAGAAAATGAATTTTAACAATATTATATTTATGTGGATTAGATCTTAACAGTAGGTACGTGTGATTATCTACGATTTGCAAAAATAATCAACTCAAGCGGAGTTACAAAACTCAAGAAACAGACGAAACAAGATCGAATACTAATCTGAACTAAACTCAAATTTTAAATTGTCAAAAACATGTTCAAGTTGGTTTACTGGACAGAGGGGATCGTTGTCGGATATCAGGATCCGGCAACCCTTGAGAGGTTAGATCTCCGGGGTGCGTGCGGAGATCTCAACCTGTCCAGCCTGCCTACTCGCGATCCTCCCTAGCCTAGCGCTTAGAGCTCACAGAGACACAAAGACACAGAGATTTATACTGGTTCGGGCCACCGTTGTGGTGTAATACCCTAATCCAGTGTGGTGTGGTCGATTACCTCGAGGGGCTATGGATGAACTAGTACAAAGGATGAACAAGCCTCGGGAGGTGAGGTGTTCTTGAGCTTGTGTGGTGCTCGGGGTGGAAAGTGATCTCTCTCTACTATGGTGGTGGATCAGTCCTATATATAGTGGCCTTGGTCCTCTTCCCAAATATGAGCGGGAAGGGATTCCACAACGACGGGATTTGAAAGGGGACAAGTAGTATAGTCTATCCTGACAAAAGTAGTCTTCTCCTGCGAAAAGCTTCTGGTCGTGACGCTGCGGTGAGCTCGGTGCTGACCTCCGTCCTGCCGTCCTGGCGGTCTTGGTCTTGTTGCACCAGAATGGAAATATTTGGCTGATTCCTCGGGACTCCACGCCTGTGGCTTGCCTCCCTTGTACCAAAGAGGAAACCTGCGCTCTACACCCGCCTGGCGCCCGCCTGGCCTTGGTCGTCATGGCTCACATTAGCTGAGCCTCATGAGGTAGCTGCATAGAACTCTTCGCCCCTCAGGAGCCCTCCTGAGGAGGCCAACTCCTTCGGGGGTCTTGGCGTCATCCGCCTCGTGAGGCTCGGCCCCTCACGAGGGTCTTGTGGTGTTGATGTCGAAGCTGGGCCGCACCAGGCCGTCGATGGAGCCATGTGGTGGGCCACAGGTAGGCAGGACTAGATACCCCCAGATCCAGGACGCCAACAGTAGCCCCCAGGCCCAAGGCGCGCTCGGACTTGGCCTCTGGGTGAAGCCAAAGGGCAAGGACGGAGCGCCGCGGGCCCTAACCGCCTGTGGCCTTAATGACGCGTGGCGATTTATTGGACGTGGGTGACTCCGTTTCCCCATGCTGCCTCGGCTACTACTCAATGTGACAACTGCATGCTGCATGCAGAAAGGGTCATCATTACTTAGAAATCGTGGAAGGCCGATGATTTACCTTCTCCTGGGTATAAACGTGTGAGCGGGTGGAGCCCCTGCCCGTTTCTCTTTCGTCTTGCTCCAGCTTGCTTCTCCTCCTCTTCACCTTGCTCCCATGGCGCTGATCAGGAGGTTCTCTGCGGCAGAGAAGGGGAAGGATCCTAGGGAGGGGCCGGGCCCTCTCCCACCGAAGAAGTGACTCCACCTCCATGACGATGCCTGCGCGAGGCGAGAGGTGGCCAGGCCTTGGCAATCGAGGCCTCCGCCTAGCTTTCCCCTCCCCTTATATGCCCGAGCGCAAGGCGAAGGAGTGCGTCGCCGAGCGACGCCCGCGAAGATGGCAGGGCTTCCATTGCCCTGCAGGCCGCACCACGGACCCATGCTGAGGGTAGCTCACGCGAGTTTGTGGTGTGGGCGGTGATGCCTCCCGATACTTGGATCCGATTCCCACGGTTCTTTGCAGTGAGCTGCCTCCGAGGGGACCAGTGGAGCTGCGGCTGCAACACGCAGGGTGTAGCAGCCTAGCCACCAAAGCTGAGGTCGAGGTGGTGCCGTCGGGGGACGTCTTCATGACGCAAGGATGGGGCGAGGTTGCCCGGGCTTGCCGAGCAGAGGGAGCCCTGGTGATCCACTTCGAGTATGACGGCGCGACCACCTTGTTCTTTAAGGTCTTCAACGAGCTGGGAAATCGGCTGGAGTGCTGTCCCGGGGAGACAGCTCGAGGTACACCATGATGGGTGCTGGTCATGTCGCTACCCCCTTCAATGCTTCGTCCAACAGCGATGATGACTCATGGGAATCCAGCGACTCTCCTGAGCCCAGTGATTCTCCAGAGTCGAGCGATGACAGTTACATGCCGCCGAGCTCCCGCCGAGGCCGGAGTGCTGCTGCGGCTGCCGCCTGGCGTCGTCAGCGACACCGTAGCGCCCTATAGTTGTTTCTCCCGCGCGAGATGAAGATCCGCCCCTGTGGGGCTTGTAAGGATCGGGATGTATTTAATAGTATCGTTGTTCCTTTTGACTTTGTAATGAATGCGCGTATTCCAGTTTGGCTGAGTCCCTCCCATTTCTCTTTCCTAGACAGCGTGGCGCTCTACGCCGGCAGGACCCAGTCCCCAGGCAGGCTTCAGCCATTGCTAGTATGCCAGGTCGTGATGTCGTGGTCAAGGCTAGGAGGTGACCGGCCCAAGGTCCGGTAAGAGCTCATGAGATGCGATGCTCACGAGGTCCCTCTTGGCGTGCAAGCAGCTGTATAGAAAATTGAAAAGGGGAGTTGAACTGCCCAAGTGGAACTGCGGGGTGAGGCGTGTGGAGCGAAACTGATGCCGTAGCGAGCCGAGACTTATCTTTTGCGGTCTGAGTCCATCAGAGAGGCGACGCTCGCTATCGTGCCTGCGGTGCCATTAGGCGCAGCCTGACTTGGCCACCCTCCTGCCTCGCTTGCCTAAGTGCTCTACGTCCTCGGGGCCCGGCCCTCGAGCGAGCTCAGCCGCCGCTGGTATGCTAGGTCGCGATGCCATGGTCAAGGCCAGGGGGTGAGGGCTGGAGAGCCGGTAGGAGCTCCAGAGACGTGATGCTTGGGAGGCCCCCCCTTTAACGTGCAAGCGGCTCGCGAGGCTAGACGTTGGCTGTCCAGGCCGGCCTTTGGCTCATTGCAGGGTGAACCTGCAGGTTGGATAACAAAAGAGATCGAGGATCCCAGGGCGTAAGGTGGAGGCACCGGGGACCCTGCGAGGTGGTGTATGCGAGGCAGGCCGGGAACCAGAGCTCGATCCCCAAGTTTCTCAGCGTTGCAGGGATGGACCTGAGCACAAGTGCCATGCCGATGTGTGTGTCAAGCAGCGATGCAGGGATGGTGTTAGTCGGAACACATGAAGGGCGTGGCGTGGTGGTCGCGAGGTGACAATCATAGGCAAATTCACGGAAACGATTAGATAATCCTGGTGAATGCAAAACGATACACGTCATAGGGACGGGCCCACACAACCTGGGGATAGTGCAGCACGAGGGGCACCCCCAAACTGAACGAACCAGAGCGATGTCACCTGGTACCTTTGCTAAAGAGTTGTTGAAGTAGCCAAAAAATGCACGCAGCTGAAGCCGTCCCTCATAAGCCGCTCCGGTGCCGAGCCTAGAGAGGCTCGGAGGGACCGGAAGGCTCCTGAGAGTGCTCCTCCATCTCCACCAGGAGCACCTAGTGCTGGTTTCATAGGCCACCTGAGCATCCCTCATGCAGCATTGGAACGCCTCAGCCACGCCCGCCTGGCCGAAAGGCATGCGGATGTAGCTGTGAGGCGGACCCTCACATCGGCCGACATGGGACGGCCACATGAGCTGTCGAGACGCGAACCTGTTGTGACCAGGGATATCGATGCAAACGTGGAACTCCTTACCCTTGCTAGGGCAGTGAGCTCTGCCTCGCGGCAGGCGACGATCGCCTTGCAGAACCCTTCCTTGAAGAACCCTCGCAGATGAACTCTTGAACGCCTGGTACCTCACGCCTGATGCCTTCTCCTGAGAAGCGTGCTCTGAAGAGCGCCTCCACATGGTGCCCGAGCGCCGTTCTCACGACATTGGCTAGCTCCGAGGCTCTCCAGAGGAGAGCTGTAACGCCCCGGATTCGATGCGCCAGGTGTCTGCCAGTTATTCGCCTTTGTTGCCATGTCATTTGCTTGCGTGTTGCACTTTGCCATGTCATCATATGCATTTCATATGATGTTATCATGTGCATTGCATTGCATACATGTTCGTCTCATGCATCCGAGCATTTTCCCCGTTGTCCGTTTTGCAATCCGGCACTCCTATGTCACCCGGCGTTCCCTTTTTGTCTCTTCGCAAGTGGGTGTTAAACGTTTCGAATGGACCGAGGTTTGCTGCGGCCTTGGTATAGCACCGTAGACCGCTGTCAAGTTTCGGCCATTTGGAGGTCGTTTGATACTCCAACGGTTAACCGGGTAACCGCAAAAGCCCCTTTCTCTTTGCAGCCCAACACCCCTTCCAAAGTGGACCAAAACCCAGCAAACTCCCCTCCATGCTCTCAGTCGTTCGATCACGATCGCGTGGCCGAAAACCGCTCCTCATTTGGACTCTCCTAGCTCCCTCTACCTATAAATACACCTCCCCCTCCGAATTTTCGGGTCCAAACCCTAGCCTCCTCCTCTTCCGCACCGTCGGACATGTCACGTGGTCCAACCCGCGCCTGCCACGTGGCACGCCGCCACCCGCCGCTGCTGCCCATCCGAGCCTGTCAGATGCCTCACACACCCGCCATGCTGCCAGCGCGCCTCCGGGCCCTCCGCCTCCGCCCGCCGCTTCGAGTCCTCGCCACGGGCTGCCTTCGCTACCTGACGCCTGGCGATTTGCTCAGGCCAAGCCCATATTGCCGGCACCGCCTCTGCTCCCCGAAGCCGCTGCCCGCTCCTCAACCGCTGGTGGTTGCAAGGCTGACGCCAAGGCCAAGGCGCCCGTCGCTGCCGTCTCACTGGATCCGGACAGACCGCCGGATCCGCCTCCTCCGGCCGCCCTCTCCCGGCCTCGACTCCGCCGCTCTCCGGCGAGCCCCTCCGGCGAAATCCGGCGTGCCTCGAAGTCCGTGCCACAAACCCGAAGGTTGACTTTCCCTTCCCCGAAAACGCCAGTCCTAAAATTATTGCATAATCATGCCATGTTTGACCTGCTGTATCTCTGCACCCGTAGCTCCATTTCATGTGTGTAATATGTCAAATTGTTCGCCTCGACGAGTACTTCATTTCATTCCATTGCATCATTTTCATTTGAGTTCATCTTGATGCCCGAAATGCTGTTGGAAGAGTGCATGTTGATGTTAATCTGCTGAAACTGTTATAACTTGCTCATTTGTCATTTTTGCCATGATTGATGTGTGCATCCTATGAGGTTGAGCTCTACATGTGTTTTGATCTATGACATGCCATCTTACCAGGGGTGTATGCCATGTATTTTTGTGATCAATGTGGTGACTAGCACAAGCATGCAAACTAGGCTTCGTGATATTGCTGATTTTAGTCCCTGTTCTGCTATTATTTTGATGCCATGTAAACCTGATGCTACAGAGAGATCCATGCATATTTTGAGATACTTCAGTAAGGGTGTTTTGAACATATGGTTATTGTCTATCCATTGATGCCCTTGTTTGCAATTATGGAGTAGTCAAGCATGTCATTTGAGTGCTCTACTTTTGCTTCAAAATGTTTCCTGGCAGATTGTTTACATGTTATTCAATATGGCCAAGCTTGCTATAGTTGATCCTTGCATGCTATGGACTTGTTCTTGACTTGGTTTGTTTCACAAAATGTCTTATTGATGATGCTATGCTTATCTAGTCATGCAATGACTTGTGGTGAGTGAATCGAGCTTGTTAAGTAGTGTACATGATGTTGTTTTGCTAGACAGATTCTGTTATAGTTTGTTGCTATGTTAACATGCTTCTAGTAATCATTCTATGCATAATCTGGAGATGTCCTATAAACATGTTTTGATCTACATGTTATGCCTTATACATCCATGCCCCTGGTTGCATTTATAGCCTGCTGGAACATGTTCATACCTTGCTCCAAAGTTGCTTGATAATGTTGCTATCAGCCTGTTAACATTAAGTTCAGTTGTTTCCATGTGTTTTCCTAGTGATCCATGAACCCTATGACCTTGTTCTTGCCATTCTTAGCTTAATAAACATGCCTTCTTGCTGTTGGTTGCCTTGCCATGCCATGTATTGCTCTGTGGTGAGTGGTTCCAGCTCACCAACATGCCTACTTATTGTTGTTCCTGCCATGTATGAATTTGTAATATAACTTGCCATGTTTACATGGGTGCCATCTTATCTTCTGATCCTTTTTGGCTTATAGTCAGTAAGAGACTTTTGATCTATGCAATTAGTAGATTCATGCCATGCCTTTGTTTGCCATGTTGAGTTCCTGTAACATGTTGTTTGCTTGCTCTAAACATTGCAACCTGATGTTCTTTCTGCAAAGTCTGAAACTGTTATTATTTGGAATCTTACCATGTGTTTTGGAGCATGTTCTAGTAATTTCTGGAGATAGCTCAGTGTTCATGTTTTGTAGTGCTTGATGTGTGCTTCATGCTCATGCCTTTTGTTATTATGTTGGGGTGTTGTAGCTTATTGTTTTGATGCTTGCAATATGCCTAGTTGCTGTTATGGACAGATTGTTGCTATGACTTGTATAGTGTGTGTGTGTTGAACCGTTGCTCCGTTTTGAATGTGCTCTATATGAAACTTGCGTGATTTTACATGTAGATTCATATTATCATGTTGCATCCTTGTTTTGGTGTGTTTGCTTGATGTTTGGGTGCATTTTGCATCAGTGTCATGCTTAACTTGTTTTGCTCATATCTTCTAGGCCGTAGCTCCGAATCTAATGAACTTTATATGTAACTTGACTAGAATTTCGTATAGATCCTCTTGGTGCTCTTTAACTTGCTGTTTAACAACTTAAACATAAGGTTTGTTCAGTTCTGGACCAATTTAGAAATTTTGCATATGAGGACTTACCGGAATCGTTGTATGTTGTTCCCGGCCTCATTTAAACTTGCCTTGATGTGTTGTTCTTGTCTGCATCATCTCTTGCCATGAGTAGCTTCATGTAGCTTTGGCATGCATCATACTTGTTGTGCATCATGCCTTGTTCATGTGTGGTGTGTTTACTATGTTGTGTGCTTCTTCTCGATAGTTCCTGTTTAGTTGCGATCGTGAGGATTCGTTCGTCTACGCTTGGTTCATCTTCGTGGCTTCATCTTCTTCATGGACTCGTTCTTCTTCCTTATGGGATTTCGTGCAAGATGACCGCTACCTCGAATCTCACTACTATCATTGCTATGCTAGTTGCTTCGTTCTATCGCTATGCTGCGTTACCTATCATTTGCTCTTCAAGCCTCCCAAATTGCCATGAACCTCTAACCTTTGACACCATTCCTAGAAAACCATTGATTGGCTATGTTACCACTTTGCTCAGCCCCTCTTATAGCGTTGCTAGCTGCAGGTGAAGTTGAAGATTGCTCCATGGTGGACAGGGTTATGTTGGGATATCACAATATCTCTTATATTATTAATGCATCTATATACTTGGTAAAGGGTGGAAGGCTCGGCCTTTTGCACGGTGTTTTGTTCCACTCTTGCCGCCTAGTTTCCGCCATACCGGTATTATGTTCCCGGATTTTATGCCCTCACACGGTCGGGTGATTTATGGGACCCCCCGACAGTTCGCTTTGAATAAAACTTGTCCAAAGAAGGCCCAACCTTGGTTTTACCATTTGCCTCACCACAACCTACTTTTTTCCCTTAGGAGTCGCTCTCTCGAGGGTCATCTTTACTTTAGCCCCCGGCCAATGCTTGTCTAAGTGTTGGTTCGAACCGAGTAGATCGCGGGGCCCCTCGGGCAACTCGAGGTCTGGTTTTACTCGAGGATGTCTCATCCGTGTTGCCTCGAGAACAAGATATGTGCAGCTCCTATCGGGATTGTCGGCGATCGGGCGGCTTTTGCTGGTCTTGTTTTACCATTGTCGAAATGTCTTGTAAACCGGGATTCCGAGACCGATCGGGTCTTCCCGGGAGAAGGTCTATTCCTTCGTTGATCGCGAGAGCTTGTCATGGGCTAAGTTGGGACACCCCGCAGGTATAAACTTTCGAGAGCCGTGCCATGGGTTATGTGGCAGATGGGAATTTGTTAATGTCCGTTGTATATAACTTGACACCAGATCCGAATTAAAACGCATCAACCGTGTGTGTAGCCGTGATGTCTCTTCTCGGCGGAGTCCGGGAAGTGAACACGGTTTCTGTGTTATGATTGACGTAAGTAGGTGTTCAGGATCACCTCTTGATCATTGCTAGTTGACGACTGTTCCTTTGTTTCTCTTCTCGCTCTCATTTGCGTATGTTAGCCACCAAATCATGCTTAGTCACTGCTGCAACCTCACCACTTTATCCCTTCCTTTCCCATTAAGCTTTGCTAGTCTTGATACCCATGGTAATGGGATTGCTGAGTCCTCGTGGCTCACAGATTACTACAACAACAGTTGCGGGTACAGGTTATGCGATGTTCATGACGCGAGAGCGATGTTTGCTTATGTTGAGTTCTTCTTCTGCTTCTTCTTCGATCAGGGGATAGGTTCCAGGTCGGCAGCCTGGGCTAGCAGGGTGGATGTCGTTTGAGTTTCTGTTTGTGTTTCATCCGTAGTCGGATGTTGATCTCTTGTATGATGATGTTGTATTCGTGTGGCATTGTATGCCTCCTGTATGTATCCCCAACTATTATGTAATGTTGATGTAATGATATCCACCTTGCAAAAGCGTCTTCAAGATGCGCTTCTATCCTTGGTGGGACCTTTGAGTTCCTTTAGGATAGGGTCGCATCTTGGGCATGACAAGTTGGTATCAGAGCCTCGACCGACCCTAGGAGCCACCTTGATTGATCGTGTTGTTTGGCCATTGTTGAGTCTAGAAGAAAACTATTTTCGGAGTCTAGTTATATTGGAGAGTAGGAATTCTTTTACTCCTCAGCCTCTTCGTCGCTCTGGTGAGGAATTTTGACGTAGGTGTTTTGAATTACTCCTCTTTCCCTTCAAATTTTTCTTTAGGTTCACGCAGTTGGTTATCCGGTAGTTGTTCCTCAGCTCTTTGCATCCGGTGCATTTCTCATCAAGTCGACTCGAGCCTCTTCATCTTTGCCAAGTTCAATCCTCAGTTGTTTTCTTTTCCCACCCGCCCACCCTTCTTCCTCTCGGAATCGGAGTCCGTAATCGAGTATCCATCCTACTCGTGCGAAGGCTTTGCCTTCTTTCTTCAATGATTTCAACCAGTGTTTTTCTCTTCAAGATATCCGTCAGTTTCCTTTTCCAGTTGCCTTTGTTTTTCCCGCCCTCCCACCCTTTCTTCTTCCCGGAGTCTGAGTCTCTTTCGACCATCTATTTTATTTGTGTGGAGCCTCTTCAATCTTGTGTCAATCATTTCAACCGGTGAATTCTCGTCTCGGTGGACATTCTTCATCTCTTTCTCTTTTCCGGTGGATTCAATTCAAGTTTTTCGGTAGTGATTATATTCTTTTCTGTCAGCTCAAGTGTTCTCCTCGCTCGTTTTGCCTCTCGCCATTCAATCATTCCGGAGTTCGGAAGACACAGGAGATTCGTCTGTGTTCGAATTGATTCGCACCTCATTCAAATATTTCAATTTTTCCGGTGCATCATCTTCCTGTTCAACAATCCTTTCCTACGGTGCTTTTCTTTTAGTGGGCCCTAACCCACAGGTCTTTTCCCAGGATCTTACCTGACTCTTCTAATTCCCCGGAGTTATTCTCAAATTCTTTTCAAGTGTGACGTAGGTATGAATTTCATCAGTCAGATGCTTTTCCAAGATCTCTTTCTAATCATTTCATTGTTGGCTCAACCTCTTTGTTTTTCATTCTACCGGAGTACCTCAGTTATTTTGGTGGTGTTTCTCGTCATCATTTGAAGACCAAAGAAGAAGATTCCTCTTTAATCTTGTCCGTTCCCCAGAGATTCACAGTGCTAGCTCGATGTTATCCTATCAAATTGTTTCAAGTCATGCAAATTCTTTTCATCCATCCGGAGTATGTCAGGAGTTGTTTTTCCATTTCTTTTCACCGGAGGCCATCATTCCAGTTACCATTCTCTAATTATCCCGGTGCTTCATTCAAGTGCTCTTTAATCAGATCGAGTTCTTCCCGTTCTCTTGTATCTAAATCCCCTCTAGCATATTTGTTCTGCTAATTCTTCCCGGTGATTCTTTCTCTTTCATCAGTCATTTTGAATTCTTACGGTGGTTCGTTCAAGATTATTTTTCCTTCATTATCATTTTTAATCCATTCATTCTTTTCTCATTCTAACCACTCCGGTTAGAACGAGTGGTTTCATAGTCTATCTGATTCAGTGAGCTTTCGACTCTCGTCATTCTTGTCGTTCCTCTCTTATTCTCGAGTGCTTTGGATTCCTGATTCTTCTCTTGAGTTCTTGTTTCACCTCTTCCTCTTTCTCTTCCGTGTCGGTCCTAAGATCTCGGGACGAGATCTCTTGTTAGTGGAGGAGTGTTGTAACGCCCCGGATTCGATGCGCCAGGTGTCTGCCAGTTATTCGCCGTTGTTGCCATGTCATTTGCTTGCGTGTTGCACTTTGCCATGTCATCATATGCATTTCATATCATGTCATCATGTGCATTGCATTGCAAACATGTTCGTCTCATGAATCCGAGCATTTTCCCCGTTGTCCGTTTTGCAATCCGGCACTCCTATGTCACCCGGCGTTCCCTTTTTGTCTCTTCGCTTGTGCGGGTGTTAAACGTTCTCGGAATGGACCGAGGTTTGCCAAGCGGCCTTGGTATAGCACCGGTAGACCGCCTATCAAGTTTCCTGCCATTTGGAGGTCATTTGATACTCCAACGGTTAACCGGGTAACCGCAAAAGCCCCTTTCTCTTTGCAGCCCAACACCCCTTCCAAAGTGGCCCAAAACTCAGCAAACTCCCCTCCATGCTCTCGGTCGTTCGATCACGATCGCGTGGCCGAAAACCGCTCCTCATTTGGACTCTCCTAGCTCCATCTACCTATAAATACACCTCCCCCTCCGAATTTTCGGGTCCAAACCCTAGCCTCCTCCTCTTCCGCGCCGTCGGACATGTCCGCCGACGGCCGGACACGTCCGCGCCGCCGCCCGGTCCAACCTCGCGCCGCCATGTGGCACGCCGCCACCACCCGCCGCCCTTCCCGCCCGGTTGCTGGCGCGCGCGCTGCGCCTGCTCATACCCGCCGCGCCCGCCTCCGGCCCCTCGCCTCCCCAGCGCCTTCGAGTCCCCGCCGACTACCTCGTCACCCGGTCGGCGACCTCGCTCAGCGCACGCATGTGCCTGCGTCGGCGCCGCCTCCGCTCCGGCGCCGCCCAAGCCAGCCGGCGCCTTACCTCAACCTCGCTGGTGGTCAGACGCTCCACGGCGGTTAGCCCCGTCGCCGCCGTCCCGGCCAGATCCGGGACGGGACCGGCCGGATCCGCCTCCGCCGCGCCTCCCCGGCCCTCTCCTCCCGGCCTCTCCCTCGACTCCGGCCGCTCTCCGGCAAGCCCCTCTAGCGAAATCCAGCCTGCCTCGAAGTCCGTGCCACAAACCCGAAGGTTGAGTTTCCCCTTCCCCGAAAACGCCTGTCCTAAAATTATTGCATAATCATGCCATGTTTGACCTGCTGTATCTCTGCACCTGTAGCTCCGTTTCATGCGTGTAATATGTCAAATTGTTCGCCTCGACGAGTACTTCATTTCATTCCATTGCATCATTTTCATTTGGGTTCATCTTGATGCCCGAAATGCTGTTGGAAGAGTGCATGTTGATGTTAATCTGCTGAAACTGTTATAACTTGCTCATTTGTCATTTTTGCCATGATTGATGTGTGCATCCTATGAGGTTGAGCTCTACATGTGTTTTGATCTATGCCATGCCATCTTTCCAGGGGTGTATGCCATGTATTTCTGTGATCAATGTGGTGAATGGCACAAGCATGCAAACGGCTTCGTGATATTGCTGATTTTAGTCCCTGTTCTGCTGTTATTGTGATGCCATGTAAACTTGATGCTACAGAGAGATCCATGCATATTTTGAGATACTTCAGTAAGGGTGTTTTGAACATATGGTTATTGTCTATCCATTCATGCCCTTGTTTGCAATTATGGAGTAGTCTAGCATGTCATTTGAGTGCTCTACTTTTGCTTCAAAATGTTTCCTGGCAGATTGTTTACATGTTATTCAATATGGCCAAGCTTGCTATAGTTGATCCTTGCATGCTATGGACTTGTTCTTGACTTGGTTTGTTTCACAAACATGTCTTCTTGACGATGCTATGCTTATATTGTCATGCAATGACTTGTGGTGAGTGAATCGAGCTTGTTAAGTAGTGTACATGATGTTGCTGTTTTGCTAGACAGATTCTGTTATAGTTTGTTGCTATGTTAACATGCTTCTAGTAATCATTCTATGCATAATCTGGAGATGTCCTATAAACATGTTTTGATCTACATGTTATGCCCTATCCATCCATGCCCCTGGTTGCATTTATAGCCTGCTGGAACATGTTCATACCTTGCTCCAAAGTTGCTTGATAATGTTGCTATCAGCCTGTTAACATTAAGTTCAGTTGTTTCCATGTGTTTTCCTAGTGATCCATGAACCCTATGACCTTGTTCTTGCCATTCTTAGCTTCACAAACATGCCTTCTTGCTGTTGGTTGCCTTGCCATGCCATGTATTGCTCTGTGGTGAGTGGTTCAAGCTCACCAACATGCCTACTTATTGTTGTTCCTGCCATGTATGAATCTGTAATATAACTTTCCATGTTACATGGGTGCCATCTTATCTTCTGATCCTTTTTGGCTTATAGTCAGTAAGGGACTTTTGATCTATGCAATTAGTAGATTCATGCCATGCCTTTGTTTGCCATGTTGAGTTCCTGTAACATGTTGTTTGCTTGCTCTAAACATTGCAACCTGATGTTATTTCTGCAAAGTCTGGAACTGTTATTATCTGCAATCTTACCATGTGTTTTGGAGCATGTTCTAGTGATTTTTGGAGATAGCTCAGTGTTCATGTTTTGTAGTGCTTTATGTGTACTTCATGCCCATGCCTTTTGTTATTATGTTGGGGTGCTGTAGCTTATTGTTTTGATGCTTGCAATATGCCTAGTTGTTGTTATGGATGATTGTTGCTATGACTTGTATAGTGTGTGTGTGTGAACCGCTGTCTGCTTTTGAGTGTTCTCTATATGAAACTTGCGTGATTTTGCATGTAGCTTCATATTATCATGTTGCATCCTTGTTTTGGTGTGTTTGCTTGATGTTTGGGTGCATTTTGCATCAATGCCATGCTTAACTTGTTTTGCTCATATTTTCTAGGCCGTAGCTCCGAATCTAATGAACTTTATATGTAACTTGACTAGAATTTCGTATAGATCCTCTTGGTGCTCTTTAACTTTCTGTTTAACAACTTGGACATAAGGTTTGTTCAGTTCTGGACCAATTTAGAAATTTTGTATATGAGGACTTACCGGAATCGTTGTATGTTGTTCCCGGCCTCATTTAAACTTGCCTTGATGTGTTGTTCTTGTCTGCATCATCTCTTGCCATGAGTAGCTTCATGTAGCTTTGGCATGCATCATACTTGTTGTGCATCATGCCTTGTTCATGTGTGGTGTGTTTACTATGTTGTGTGCTTCTTCTCGATAGTTCCTGTTTAGTTGCAATCGTGAGGATTCGTTCGTCTACGCTTGGTTCATCTTCGTGGCTTCATCTTCTTCATGGACTCGTTCTTCTTCCTTGCGGGATTTCAGGCAAGATGACCGCTACCCTGGATCTCACTACTATCATTGCTATGCTAGTTGCTTCGTTCTATCGCTATGCTGCGTTACCTATCATTTGCTCTTCAGGCCTCCCAAATTGCCATGAACCTCTAACCTTTGACACCATTCCTAGCAAACCATTGATTGGCTATGTTACCGCTTTGCTCAGCCCCTCTTATAGCGTTGCTAGCTGCAGGTGAAGTTGAAGATTGCTCCATGGTGGACAGGGTTATGTTGGGATATCACAATATCTATTATATTATTAATGCATCTATATACTTGGTAAAGGGTGGAAGGCTCGGCCTTTTGCCTGGTGTTTTGTTCCACTCTTGCCGCCCTAGTTTCCGTCATACCGGTATTATGTTCCCGGATTTTGCGTTCCTCACACGGTCGGGTGATTTATGGGACCCCCCTGACAGTTCGCTTTGAATAAAACTTGTCCAGCAAGGCCCAACCTTGGTTTTACCATTTGCCTCACCACCACCTACTTTTTCCCTTGGGAGTCGCTCTCCTGAGGGTCTTCTTTATTTTAGCCCCCCCGGGCCAGTGCTTGTCTAAGTGCTGGTTCGAACCGAGTAGACTACGGGGCCCCCTCGGGGCAACTCGAGGTCTGGTTTTACTCGTAGGATGTCTCATCCGGTGTTGCCCTGAGAACGAGATATGTGCAGCTCCTATCGGGATTGTCGGCGCATCGGGCGGCTTTGCTGGTCTTGTTTTACCATTGTCGAAATGTCTTGTAAACCGGGATTCCGAGACTGACCGGGTCTTCCTGGGAGAAGGTCTATTCCTTCATTGATCGCGAGAGCTTGTCATGGGCTTAGTTGGGACACCCCTGCAGGGTATAAACTTTCGAGAGCCGTGCCCGCGGTTATGTGGCAGATGGGAATTTGTTAATGTCCGGTTGTAGATAACTTGACACCAGATCCAAATTAAAACGCATCAACCGCGTGTGTAGCCGTGATGGTCTCTTCTCGGCGGAGTCCGGGAAGTGAACACGGTTTCTGTGTTATGATTGACGTAAGTAGGTGTTCAGGATCACCTCTTGATCATTGCTAGTTGACGACCGTTCCTTTGTTTCTCTTCTCACTCTCATTTGCGTATGTTAGCCACCAAATCATGCTTAGTCGCTGCTGCAACCTCACCACTTTATCCCTTCCTTTCCCATTAAGCTTTGCTAGTCTTGATACCCATGGTAATGGGATTGCTGAGTCCTCGTGGCTCACAGATTACTACAACAATAGTTGCAGGTACAGGTTATGCGATGTTCATGACGCGAGAGCGATGCTTGCTTGCGTTGAGTTCTTCTTCTGCTTCTTCTTCGATCAAGGGATAGGTTCCAGGTCAGCAGCCTGGGCTAGCAGGGTGGATGTCGTTTGAGTTTCTGTTTGTGTTTCATCCGTAGTCGGATGTTGATCTCTTGTATGATGATGTTGTATTCGTGTGGCATTGTATGCCTCCTGTATGTATCCCCAACTATTATGTAATGTTGATGTAATGATATCCACCTTGCAAAAGCGTCTTCAAGATGCGCTTCTATCCTTGGTGGGACCTTCGAGTTCCTTTAGGATAGGGTCGCATCTTGGGCGTGACAAGAGCCCCCGAGCCCAGCCTGAGAGGGGCGCCGGGCGCGCCTCCATATGCGATGGGAGAAGGCGCCGCGTCCAGAGACGCGAGACTCAGCACTGCATCCTCGGGTGATGCTCCCTCACGAGACCACTAGGCCAGCTGCAGCTTCTTCGTCTTGGGGGCGACCTCAGGGGGAAGGGCGCCGTCTTCGTCTTCTGGGTTTTCAAGTACTGCAGCCTAGAAAGCGCGCTCGAGGGAGCACACCGCATCCTTCTCCTGACAGGCGACCGTGATGATGCCGCCGCTTCCTGGCATCCTGAGGATGTTGTAGGCGTGGTGCGTGACCGCCATGAACTTGGCCAGTGTTGGGTACCCTAGGATGGCGTTGTAGGCAAGACGAATGTCGGCGACGTCAAAGTCGATGAGCTCGGTGCGGTAGTTGTTGCGCTCGCCAAAGGTGACAGGGAGGCAAACTTGTCGGATTTCGGGTTCCGGCAGACCCTTGAGGTTCGAACTCTGGGGTGCGCGAGGAGATTTAACCCTCTGCCTGCCTGTTCCTTGCCGAATCGCTAGGATCTAAACTACCAAACAGAACAACACGAGAGACACAAGATGTCGTGGTTGTGGGGAACGAACACCTATGGGGCAGGGCCCCTTCTGGTCCGGCAAGGGAGCGGAGGGCGCACGCAAAGCGGATCGAGGCGAGAGCGCGCGGGGGATTTTACCCAGCTTCGGAGCTCTCCGGAGAGATAAAAGTCCTACTGCTGCTTTGTGTTTGTATTTGTTCTTGCTTGAGAGCGTGGGTGTGTTGTAGTGTCGAATGAGTCGAACCGAACCCCTCCTACGTGCGCACGGGCCTCCTTTTTATAGTCTAAAGGGGTCACCGACAGGTGGCAACGCAGAGAGAGGGGTAGAAAGGTAAAAACACGAGTTGGTACAACCACTATCAAGAGTGTCCCCTACCTAACTCTGACGGCAGGGGACAAGGGCATTTAATGCCCGTCCGGTCGCTCCAACAGTGCAGGAAACGACCGTTAGGGGCGCCACCGATCGCCACGATGGCCTCCTAGTCACCTTCACTTGCCACCTCGCACCGCTAGGCTGCACAGCCACCCGCCACGTGCACCAGGAGTGATCCTGCGGCGACACGTCGTCGGGTGAGCTGGAGCGTGGGCGCAGAGTGGTGGCTTCGCCGCGGCAAGCGCCTTGCCGCGGTCTCTGTCTTGTCGCACCCGCAAGCCTGCCGCTCGTCGGGTCTTGCCGGGACGCGCGGTGCGTCGCGGCAAGTCTCTTGCAATGCCTTGGTTGGCCTTCCCGGTAGGCTCCTCTTGCCGGGGTCTTGTCCTTCCCGGCAAGCTTCTCTTGCCGGGGCTTTGTCTTCTCAGCTAACACTTTGTTCTTGAATGGTAGTAAAATAGGAATGACGAAGGGTCTTGGCGGGCGTCCGGCAAGCCTTGCCGCGACGCCAGCTCTGATCGCCTTGCAGACAAGTTCGGGTACTAAGGTACCCTACTTTAGTATTACCGGCAGAGCCCCCGGCGGGCCATACACGGTGCCGAGCGCTGTTGGGCCAGGCCCAAAACAGGGCACGGGCACGCGCGGCCTGGGTCCAAACCAAATCCGCTCAGATCCACCGCCTCCTCAGAACAGCACGCGTCAATCGCGCAAGGTCATGGGAGAGGTCGTGGGCAATTTTAAATCCAGAAATGCGTAACGTTCGCCTCCCACAGATATAAGCAGAGAAGCAGGGCGTTCCCCACCTTCGCCACTTGCAGTTTTTCCTCCAAAGCTCCGCCACTCCCCTCCGCTTCCCAAGCCGAAGAGAGCAGCGCTCCGCCGCCGCCGCCGCCGCCGCCTAACGCTTCACGCTCCCCGCCGCTTCGCCATGGCTCGAAGACCAGCAAGGCCGCGAAGTCGGCCGAGGCGTTGCGGCTTGAGGCGCTGCGCAAGAAGCGAGTGCTTTTCCCCGCCGAGCTCACCCCGAAGGCGCTGTGGGAGGAGTTCTACCTCTTACGTCGACGCAGACGCGAGCAGCGCATCTTGCGCGCCGGTGGTGCTCACTGAGGCTTCCAAATCGAAGCGGTGTCCAAAAGGGTACTATTTCTTTCCGGTGTTCTTCTATTGCGGGCTCTGCCCACCATTTTCAGACTTCTTCTGCGACATCATGAATACCTACGGGTTTCATCTTCTTGATTTAACCCCCAACGCCGTTCTGACAATGGCGGTTTTCGCACACCTCTGCGAGAACTTCGTTGGCATCCACCCAAGTGTTGCTCTTTTTCGCCATTATTTCACCCCCGAGCGAAAAGGAGAGCCATTGGTGGCCAGTCGCGTGGACCTCTCGACTTGGCATGAAGGAGGTGTATCTGGCGGGCGAGCTCCGCACAAGTGGGATGAGTGGAGGGCGGAGTGGTGCTGGATCTGTGATGCCAATCCGCAGCCCTTCACCAACCTGCGCCAGGCTCGGGTAGTTCGCCGGCGGCGACTGGGGCGCTCTGTCGCCGGACGACGCCAAGCTGAAGATTGCCACCACCCGAATCCTCCGGCTCAGGCTTGCCGGGCTCACAGCAGGGGCGGTTGGCACGGATTTCCTTCGCCGTCGCATCGCCCCTCTGCAGAAGAGGGGGAGGCCCGCCTGGTAGTTTGGCGGCCCGGTGGATATCATGAGGCTGCGCCCGGGCCTCAATTTCAACTTCACAGTTCTGGAGCTTGACGGGATGCTGAGGGAGCTGTTCAAGCACGGCGCCAACCATCCAGAGTGGTTCAGGCTGCCGCAGGGCGTCATCCCATTGTGCAACAACTCCCAGCGCGATTGCATCTGCGCAATGATGCCAGAGTGTGATTCGCACGGGATAATCCCAACTTGGATGGAGCCTGCTGACGACGTCGTGCAGCAATTCTTCGATGGCTTGACGGAGGTAGCAGTCAACGCCGACGAAAAGAAACTTCTCACCCGCGCCACCACCGAAAACGAGATGCGGTACATCGCATGGCCGGGGCAAGAGGCGGCGGCAGCCGCCGCCGCGGGCGAGTTCGGCTTCATGTTGGAGGAGGCAGAGGCGGCCGAGGCGGCAAGCCTTGCCGACAGGGAGGACCTTGCCGGAGAGGACGTTGGCGAGGGGGAGCCCGAGGCCGAAGCGAGCGAGCCCGCCGAGGGCGCGAGTGGCCAGCCGTCTTCGAGCAGCTTGCCGCAGGTGGAGCCCCCAGCGCAACCCCAATTCCAGCCAAGAAGGCGCCTCCGTCGAGTTGGAGATACGGTAGGAGGACAGGCAGTCCAGCAGCCGAGGCGCCGTGGGACACGCTCCACCGCGGCAAGTACCGTTGCCGCGGGAGGGTCCCAAGCTGTGCCATCAACTGAGGCGGGGTCTTCCCGGGCCGCCATGCCTGAACCTGCCGCAGCTCCCGGCAAACGTCGAAGGGAGCCTACTCCTCCGCCATGCCGCGCAGAGAGGGTACCGGACTTCGACCTCTCCGCGCTGAGCTCCGATGACGATGAAGAGGAGGAGGAGGAGTAAGACTTTCTTCTCGCCGTTCTTGATTTTCTTTGATCTTTGTCGTTTCTTGTCTTGCATCTGATCTGCTCCTCCCTGAATCTTGTTCCTTTTCAGGACTCTGGCCGAGAGAGCGGCGAAGAGGGCCAAGGTCCCCGTGGTTGTCGTCGAGGACGATCCTGCCGTGACAGCAGAGAACACGTCCGAGACCACCTTGACGGATCCGGTTCCTTCTCCTCGCAACAGCCCCCAGCACAGCCCCCAGCGTAAGTGTTTGGTTCACTTCCTATTGTGGGGCGCGCATGGGTGCTTCTTCTTTTGCTGACGTCTTGATTGTTGATTCATTTGTATAGGAGCAGAACAAGCCCATCAGGAGCAACCAGAGGCCGACCCGGAGGTGCTGTCAGCTTCGACTACGCCGCCAAGGGGCGATTCCCCGACAAGGGAGCGCTCCCCGGCGAGGGAGGGATCCCCGGCGAGGGGCGGAACCAGTGAGCCCCCAGTGGTGGAGCCCATGGTCACAGAGCCCAGCACAGGTAACCCTCCTTGTCGGAAACCTTCCCTTGGATTCTTCTTCTTCTTCTCTTTTTTTTTGAATATTTGCTTGACTTTTCCCTCCTCTTCTTGTCTTCAGATCCCCCTCTTGTGGACCCGATGGAAACTGAGGCCACCGGCGAGGAAGGCGCACGCGGCAACACTGGGGATGCCGCTGCTGATGAGGAAGAGGCCGGCGCTGATGAACCCGCCGACGAAGAAGCCGCCAAGCTGCCGGGCGCTTGGAGCCGGCGAGGATCCGGCGATCGTCTTGACGACCGGAGGACACAGAGGCGCAAGGCGCAGACCGACCGCCGACCCCTCCGGCTGATGCAGCTGGACTCGAGGAGCCCCAGCCAGCACTTACTTGAAGGCCGGCGAGGGCGATCAAGCTTCCTGGGCATCGAGCTCCAGGGCGCCGGTCGAAGGAGAGGAGTTTGACGGGGAAGTACTCGCCTCTGCTGGGTTGGCGGTGGTTGACGTGCCCAAAGCAGCAGCGATGGCGAACTGAGGAGGAGCAGTTGCTCGGAAGTTGGTGTCACTTACGCGCCCAAGCCAAGCTTGAGTCGGAAGCGCTTGTCGCGCGGGCAGGAGTTGACATAGAGAAGCATGCGGAGGAGCTCAAGAGCCGCAACCAGGAGGCCCTCCGATCCATTGCGGAGGAGAGGGCGCAACTTGACGAGGCCAAGCAGGCATTCATCCTGGAAAAGGCTGAGGCCGAGGAGCAGCAGAGGCTCGCCGCCGAGGAGATGTCCAGGCGGGAAGGTGAGCTGACGCAGAAGAAAGTGAACCTGGACAGCCACGAGGAGGAGCTCGCCGCACGGGAACAATCACTTGGCGGGGCACTCAAGGAGGCGAAGGACGCTGCGGCGGCCGCCGAGGCCGCTAAGAAGGAGTTAGAGGAGAAAGTGGCACAGCTGGAGGCAGATATGGGAAAGAAGAATGAAGAGCTTGCCGCACTCCAGCGTGAACGCAAGAAGGACGCACTTGCCCATGGCGATCTGCAAGTTCAACTCGCCGAGAAGGCCAAGGAACTGAACGCCGCCAAGGACTCAAGCGCTGATCTGGAGATGAAGCTGACCACCTTGACGGAGACACTGGACGCCGCCAAGAGGCGAGAGGATGACTTGAAGAAGGAGCTCAAGGGCAACGAGGAGCTGCTGACGAGGGCCGCTGAGACCCAGAACACCTTCAAGGCCACGGTGGAGCTCTGGACGGAGGGCCTCGTCAACATTGCTGCATCCATCGACGAGGAGCTGGCGGAGCTGGACTTGGCGGGCTTCGGGTACTCCACTGAGGAAAACCTCCAGCCTAGCGCCAAGCTTACGCTTTTCTTCAAGGGTGTGGTGACGGCTCTCCAGCGGCTCCGGGAAAGGATCCCAAAGAAGCTGGCCGACGAGTCGCGCGCGATCTGCGCCAAGGTCTTGGAGAAGGTGTTGGTGAAGATACTCTTTCGCAACCTCAAGGTCGACCTCACCCGCATCCTCAAGAAGCCGCCGGCGGGTGCTGACCTTGAAGAACTCAAAGCCATCGTCGCACCCATTGTGGACAAGGTGAATGAGGTCAGGAGGATCGACGGCGAGCGCGTGGATTAGGCCACCATTCTTCTCCCTTTTTCTTGCCGCTGCTAGATATGTCATAGGAACAATCCTTCAGAGCGCGGCAAGTTATTTATTGTAATATAACTTTATCCTGGGCACTATCTGCTATGTTACTTCCTTTATTCGGATCCATTCCTTGTATGTTTCTACCCTTACGCTTTTAGGGAACTTGCCAGTGCAAACACGCTTGCCGCGAGCACTGAGTGCGGAACATCAGCAGCCTGCTGGCGGTGTTGCCTCTGGCAAGAAACCTTGTCGGGGCTAGTCGTAGCACACTTTCATTGTTGAGCGGACTCGAAACAAAGTAAGGGCGCAACTTAACCACGAGCCGGTTCCTCCGCGCACAGGTTTTCCATACAAGGCACGGTCGTTCAAGGAATATAACTTAAAAATTTAAAACTAAATGTGCTCAAACTTTGGCAACTTAGCTTTTCTGTCGTTTGTGTCCCGGCAAGTCTTAAGCTTCTTTGAACGACGCCCGGTCCATATGTTTATCCTCTCCTCTCCCCCCCCCCGGTGAACTTGTGGGCGGAGGCACCTTCTTTTTGAGCAAAAGAAAGAAGAGAAAATAAAGTTATGGAGCCTTAAGGCTCGTTATTGCTTACCGGGAGCAAGTTCTGCACAAAGTGTCAGTGTATACATGCTACAAAAGGAAAAAGGCATGCAATTTGACAATATGTGCTGAACATACGGTCTTTATTTAGGCACGGGATCTGCGCCCGGCTTTGTACAAAGGGTTACATGCAACAGCGGCAAGGCTTGTACAAAAGGTGGTTGCCGGGACAGCGAGTTCAAGCAAGCGCTTTATATGGGTAAAACTTACGAAGATGCTCTATGTTCCGAGTTGCTCACCGAATGCCATCTTCGGTCTCAAAGCGCGCAGCGCCAGCCTAGTGACTCGCTTTACCCGATAAGGGCCTTCCCACTTCAGCGCCAACTTGTTGGAATTCTTGGCGGATTGAACGCTACCAAGAACAAGGTCGCCTTCCTCGAGGCTTCGGCATTAACTTTGCGGCTATGGTAGCGGCGCAAAGCTTGCTGGTAACGAGCAGCTCAGATAAAGAGCTCGAAGACGATCTTCCTCGAGGAGCAGCGTGTCATCTTGCCGCAGCTGCTCTTGCTCAAGCTCATCATAAGCGAGCACTCGAGGCGATCCGTATACGAGTTCCGTGGGAGAACTGCCTCGCCCGTAAACAAGAGCAAAGGTGTCCGGCCATGGCTCGATTTGGTGTCGCTCGATCGACCAAAGAACCACCGCAGCTCCTCGATCCAATTTCTCCCAAGACTTGTGCAGCCCGTCGAAAGTTCTGGTCTTGAGCCCGCAAAGCACTTCAGCTGCTTGCCTCTTCGCTGACCGTTGTTTCGGGTGAGCAACAAAAGCGAAGCAGATCTTGGCGCCAAGATCTTGGACATACTGCATGAAGGTGCGGCTCGTGAATTGTGTGCCGTTGTCGGTGATGATCCTGTTAGGGACTCAAACGCGCACAATTGACTGAAGAACTTGACCACGATCGTATCTTGTCACCTTCCTCACTGCCTCCACCTCCGGACACTTCGTGAACTTGTCGATTGCCACGTACAAGAACTCGAAGCCCCCGACAGCTCGAGGAAAGGGGCCGAGGATATCGAGCCCCCAGACCGAAAATGGCCAGGATAAAGGGATTGTTTGGAGAGCTTGAGCTGGTTGATGTATTTGCTTGGAGTGGAACTAGCACGCTTTACACTTGGTTACTTGTGCAGTTGCATCCTGGAGGGCTGTCGGCCAAAAGAAACCTTGCCGGAAAGCTTTGCCGGCAAGTGCTCTTGTGCCAATGTGGTGACCACATATGCCTCCGTGTATCTCCGCCAACAGCTCTTGTCCTTCTTCCCGAGAAATGCACTTCAATTTCACTCCGTTGAATCTTCTTCTCATGCAAAGATGTCATCGACAAACCGGTACATACTTGATTGCCGGGCTACTTTCTCCGCTTCTTCCCGCTCTTCGGAAGTTCTCTGCTTGAAGGAAATGGACTATCTGTTGTGCCCATGTCGGAGCTTGTGGCTCGACAACAAGGACTAAAGGCGAAATGCTGCTGCGGAACCTCCGCTTCTGGCAAGAATCAGGGATCCTGCCGGAGCGTGATGCTCCCGGCAAGCGTGTCGGGACATTGCTTACTTGCGCTCGTCTCAACGAAACAAACCCTAGGGTTTGTCGGGCAGCATCGCTCCTCAAGCACTTTCGTGTTGATCCTGGGACCTTCTTGGCGGCGGCTTCAGGAGCTCGCCGCCAGAAAGTAGTCGCCAGTAACCAACTTTCTCTTCCTGATCTGTCCAGTTGAAGGTGTTACAGATGGCTGAGTCAGCTTGAGCACAAAAATCCCTGGTTCCACAGGTAACTTAAGTGCGGCGATTTTGACAAGCCATCTCGCAATGTCGCTTTTGAGCTCTTGGAACATGCTCCATCTGCGCAGCCGTCAAAATGCTCTTCCAAATTTCCTCACTTCATCAATGTAGGCTTCCATCAACAGACTCGATAATCTTTGTTGACTTGGCGACGACAGTCGTGAGTCACCCCCGACAATAAGCTTCTTGATCCCAAGTTCGCCATGATCCCGAGTCCGCAAGCAAGCCTTCATACTCCGCAAGATTGTTTGTTGCTTGTTCCTTGGGAAAGTGCATTTGGACCACGACTTGAGGTGCTCTCCGGTGGTGCGACAAGTAGCACACCCAAGCACCGGCGCTTTGCAGCCAAGGCACCATCAAAGTACATGATCCATTCTTTGCTCGCTTCCTTGTCGGGATGCTCTTCTCCGAATTTCTTCATCGTGTTGGCGCCCACTCTGCTGTGAATTCCGCCAATGCTCGGCTCAATAGTTGAAGTACTTTCAAACTTGAGGCCAAAGCTTGACAATTTAGTGCCCACTGACGATCCCGCTGTTGCTCCGGATTCTGCAGATCCTCTTTAACGGAAAGCGAGTGACAATCGTGATCTCATGTGCTTGAAAATAATGGCGCAGCTTCCTCGAGGCCATGAGAAGGCCGAAAAGCAACTTCGCACACCGTAGTACCTTGATCTTGCCCCCTGCAGAAGGGAACTGACAAAGTAAACTGGGCGCTGCACCATCTTCTTCTGTTTCTCTTCTTGTGGCTGCGCAGATCCATCCTTGCCGGAATCAGAACTTGTTGGGGAAGCCCCCTGCTTGTTGCTGGATTCGCTGCATGCTGCTGCCGGCTCATCATCCGCCTCCTCTCCGCTACTAACGCAGCACTAACCACTTGATTGGTTGCCGCTAGATATAGCAGAACTTCTCTTGTGGCTTAGGTGCGACAAGTGTTGAGTCGAGGATAGGTATCTCTTCAGTCTCTGCAGCGCAGCCTCCGCTTCCGAGTCGATTTCATTGAACCCGCTTTTTCAAATTTTGAAAATGGCGGGCGCGCTCAGCAGACTTAGAGATGAACCTACTGAGAGCAGCAACACAGCCGGCAAGTCTTCGCACATCCTTGACGCGCTTCGGGGCTTCAATCTGCTCGATGGCCTTGATCTTGTCGGGATTGGCTTCGATCCCCCGCTGAGATACAAAGAATCCGAGAAGCTTGCCGGAAGGGACTCCAAACCCGCACTTCTCGGGATTCAACTTGAGATTGATCTTGCGCAGATTTGTGAAGGTCTCGTCCAAATCTTGGATCAAAGTTGCTCTGTCTTTGCTCTTGACCACTATGTCATCCATGTAAGCTTCTACATTTCTGTGCAGCTGTGGCTCAAAAGCATGGCTGACTACTCTTGCAAATGTTGAACCAGCATTCTTTAGTCCGAAAGGCATCCGCACAAAGCAGTACGTGCCACACGGAGTAATGAATGTGGTTTTCTCTTCATCCTCTTCTGCCATGAAGATCTGGTGGTATCCTGAGTATGCATCAAGAAATGAAAGCAGATCACATCCCGCCGTGGAGTCGGCATAATCTGGTCAATGCGCCGCAAGGGAAATGGATCTTTGGGACAAGCTTTATTAACATCCGTGAAGTCAATACAAAGCCTCCACTTCCCGCTCGCCTTGCGCGCACGACAACCGGATTGGCTAACCACGTTGGATGGAGTATTCCTCGACGAGGCCCGCTGCTTCCAACTTCTTGATCTCTTCGCAATGAACTTTGGCGCTCCACCGCTTGCTTCCCGACTCTCGCTTGACGGGCCGCGCGTGAGGGCAGACGGCGAGGTGGTGCTCAATTACTTTCCTGGGAACAACGGGGATGTCAGATGGTTGCCATGCAAACACATCGACATTCGCCCGCAGGAATGCAACGAGCGCGCATTCCTATTTAGGGTCAAGCGTAGCACCGATGGTGAAGGTACCACCAGTGCCGCCCTCCTTGGCGCCACTTTCTTGGTCTCGTGTGTCGCCTTTTGCCTTTTGCACTTGCCGGTGGAGCTCGATGGTGCGGCCTCGACGGTAGCGCAGCACTCAAGAGGTGCGCTTGCGGAGTGGGCATCGAGCTACTCTTGCCGGACTTGGTCTTCTTCTTCTTCCCCGGAGCTTCAGCGGCAAGTGGTTTGCGCTGCTGCGGCTGCTGCTTACCGGTAGATCTTGTCGACAGATAAGTGCATCTTTCTTGTCGCCGTGGACAGAAATAACACTTATCGGACCGGCATCTTGAGCACGCTAGTAAGCATTGTGTGAGGCTGCCATGAACTTGGCAGCGCCGACAGCCGAGTATCCCATTGTAGGGCAATGGAAATCAGCAACATCAAATGTGACTCTCTCGTCCTAAAATTCAGCGCGACCGCCAAACGTCACTAGCAGGTGATCTTCCCTTGGGCTTGCTCCTTCCCGGATTGATTCCTTGAAAGGTACCAGCTTCTTCGAGCTCATTGCCGGGATCCGGAGCTTGTTGAGCACCACGAAGAGATCATATTTAGGCCGCCCCGCCACAACCAACAACTTTGTGACCTTGAGGTTGCGGATGGTTGGTGAAACCAACATTAGCAAGCACCCGAATCGCAGTGATGCGATCAGGTGATCCTCAACATCAAAGACGGCGGGCGTCTTGGACCACTTCAGGGCTTGCGCGATTCGACCGATGGTTCTGGCCAGCATTCACCTCCCGCACCTTTCGCTTGAGTTGACGGTGCGAGGTGTGCAGAGAAGCTCCACCGCTCACGCCAAAAACCTCCATTGCCTTCAAACTCTTGCTCGCCGGTCTCATCCTCGCCCATCTCATCATCCTCATCTTCGCTTTCGCCCTGGTCGCGGCCGCTGGAGGCTGTCTCCTTGCCGCTGCTTGGCCTTGCCAAGCGCCCCCGGGCCGGACGATTCTTGCCGGATCCTCCGCCACCTCCCTGGGCCTTCTCCTTGTCGCGACGCCATATTCAGCTTTCGTAGCTCGCCATCCGCTCAACTTTCTTGCATGCTTGGAGGTCATGGCCCTTGGTGCGATGGATCTTGGTAAGATCGCTTGCCGGAGTCCGTCTCGCTTGTTTGCTGCCACCACAGCCTCGCCGAGTCACTCGCTTTGGCCTTGTCGGCGCGCCTCCGCTGCTGCGGACTGCTCGACGACTAGCACATCCTTAGCCTTTCTCTTTCATTGTTCCACCTCCGGTTCTTCTTTGTTGAGGGGCATCTCACCGCCGATCCTTCGCCTCCTGCATTCTCTCCGTGATTTTCCTCCTCCTCAGCCCGTGTGCACTTGTCGGCCGTGAGCGTATAGCTCGGCCGACATCTCGATCTTGCACATCGCCATCTCCTCCTCATCCTCGTTACGACGCGTTTCGATGGAACGCGCTAATAACCGCGCAGGGTGGACGCTCGATGTTGCGCTGCACTGGCTGAATCTTTGTATGTACTTGCGCAGGGTTCTCCTTCTTCGGGCGAGCAGATGAAGATCGCTTCTCGACCATGGGGTTTGTGGTCACCGTGAAGGCGCCGACAAACCGATGGCCCAGTCCGCCTACGAAGAAATGGAGTTGTCCGCAAGTGCATGAGCCAAGATCTGACGTTGGCTTGAGCACCAAGTGGGAAGTAGTTGGCGAGGATCTTGTCGCCGCGCCCGCAGCCTCGCACCGCTATGGTGTAGATGCCGAGGAACTCGACGACGGATCCCGCCATCGCACTTCTCGGCACGCCTGTTTGAAGTTCTTGGTTCTAGGCCATCGACCGCCGCAGCTCACGGGTGAACGCAGGCAACCTATCACAGACGGCAAGTCGCTGGTTCTTCGGGCGCATGCATATCGACAAGGGGCCCAGCGCTGCTGGTCGACCGACGCCGCTTCTCTTCTGCGCTCGCGCGAGTACGAAGCGTTTCGTGTCGCCGTTTGGAGAACGGGCGCTGATCGCGGCGAAGCTCGCGGGTCCGACGATGCGGTGGAGTCGGTGTCGAGGTTGGCCCGGCGAGTCAGCGATCTTGGCCTTCGAGGCGGGGAGTGCACGGTGGTGGCACCCCCAGCGGTCTTGTCGGCGTCGGCTTGCACCTGAGCGTCTTGTCGGGGCTTCGATGTGCTCGGTTGCCGGGGCTTGTCAGCGTTGGCGAAGCCGATGAGGCTCCGAATGGTAATCCTCCAGCCGCCGATCTTGTCTCGGTGCCGGAAGGTAGTCAGAAGCAGCGCGCGGGCCGCCGCTTCCTCCGAGTCTTGGGCGGCGATGGTGAACGACGCGAGGTGCGGATATGCTCGCACTTCTAACAGTGTTAGAAGGAGCAGATTCGCCTGAAGCATCGCGGCGCCGTGTGCGGCGTGTTGACGTGTATGTTGGCCTTGAGCGACCCACGACCCACCAGCTTGGCCTTGCTCCAACGCGAGTACGGTCCTAGGAGCACCGTGGCGCTGTCGATCTTGCCCCTCCTGGGAGGGGTGCGGTGGATGTACAGACGCTGAAGCTTGCGCGGCCTTGTCCTTGGACCTGGTGACGACGCGAGTCCCACCACCGGCGTCCACCCCACCGCCCGTCTGCTCCGGTGGCGGTAGGACAGTCGCAGACGGAGCGGCTACCTCCGAAGCCTTCTTCTTCGGTGGCATGTCGATGAAGATGTTGATGTAGCGCGCGCAGACGCCGGATCAGATACGCACGACCTCGACGCCCCCCTACCTGGCGCGCCAAAGATGTCGTGGTTGTGGGGAACGAACACCTATGGGGCAGGGCCCTTTCTGGTCCGGCAAGGGAGCGGAGGGCGCACGCAGAGCGGATCGAGGCGAGAGCGCGCGGGGGATTTTACCCAGCTTCGGAGCTCTCCGGAGAGATAAAACTCCTACTGCTGCTTTGTGTTTGTATTTGTTCTTGCTTGAGAGCGTGGGTGTGTTGTAGTGTCGAATGAGTCGAACCGAACCCCTCCTACGTGCGCACGGGCCTCCTTTTTATAGTCTAAAGGGGTCACCGACAGGTGGCAACGCAGAGAGAGGGGTAGAAAGCTAAAAACGCGGGTTAGTACAACCACTATCAACAGTGTCCCCTACCTAACTCGACGGCGGGGGACAAGGGCATTTAATGCCCGTCCGGTCCGCTTCCAACAAAGGCAGAAACGACCGTTAGGGCGCCACCGACGCCACGATGGCCTCCTAGTCACCTTCACTTGCCACCTCGGCGCGCTAGGGCTGCACACCACCCGCCACGCACCAGAGTGATCCCGCGGCGACACGCCGTCGGGTGAGCTGGAGCGCATGCGCAGAGTGGTGGCTTGCCAGGGCAAGCGCCTTTCCGCTGTCTCGTTTTGTCGCACCCCGCAAGCGCATCGCTGTCGGGTCTTGCCGGACGAGCGGTGCGTCGCGCAAGTCTCTTGCAATGCCTTAGTTGGCCTTCCCGCAGGCTCCTCTTGCCGGGTTCTGTCCTTCCGCAAGCTTCTCTTGCCGGGCTTTGTCTTCTCAGCTAACACTTTGTTCTTGAATGGCAAGAAATAGGAATGACGGCGGGTCTTGGCGGGCGTCCGCAAGCCTTGCCGCTGATCGCCATGATCGCCTGCAGATAAGTTCGGGGTACTAAGGTACCCCTACTTTAGTACACGTACATTAAGATTTATATCGTTCGGGCCACCATTGTGGTGTAATACCCTACTCCAGTGTGTGGTGTGGTGGATTGCCTCTTGGGCTCATGATGAAAAATACAAGGAAGAACAGCCTCGCGAGGGTCTGTTCTTGGCTGGTGCTACTTGGTTCTGGCCCTTGGATTCTCGATGCCTCTACCCTGGGGGTGGCTAGTCCTATTTATAGGCAAAGGCCCTGGGCCTCTTCCCAAATATTGAGCGGGAAGGGCGCCAACAGTTGGCCATTTTGAAGGGGAACAGCAGGTACACTTATCCTGACTAAAGTTGGTCCTCGTCTGTCGAAGGCTCTGGTGGTGACGCCTGCTTGGGCTCCACAATGACTTCTTCCCTGCCGTTGGGCTGGTCTTGGTCTTGTTGCACCGAAATGGATGCCTTTGCTTGATGCTCTCGCCAGCGCTTGCTCCCTTTGCACCAAAGAGGAAAGGAGGACACTGCGCGGGCTGGCGCCCGACTGGAGCTCTTGGTCGTCATGGCTTGCGTCATGGGCACCTCGCGAGGTACCCCGCCTTGAACTCTCCGCCTTCTCGCGAGCCCTTCTGATGAGGCCGTGCCTGAGGAAGCTCCTTGTCATCCGCCCCGTGAGGCTTGGCCCCTCGCGAGGGTCTTGAGCTTGTGTTGATGAAGATGGGCTGTGATGGGCCTCCTTTGAGCCACGCCGCAAGCTGTAGGCAGGCAAGTCTGGGGACCCCTGCCCCTGCAACGCCGACAAGAGCCCCGGCCCACGGCGCCCAACTTGGCTGAGCAAAGAGGCGAAGGGCAAGTCGCGGCATCGCAGGGTTCTAACAGCTCGCGTCCTTGGGTGCCGCGTGGCGGTTGATTGGACGGGCGCACTGTTCCCCGCTTCCTTATTTTATGCCTTGCTAGGCGGACTCATTGCCGCCGCACACACCGCTCCCTTTCTACCGCTTGAAGGCTCCTCGTCCTTTCTCCTCTCGAACTCCACCTTCCGTGATCCAATCCATCTCGAACCTTCCCCTCCCTTTCGCGCCATGGCTCCGCCGAGGAAGGGAAGAGGGAAGAAGCCCATGCCGCCGACTCGCTCATTGTCGTCGGCGGCCCCCGCCGTTGATCGGCCGGTCATAATCAATCAAGAAGGCCTGGGCAAGGTCAGCTCGGCATTGGCCACCATCTTCAACGAGTGCGGGAGGACGACGGCCTGGCCCGCGTCTCGCTTCTTCGTTGACAGGATTCCCATCGAGGTCCGGTACTTCGCCGACGCCCTATGGGCGGGACTGGTTCCCCCCTTTTCTGATTTCTTCAACGTCGTGCTTTCCCATTATCAGATCCATATGATGCATCTGGGTCCTGAATCCATCACCCTTCTCGCGGTTTTAGCTTTGGTTTGTGAGGCAATGATGGGCATCATTCCTTCGGTTGCCTTGCTGTGCCACTTCTTCTCTCTGCGCCTTGCCGATCCCACCAAATGTTCAGGGTGCGTGAGCTTCGCCGCTACCGAGACAAATGGGCTTCGATTGACTGTCTTCCTCCGCCTGCGTTCGGGTTACGCGAGCGGTGGTTGTATGTGGATGTTGGGGTGCCCAGCCCCCTACTGACGGAGCCATCTTCGCCTGCTGTTCCCAACTCTGGCTGCGGACAGGAGACGCTCGTGAGCCCCTGGCTCGCCTTCGTCTGGCGTCGCTTCGAGTTCTTGAAGGAGATCGGCGTGACAGTGCCCAAGGTGGTGAAGGAGTTCTTGCTACACCGCGTCGCCCCTCTCCAATGCCATTCTCATCAGATGTGGGCCTTCAGCGGTCATGGGGATTGTATGCGGCTCCAGGAAGAGGACCTGACGCCTGAAGCGCTGCGGAAGGTGCTCTTGGTCTTGACTGGGGATCCTTCCCCCGGTGGCATTCGGCAAGGAGGGGCCTTGTTGTACCTCTGCTTGAATAGGGGTGACTTCAAGGGCCCGATGCCCATTTTCGACCAATGGGGGCCGCGCCCTGCTGGCCTCCAAGGGCCTCGCAAGAACCCAGTGGTGGTGGTCGCCCTCGCAGCCGGCCAAGGCGACTCTTCCTCAAGTGGTGGAGCAGGGAGGCATGAGTCTCGAGAGGCCGAGGGTGCCCCCGCCGAGGCGACAGTACTGGGCAGCACTCATGAGGGAGCGGCTCCTGAGACCCGTGGTTGTCAGAGTGAAGGTGGCGAAAGGCCACCACAAGCTGCAAGGGCCGAGGCCCCGAGGCCCCAGCTGCTCTTCTTGGTGAGGCGACCGGCGGCGCGCATCAGGCGGACGCCCCCTACGTGGGTCACCTTGGTGCTCCATCTTCGTCGCAGGCTGACCCCTGCGCTCAACTCTTGGGCTGCTTCCGAGTGGACTTTGAGGCCCTCCGGAAGAGGAGGGAGGCCCTGGGCGATGATTACCCTTGCCGCGTGCTGAAGCGTAGGAAGTACTTCGCCATCGACGAGTAAGCCTTCTCCCTTCCATGTTCCCTGTTCCTGATTCTTCCATTTCTTGTTCTAATCCTTGCTCTACAGGGCCCTTCCTTCCGAGCTCACGGGGGTGGATGAGGAGCCATACCTCTCGCCTCCGCCCTCTCCACCGTCTTCGATCGTTCCGAGCAGCCGGGCCCTTGTGGTGAGGCCGGTTGGTGAGACAAACCATCCTGAGGCGCAGCGCGGCCCTGCGCTCCCCGCGGTCTTCCTTCGCGAGCCTTCTCATGGCATAGCCAGCCTGATGTGGGCTTCTCGCCTGGTGGTGGACCGTGATTGGTTGGGGTACTCCCTGCGCTCTTCACCTGGAGATGGACCGCTTGGTCGGGCTCGGCAGGCGTGCCCGGTCGCCTCAAGGGAGCCAGCCCCCAGCCCCCTGCCTGGGAGGGGAGTGCTGATCCGCGCCCCACGGCACTCGCTTGGGGCGGATCATGGTGTGGAAGACGTAATCGAGCGCGCCCGGGAGCGTCGCGCTCTTCGCCAAGGGTTTCTCCCGGAGGCGGCCGACGCGTGAGCCTGCTTGGTGAAGAGCTTGCTGATGAGGACACGCGCCTTGAGGCCGAGGGCTTGCGCCTGGTGGCAGTGAGGCGCGAGCTGGAGGCGGCTGTCACCCTCGCGCGCCGCCAGCGCGACCTCGACGATGAGGAGGCCAAGGCGTCGCTGGTGGCCTCTCGGGAGGCCCGTTCCCGCGCTGTCGAAGAGGCCTGGGAAGCTGACCGACAGCGAGAGGCCACGGAGGAGCGGGCGCGGGAATTCCTAGCTCGGTGCCGCTCACTGGAGGAGCAGGTGGAGCTGCGTGAGGCGGCCCTTGCGTCGATGAAGGTGGCCTCCGGCGACCCAGCGGAGCTCCAGAAGCATGAGGTGGCGCTGACGCTGGAAGCCGCCGAACGCGCACGCGAGTACGAGCGCCTAGAGACAAGGGAGCACTGGGTGACACGGGCGGAGGACGATGTCGCCACACGGGAAGCCCGTGTCTCGGAGGAGGTCGGACGTCGGGTGGCGACGGCGCGCCTCAACCTCGAGCGCGAGTTCAAGGAGAGGCTGGAGTTCGTCCGGACCGAGGCCGAAGGTAGGACCACCGCCCTGAGGACCAAGCTGGAGGAAGCGACGCGGCGGGCTGACGCCTTGCGGGCCGCACTCGAGGTGGCGCTGGGGGAGTCAGCTACTTCCCATGCCGAAGTGCTTCTTCTTCGCCAGCAGATGATTGAGGCTGAGGCCGTCGCCCATCAGAATGCGAACGAGATGCGTCAGCGGCGGCTCTTGGAACACGAGCACGCCCCCATGATCACCACGCTTCATGAGAGGGCCAACACGGCTTTAGGTAACATCTGCGAGGCGGCCGTCGGTGAGCCGCGAGCCATTAACTACGCCGGCAACCTTCAGTTCTTCACCGACATCATGACGCAGCTGGAGGCGCGGTCGGTCCGTGCCAACAGGTTGGTGGAGGAGAGGAGCCGAGCCCTGCTCGGGCGCGCCTTTTCCCACGTCTTCAGCCATCTCCGGAACATGGATCCTCACTTCAACTTGGACGCCGCCATCGCCCCAGTCCCCCAGGCCATCCGAGACGACCTGGCGTACTGGGTAGAGGACAACGTGGACGCCCTTGTCAGGGCCTTCGCTTCAGATGATGATGGCGTGATCGTGGCCGCCGATGAGGGCGGCGTGGTGAACGGCCCTGACGCCGCTGACGACAACGCGGAGGGCGATGGCGAGGCCAGCGACGCCAGCGACAATTCGGGTGGCGTTCGTGAGGATGCATTGGGGGATTTATCTGATTGACGGCACATTGTTCCTCTTTCCTTACCCTGCATGAATAGAACTCAGGCTTTTTGTCCCGATAGTTGTAAGAGCATTTTGGGAGGGGGGGCTCATGTAAAACTTATGTTCTGCGCACTAGTGAATGCTACTTTACTCACATGCCCGTGCCAAGTGGTTGGCCATGTGAGGAGCCTGCTGGCTAGTTTACCTCTGTCCCGAGAGGGTCTCAAGACAACTTGTTGGAGGCCGTGGCGCCTCGTGTACCCCTGATTGAATCCGCGGGATCTGCAGTGAAAAACCTCCTGAGAGGGTACATCGGCGGCAGTCTGGGCTGCACGCAAGCCAGGCCAGACTCGGCTCGCGAGGGGCTCGCGAGGGGAGGCAGCTGAGGTGAGGTCGTAACCGAAACATGAGAGATTGCTCGAACGAGACTAAGCACCCCTTCCCCAACACACGCAAATCTCAAATTCGATTTCAACTTAAATCCAGCGGGGGAAAGCAACAACCAAGGGAAAAGCAACGAAAGCAAACAAAAGGCCGCGTCCGGCACCTAGTCTAGTCTTGATGTCTTCTCACCAACATGAGCTAAGTGCTGCCATTTGGGCATGGGAGGGAGCCAGGGCCCGAGGCCGGCACCATCGAGACTCAGGCGCGTACAGCCCCACTCATTATTACGTGAGAGTGTCACGGGCGGCAAGCTTCACAGCACCGGGCCTTCTTCACAGTACCGCCTTGCTTCATATCGCCAGACGAGGCCCGCTTTGCGCCACACTCTAGTGCCATCAACGACGACCGAAACCAGGGCGCCCCGATGGGGTAGAGCGGTCGCCAGCCAGTTCCCAGACGACCACGGGTCCTCCACTGGGGCAGGCCACGAGGCACCTCCCAGCGGAGGGCCTACCTCCGAGAACGCTTTGCTCCGAGCGCCGCGGTGGTGGTGTCGGATCTCGGCCCCTCTCCCGCAGCCCCGACGCCTCCTCGAGGGGTAAGAGATCGCTGAGCGGCACAGCTGCTCATTGTGACGACACTGCACCTCCTGCGACCCATGATTAGTGTATGCCTGCTCTCGAGGATTAGTGGTACCCGATAATCGTTGCTTCAGCGTGGCGGGCGGGCCGCCCACAGGTTCCCGGAAGAGCTCAGCCGTGCCTCGTCCCCGGCTTGGGCTGAGGAGCGAGCCTTGTTCGCCTCGCGGGTGCCCTTGATCCATCATGTGGGACACGATTTCTCGGGGCCGTTACCCCGAAGGCTGCGCCATAGGGCTCCGCGTGCCATGCAACTCTGCTTGACGTGCCAACCTGATGATGGTAGCGCGGCGGCCCGCAGGGGCCGTGGGTCGCGATGAGTCCTTCTTCACTGGCGGGGAGCGGAGTCGGTGCTGCCGCCGACCCTACGGTGATAGCTTCGCTGGTGTTGGAGTAGCCTTGGAGCCCGCGGTTGCACGTGGGGCCCCCGCGCGGGCCGCCCTGGGCCTGAGACGGGAGCTGAGTGCAAAAGGGGTGAGCCCCCGAGGCGGCGAAGCCCAGGAGCTCTGCCACCCGCTCTAGCAGCACGTCGCGGCCGCCTTCCATCATCCTACACTGCAGCAGCTCTCGGGCCACCGTGAGCGCAGCCCTTGAGTTCGCCTGCTCCCGGTGGGTGTACGGCGTCGTGGCCGCGGCGTGGTTGGAGGCCCTTGCTACCGACCATGTTTTCCGCGGTGTTAGAGCTGTCGAGGCCTGTCTGCGTCGCCCACGGCCCGCAGCGCCCTGTGGACCGCGAGCTGCCTGGGGCATGGGGTCGCCCGGGGAGAGCGGCTCTGCGCGGGCGGGCCAAGCCGCCCAGGGATCAGGGTTGCCCGCCTGGTCGCCGGACATGGTGATGACGATGCGATGGGACACGAAGTGGTAGAAGGTGGATCCCGGCGCACCCCTACTGTTGGGACCCCGACTCATAAGTCGAAATCACCGAATGCACGTGTACAGTGATCCCAGATATCAATGCTCACCGAACACACAGAAGCTGAATAACAAGAGTCTTACATCCATACATACCGTCTTACACAAATTGTGACCATTATGGTCAAGTCTTACAATGATAAAGCCTTAAGGGCTGAACATCAAATGAAACATAAGCAGCGGAAATCGTCGTCGGTAAGTAGAACCCATGCCATCTGCCTTAACCCTACAGGCATTCTGACTGGGAAACGTCCTAGTTCGCATGTTCGTCTCCAAAGAACTCTTCTTCGAACTCCGGTTCTTCCATGCCTGGTCAATTAAATAACCAGTGGCAAGCCAATGAGTACTTTGAATGTACTCGCAAGCAACCCATGTTTTGGTTCAAGGTACAACAATGCATGACATAGGTGAATTTTTGCAGAAAGCTAGTTTTGTGTGCAATGCCATGTTCAACATCCTATAAAGCATGCATCAAGAGGGTTCAAGTAACCCTGAGGACTGGTTACAGATATCAACATAAATAGAGTGGGCACCAACCCATTTATCATAAACAGAGTGGGCACCAACCCATCTCAATCGTGTCAAGTCCTTTGACTTGACCCAAGTCATTTCCATCCTCACACACACTGGGTTTGTAAACAAGTGGACGTAGCCCAAGAGCGGTTATCCAACTGTCCATGACCGTGGACACGGCTATTCGAATAGTTTTACACTCTGCAGAGGTTGCACACTTTACCCACTAGATCCGGGGAACTTCCGTGTCATCCACGACCCTCGGTACCTCAAGTACCAGGGGTAAGCACCCGATCACTACCTTTACCTAGACGACACTAACATGGAGTCCACTCGATTGGCAGTAACCCCCGTGCCCAACATTTCAAATAACATTTTCGTGGAGCCTTGCTCCCATATTCATCACATACCACTGGCACGGGGTACCAACGGTGTGTCCGGTGCCCCATAAAGATGGTCATGGCCGCCCTACCTGGCATGACCCCGTCCCAAGAGAGAGCACCAACTCTCCCCCGTCACTAGTAATGCAGGCTCCAAGATAGTATCGGTCTAGGTACTCAATAATGCCCTTTCCCATATAAGGGTAGAGTGGTCGCGCATGTAAGGTTGGAATAATGGTCGCAACTCCGACCAATCCGTTTTGAAAACAACACACACATTCCTTGGCACACCACTTCGTCATCAAGTGGTCACCCATCTCATCATCTCCCTCGGGCATAAGTGGCACCCGACGGGGTTTTCAAAAGTCTTTTGAAAAAGTTTTGCCTCCTTCACCATGCATAATCCCGTCCCTCTTTGCGTAGCAACTACTTAGCATCCTATCTACTCCCACCGGCATAACCCTCATAAGAAGGTAGGGCCATGCACAATGCAAGTATCAACGAGAGAATAACGGAGGCAACCAACCCACGTGGTTCACCATCTCACCATGATTCCGAAGCAACAATAACAAAGAGCTATATATGACATGCATAAAAAGGGGTTTCATAGACATGGTCAAAGGGCTGCTTGCCTTGGTTGGCTTGATATTCAAAGTCTTCAGGCCCTGCTCCTCCTTCTTCCTCAGCTACCTCGTCAAATACGGGATCTAACGTCGCAAGAAAATAACGGGAAAATAAGACAATAATAAAAACAGAAAAGTCAAAGTGCTCAGAAAAATGTCAACTTATTTTTGTAAAATACTAGGAGGAAAGCTAGGAAGGGGACAATTCTTGGTTTTGGTTCTGGAGTAGCAGAATAGGAGATATGGATTTTCAAAGGCATATTTAAATGCTAAAAATCACATTTAAATATTTACAGTGGCGAAAAGGTTGTTGGATTAGAATGAAAGTTGCACCATTAAATAGGTTGCAATATTCTAGGAATTTAGAAATTGGAATTAATTCATTTGGATAAATATTTTGCCCTGTGGAATTTTTGGAAAAGAGATGTAAAAAGAAAAAGAAAAGTGGCGCCGTACATCGGGCCGAGAGGCCACGGCAGCAGAGCCCAGAGGGGAAACCAGCCCACGCGCCGCCACGTCGAAGGCGTAAGGAGAAATACGCCTTGCCGACGGCGAATCGGATCTGTGCCACGCCGCGTTTTAAACTCGACGGTGGATCCCACCCGTCGTATGTGAGGTGACGGGCCGGCCCCACGGCCGTCGTCGTCTACCTCCGGCCAGAGGCGACGGCGAGCTCGCCGGCGGCGATACAGGGCACGGGAAGGGACGTGGGTGCTACCGTTGGATTCGGGGTGGAGTCGCCGTTCGGGTGGTGGTGGAGACGGTCGCCGGAGTGGCCTGCTTCGCCGGCGACGAGGTTACACGGCGGAGGCGCTTCGGGCGTCGGTGGCTCCGGCCGTTTCCGGCTGCAAAACAAGTGGGAAGGAGAGGGGAAAGGATCAGTGACGCCATGGTCCGGATCGAAGAGAATCTGGGCGGAGAAGGCCTATACCGAGTGAACGCCGACGAGACGAGGCGGCGGAGCTCGAGCTCGATCTCGAGCTCGGGCAGCTCTGGAGAGGAGTGGGTGGTGCGGGAGGTCGATTGGGAGTGTGGAGGAGCGACAGGGAGGGAGAGAGAGGCTCGGGGTCGCCTTATATAGGCTGGCCGAGGTACACCGTAGGCATGGCCTACGGGTGCCCGCAGGATCGGCTCGGGTGGCCATTGGAGGAGGGTTGGAGCTGTCTACGGTGTTCGTGGGGGTGGAGTAGGGCGCCAGGGAGAAGGAGAGAGAGCAGGGAGAGGCTCTGGCGCTCGCGCGTGTGAGGCCGGGCATTGGCCGAGCCGGGCGGCGCTGGGCACGCGCTCGCAGAGGTGAGAGAGGGAGAGAGAAGGGCTCTGACGGTGGCGTGTCGCGGACGCCGAGGCACATCGACCGGGCGCGAGGGGAGGCACGAGGTGGTCGGGAGGCGCGGTGTCAACGGTCGGCGCTGCCAGCGCCCAGAGCGCGACTTTGGCCGACATCCATGGCTTTCCCTGCGTCGGCCAGCGCCCACTTGTGTCTGGGAGCTACAAGGGTGTGGGCAAAACTAGGAAGGAGCCTTGGATGCTCTGGAGGGCCGAGGGAGAGAGAGGGGCTGTGAGAGAGAGAGAAACTGCTGTCCGAGAGGACAAATGTGGTTCCCCTTCCTCCTCATTGCTTCCTCGGGCAGAAAAGCATCCACGTTGCAGAGGGAAACGAGGAGGGGTTGTGGTAAAAAGATAGGCTCAAGGAGATTAGTGGAAGGGGCTGGAATTACCATTCTAAAATTCCTCCAGAAGGTGTTTCATGATGTTTTGGATGAGCTAATGACTTCCACTGGCCATGATGCTCCATGGGGTGAAATGCCACATATAATTAGGGCCTTCCACCCATTTTGAGCTTATTTGGACAAAGTTGCCAATGTAACTCTTGCAAACCCTAGAAATGGGCAGGAATGGATTTGTGTAGATCCAGTTGAGTAGATCACTTCTCCTGGATGCACCACTTGGTGTGGTGGCCTTATTTGGTCATGTGATCAGGCTCACAAAAGTTGGGGTCTTGGAGAAAAAGTTGGTAGTACAAAGTAGTTCAAATTTGATTCTGGTCAGAGAGGGTTTTGAGGCACTTTGACCAAGATTTCTTCTTCTCCAACCTATGCCATTTGGTCTAGATGCATAATTAGACCATTGGAGCAAGTGCACCAAGTTTGAGAATATTTGGTCATGTTTGGCAATGCAAAGTTGCTCAAACTTCAGAATGGACAGAAATGGTTTTGAAGGGTTTTGATGATGTTATCTTGTTCTCCAAGTCATGAGACTTGGCAAGATCATCTAATATGTCATATGTGACATGATAGAATTTTCTTGGAATTTTTGGAGAATATTTCCTTTGTAAATATTTCAAAAGCTTGAAATATCCAGGAAGGGTTTTAGAGGGTTTTGACCAATATTTTGAACATGACCATGTGTTGAAACTCTTATATATGGAAAATATATGTCCACTGAGTTTCCCTAATTTTTGTCAAATATTTTTAAAACAATAAAATAATTTTTCCCTATTAAAGACCATTTCTGGCCTTAAGAAAAAGCTTTTAAATAAAATAATAAAACAACTTTTAAAATTATATTTTTGTGGTTTCTGGGTATCCTATATCTAATAGGAGTCAAATATATTTTTAGAAAGATTTTTACTGCCCTTAATTAAGTACTTGCACTGCAAACCTCAATTCAGGGGTTTTTGGAAAACTAAATTTAGAAAATACTTTCTGGCCAAATTATTTTTGTAAGAAAATTCCATATTGCACTATACACATGGCATGGTCATTGGGCAGGAGTTTGGGGCAAGGAGATGAAATATAGATGGTGGAGCAGTTGACTTTAAAGAGCACTTGAAAAGAAGCACAGAGAGAAAACCAACTCCAAATAAAAGCCAAATAATGCAAAAAGTTTTTGTTGGTCCAAATTTTCATGCTTTATTAATGAAAATGAAATGTTACAAAATGCAGGGTGTGACACCTACCTGGTGCGCCAAACGTCAGATTTCGGGTTCCGGCAGACCCTTGAGGTTTGAACTCTAGGGTGCGTGCAGAGATTTAACCCTCTGCCTGCCTGTTCCTCACCGAATCGCTAGGATCTAAACTACCAAACAGAACAACACGAGAGACACAAGATTTATACTGGTTCAGGCCACCATTGTGGTGTAATACCCTACTCCAGTGTGTGGTGTGGTGGATTGCCTCTTGGGCTGATGATGAACAATACAAGCAAGAACAGCTGGCTGGTGCTACTTGGTTCTGGCCCTTGGATTCTCGATGCCTCTACCCTGGGGGTGGCTAGTCCTATTTATAGGCAAAGGCCCTGGGCCTCTTCCCAAATATTGAGCGGGAAGGGCGCCAACAGTTGGCCATTTTGAAGGGGAACAGCGGGTACACTTATCCTGACTAAAGTTGGTCCTCGCGTGTCAATGGCAATGGTGGTGACGCCTGCTTGGGCTCCACAATGACTTATTCCCTGCCGTTGGGCTGGTCTTGGTCTTGTTGCACCGAAATGGATGCCTTTGCTTGATGCTCTCGCCTGCGCTTGCTCCCTTTGCACCAAAGAGGAAAGGAGGACAGTGCGCGGGCTGGCGCCCGACTGGCGCTCTTGGTTGTCATGGCTTGCGTCATGGGCACCTCGCGCGCCTTGAACTCTCTGCCTTCTCGCGAGCCCCCCTGATGAGGCCGTGCCTGAGGAAGCTCCTTGTCGTTCGCCCCGCGAGGCTCGGCCCCTCGCGAGGGTCTTGAGCTTGTGTTGATGAAGATGGGCTGTGCTGGGCCTCCTTTGAGCCACGCCGCAGGCCGCAGGCAGGCAAATCTGGGGACCCCCGTTCCCAGAACGCCGACAAAACTTGCCCGATCGGGTGTGTTGATCCATCAGTCACTCCTGAGAATGGCTTGGTGGGGTGCAGCTGGTAGTATGGCGCCTGGAGTCTATCGAACATCTGGACGGAGAGAACATTGAACCCTGCTCTGCCATCAATGAGAGTCTTGGTGATGGTCATGTTTCTGATGACGGGGGAGCAGAGCATGGGGAGCGCGCCAGCGGTGGCCGCACACTTGAGGCAGTCTGTGGAGTCAAAGGTGATGGCGCACTTGGACCACTTGAGAGGGCGAGTTGCCTCAAGCTTGGGAAGCGATGCATTGACCTCGCGCACAAACTGCTTGAAGATACGGTGGTAAGCTGGGGCTTGTGAGCCACCCAAGATGCAGGCGATGGCCCGCGGCTCCTGGAAGCCCCCAGCCCCGTCGTCCTGATGGTAATCTTCGTTCCTTCTTGGCGGTGGAGGGAGAGGAGGCAAAGCTGCGTTGCCCTGAGGGCGATCCTCACGAGGCTGCTCCCTCCAGTTGCCCTCGCGAGGATGCTCCTGACAGCGATCCTCGCGAGGCTGGTCACGCAACTCCTGACAGCGGTCGAGTCCGTCCTAGCATCCTCCACCTTGGCCACCTCCGCGACCGTAGCCCCGATCGTTGCGCTTGGGGTGTCGACCGGGGCGCCCATCGTGGAGAGCCCTGAGCTCCTGGTAGTCGCTGGTGTTGTGGCTGTAGACGTTGTGGAAGGCACAGAACGGCCGCTTGCCCGTAGATGACTCGGGGTGGTCATAGCCGTGCTTGGTCTCTGGCTCTTCCAAAAGCATGGCTGGCCCCTTGGGCTTCGTGTCCTTGGCCTTGGTCTTCTTGTCTTCTGGATCAGCATCAGGGAGCTCGAGGAGGGCGAGGCGTCCCTCCTCAGCCCTCGCACACTTGTTCGCCATGTTGAACATCTCCAGAGCGGTGTAGAGGTCCTCGTGGATGGCTAGCTCCTCCTTCATCTTGACACCACGGACACCGTCGGTGAACGCGGAGATGATGGCCTCGTCAGACACCCTGGGAATCTTGAGGCGGACGTTGTTGAAGCGTTGGATATACTTATGCAGGGTCTCTCCAGTTGTCGCTGACGCTGGCGCCCGGTTGCTGCAAGCAGCGGACGGTCATGGTCGTGGCACCCCGGCTCAGAGAAACCGGAACGCCCCGTATTCCAGCCCAGAGATCGAGGAGAAGTCTTCTGGAATACGGCACTGCTTGACATAGAACAAACCAGCTTTCTATTATTACATGAATAAATATAAAGGTCTGCTGTTACAAAGGTTCACATTAGCACGGCGACACTACACCTGCGATACTACACTTGCTCTATGCTAGTAGCAGAACAACTCGTAGTAGCGGAAATCTTCTAGCAGTGGAACAACGACGAAGGTGGTGAACTCCACTCTGTAGGGACTCTGGCTGGGACACGATCTAGCTCGCACGAACGGAAACCACGACAAGTGTAGCGACCCGACCTCAGACGGTCAAGTCTCTGTGCTTAAGTGTCATCCCTGGATCGATATGCTGACACACGTAGTACTCGAGGATTTATAACAGAGGTAAATCACATGTATAAAATAACGTAAATACTATTACCTCAATCCAAATAGCGGAAGTAACAAGGTTGTGGATTCCCATCAACACCAACGGCAAAGTTGAGTATAGGAAATCATAACCCTAACGTATCACTTACTCGTCGTAAGATCCTGCAACATGAGACGTTGCAGCCACAGAGGGTCAGTACATTGAATGTACTGGCAAATTCACACCATAGGATAATGATGAATAAAGGCTATCACTACATGCATATTTGGCTGGTGGAAAAGCTCTATGGTTGTAAATGTTTTGCGAAAAGCCAATTTTTCCCTACTACAAAGGAATATATTTTATTTAACTACAAAGTTGGTTGATAAAATATTGAGAAGGTACACCCCCTCTCAATCCCAAATTAAAGTCATTAACAACCCATCAATATTAATTAAGAGTGTTGAGATACATGTGAATACTCAAGTACTAGATACTCAAAATTGTCCATAACCGGGGACACGGCTAACCATGATTAGTTTGTACACTCTGCAGAGGTTTGCGCACTTTTCCCCACAAGACTCGATCGCCTCCGTTGGATTTCTCGCACTACATGGTGTTTGAGAAACGGATGACCGAGACACGCCTTCGTAAACATTAACTCTCTACTCCGGGTAGACCATACCAAACCTACAAAACCCACTACCTGCTGATCTACCTCTTCAAGAGCTTCACGTAACTTACTCAACTATGCTAGAGCCCATAATAGCTTGTGGTTGCACACGGAAGTTTCTAGCATGAATAATCTCAGTTCCCTTTGAGCCTGGGTGGCGTTCCATAGGAAAATCACACACAGTAACCCCGGATTTCCAAAAAAGCAGCAATGATTTGGATACCCAGTGCCTCGATCCACCCAGATGTGTATTAAAGTTGCCACCTTAAGTTGAACCATTAAGTAAACAATCTCACATCTGTCATGGAATACACTCAAACCCAATCCACGTCTACGAGCAAAGCATGGCAATATAAGCATAACGTAGAAGTAACTACCAAGGGTTTGATAATACACAGGGCAATAGGTTCTACCTCAGCAACTACTTCCCAATACCCACATGTTATCAAACCTACTCATGCAATGTTTGAGGGTGAAACTAATGCATAAAAACTGGGTATGAAAGGGATATGATCAAAGTGTGAACTTGCCTGCAATGTCGATGAAGATGATTCGCACTCAAAACTCTTTATAGTTCTACTCGTCACACTCCGGTCAATCTATCTTGAACAACCAATAGTAACCACACATAAGCAATCACTCAAAAGATCGGAAAGAACGAAGAGTACGATTCAGAAAACATCAAAACCAAGCGAATAAATCTTGCAACATAAAACAATTTCTAACAGTACCAAAATTATGTGAATTTGGCCTTATCAGAAAGTTTAGGTCAAGAGCTTCAATTTGCAAAAAGAATCAACTAAATCAGAGTTACGAAACTCAAATTAGGATCAAACGAAGTTCAAATTCAAATCTGATCTAATTCAAATTTTAAACTTTCAAAAACATGTTTGAGTTGGATTACTGGATAGAGGGGATCGTAGCGAAGAAGTGGGCGTTGGTTTCATCTGATTCCAACTAATGAGCAAAGAGTTGTGATCGTTTTAAGATTAGGGACTAATCTGTGAAGAAACTACTTACATACGGGTCCCTGGCCGAAATTTACCGAAAAAGAAAAAGGCTAAAAAGCGAACGTTCGCTAACGAACGCTAACGAACGAACCGTTCGCTAGTTTAGAAAAAAATGAACGGATCTAATCCGTTAGATCTAAATCCAACGGAAGAGGAGCGGGGAGGAGTACCGCGGCGGCGGGCGGCGGCGGCGGCGAGAAAAACGGCGGCGGCGGCTCCGGTGTTGAACAGGAAGGCGGCTCCGGTGGCTCTCCGGCTCAGGCGTCACCACCGGAAGGAGCAGGGCGACGAGGCGGAGATGAGGGAGGCGGCGGCTTCAGTCGAGGGCGACGAGACGGTGCGGGGCGACGGCGGCGGATCTCGTCGGAGCTCGAACTCCAGCGAGTGCGGCGGTGGCTGCAAACGGCGTGGCGGCGGCTCGGCTTCGAGCGGGGAGATGCGGGAGAGGGAGGGGTGTCAGGGCGGCGGCTTTATAGGGGGAGGGGAGGCGCGGTGGCGTGGGGAAGGGGGCGGCTTGTGGCGGGGCGGCGCCGGACTCCGGGAGGAGTCCCGGTCGGGGACGACGGGCGAGGCGGCACGGTGCTGGGCCTTGGCCTGGCTGAGGAGCTGGGTCGGCCCAGTTCGGCGGAGAGAAGAAGATTTTTTTAAAACATTTATTTTTTTACAGAAAAGAAATAAAACCAAATGAACTAAAAATATACTATAGGCATATAATATATCAAAATTTTCAGAAAAAGATTTCCTAAAAGATGAACATTATTATAGCTTCAAATAAAATCTACAAAAATTCAGATAACTCAAACACTGCTTCTGCTCTAATAAAATCCAACGAAAATCATTTTAAAAATACCAAAATGAATTCAAATTTATTTCTCTCCAATTTTCTATTGTAGGGAATCATGTTACCCTATTTTCCATGTACTTTATTTTTGGAGAAAAATAATTTGAATAAAACTCAAATAACACCAAATTGAAAGTAAATTCAAAAGAACCTTGAATTTAATTCTTTGAAACTCCTAACTCATATTTCATATGTTTTGAAGAAGTCATTTTATCTTCGCTCGTGAAAACCATTGAGTTGCATAAAGTTCCTGGGTTGGAAATATTTTACAAATGAAATTCAAATATTTTCAACACCCCTTGTCATTTAAATAAATGGAAGAAGTCATGTCATCTTCTCTCCAGGGTTTTGTGGTGAAAAGAATTTGAATTCACGAATGCAAAATGAAATTTTGGGAAAGTCCTTTTATTCCCTCTCATTTAACTTTCAAAAAGTTTCGAATTCACTCACTTCAGTCAACCAATCACACAATCAATCAAAACTATCTATTTGTTTATAACATTCCAAAATTTAAAATTTTGGGATGTTACAACAAGCAATCAAGCAATCACGGCATCACCTGCAATCTGGCATGACACGCCAGGTCAGTACATTGAATGTACTTGCAAGCTCACAACAACCAAAAACATCAAGGCAAGACAACAACATAGCATTAAGCAGGTTAATTAACTTAACAGCTACCATGATATAACAACAACTCCTAAACATAATATGAAACTACTACAATACTGATAAATCACCATCTCCGATCTTGATACGTCTCCAGCGTATCTACTTTTTCAAACACTTTTGCCCTTGTTTTGGACTCTAACTTGCATGATTTGAATGAAACTAACCCAGACTAACGCTGTTTTCAGCAGAACTACAATGATGTTGTTTTATGTGTAGAAAAGAAAAGTTCTCGGAATGTCCTGGAAATCCATGGAGGCACTTTTTGAAATTAATAAGAATTTTTGGCGAAAGAATTAATGCCAGGGGGCCCAGGGCCTGTCCACGAGACAGAAGCCCCCCCCCCCCCCCCGTAGGGCGTGGCCTCCTATCTCGTGGGCCCCCTGGACCTCCACCGACGTCAACTCCAACTCCATATATTCCATCTCGGAGAGAAAAAAATCAAGGAGAAAGTTTCATCGCGTCTTACGACACGGAGCCGCCGCCAAGCCCTAATCTCTCTCGGGAGGGCTGATCTGGAGTCCGTTCGGAGCTCCGGAGAGGGGGATTCATTGTCGTCATCATCATCAACCATCCTCCATCACCAATTTCATGATGTTCACCGCCGTGCGTGAGTAATTCCATCGCAGGCTTGCTGGACGGTGATGGGTTGGATGAGATTTACCATGTAATCAAGTTAGTTTTGTTAGGGTTTGATCCCTAGTATCCATTATGTTCTGAGATTGATGTTGCTATGACTTTGCTATGCTTAATGCTTGTCACTAGGGCCCGAGTGCCATGATTTCAGATCTGAACCTATTATGCTTTCATGAATATATGTGTGTTCTTGATCCTATCTTGCAATACTATAGTCACCTATTATGTGTTATGATCCGACAACCCCAAAGTGACAATAATCGGGATACTTCTCGGTGATGACCGCAGTTTGAGGAGTTCATGTATTCACTATGTGGTAATGCTTTGTTCCGGTTCTCTATTAAAAGGAGGCCTTAATATCCCTTAGTTTCGGCTAGGACCTCGCTTCCACGGGAGGGTAGGACAAAAGATGTCATGCAAGTTCTTTTCCATAAGCACGTATGACTATTTACGGAATACATGCCTACATTACATTGATGAATTGGAGCTAGTTCTATATCACCCTATGTTATAACTATTGCATGAGGAATCGCATCCGGCATAATTATCCATCATTGATCCATTGCCGACGAGCTTTTCACATATTGTTCTTCACTTATTTACTTTTTCATTGCTATTGTTACAACTACTACAAAAACCCAAAAACATTTATCTTTATTTTTGCTACCGTTACTATTATTATCATACCACTTTTGCTACTAAACACTTTGCTGCAGATACTAAGTTATCAAGGTGTGGTTGAATTGACAACTCAACTGCTAATACTCAAGAATATTCTTTGGCACCCCTTGTGTCGAATCAATAAATTTGGGTTGAATACTTTACCCTCGAAAGCTCTTGCGATCCCCTACACTTATGGGTTATCAAGACTAATATCTGGCATCGTTGCCGGGGAGCATAGCTCTATTCTCTTAGTCACTTGGGATTTATAGTTGTTGATCACTATGAAGAACTTGAAAGACGCTAAAATCAAGATTTTGCCCTCAACTACGAGGGGAGGTAAGGAACTGCCATCTAGCTCTGCACTAGATTCTCCTTCCGTTATTAGTAGGCTTGCGACACCTAAACCTACTACTGCTATGAATTCTGATATATCGCATGTTATTGATGATGCCACTTCTGCTATGCATGATGAAACTACTTCTGTGCGTGATACTACTTTGCCATTAGGTGAATTTCTTGATGGACAACTTGCTAGAGTTAGGGGGAATGATATTACTGAAGAACCTATTATTGATGATAGTGATGATGAAGGTTCCCCCAATGATTATGTATTACCTGTTGTTCCTAAGGGTTATGTTATGAATGAAGAAGCTGCTAGGGAAATTTTAGCTTGCAATGATAGAAATGATCTTAAGAAATTATTAGCTAAATGGAAGCAGTAGTCTCTTAATGCTAGAATGAAACCCGATCCTGCTTTTGCTACTTCACCTATCTGTGTTACTGATAAGGATTATGAGTTCTCTATTGATCCTGATATTATTACTTTAGTTGAATCTAATCCTTTTTATGGCCTTGAATCTAAAATTGTTGTGGCACATCTTACCAAGTTGAATGATATAGCCACCCTGTTTACTAATGATGAGAAGTCTCGCTATTTATATATCCTTAAGATATTTAAGTTCTCATTAAAGGGTGATGCTAAGACTTGGTATAATTCTCTTGCTCCTGGTTGTGTGCGTAGTCCCCAGGATATGATTTATTACTTCTCAGCTAAATATTTCCCTGCTCATAAGAAACAAGCTGCTGTAACGCCCCGGATTCGATGCGCCAGGTGTCTGCCAGTTGTTCGTCGCCGTTGCCTTGTCATGTGCTTGCGTGTTGCACTTTGCCATGTCATCATCTGCATTTCATATCATGTCATCATGTGCATCTCATTTTGCATACGTGTTCGCCTCATGCATCCGAGCATTTTCCCGTTGTCCGCTTTTGCAATGCGGCGCCCTATCTCACCGGCGTCCCCTTCTTGTCTCTTTTCGTAAAGCGGGTGTTAAACTTTCTCGGAATGTCCCGAGGTTTGCCAAGCGGCCTTGGTATAGCACCGGTAGACCGCCTGTCAAGTTTCGTGCCATTTGGAGGTCGTTTGGTACTCCAACGGTTAACCGGGTAACCGTAAAGGCCTCTTTAGTTGCAGCCCAAAACCCACCAAACTCCCCTCCATGCTCTCGGTCGTTCGATCGCGATCGCGTGGCCGAAAACCGCACCTCATTTGGACTCTCCTAGCTCCCTCTACCTATATATATGTGGCCTCCCCCGAAAATTCCGCAGTCCAAACCCTAGCCAAACTCCTCCGCGCCGCTGGACATGTCCATCCGCACCGGACATGTCCGCCGGACACGTCGTTTCGCCCAATCAGGGCGCGACACGTCATCGCACCGCCGCCCCGAGCCACTCACCGCCTGCCACGTGTCCCGCCGCTGTCTCCGCACACCGCGTCATGCTGGGCCCGAGGCCGCCCCACCGCCGCCGCCTCACAAGCCTCCTCGCGCGCCCGTGTCAGCGCACGGTGCCGCCAGAACCTCTCACCGGCCGCCCGCCACCGCCCTCGCCAGCGGCTCCCGCCTCGCCGTGCCGCGTCGCCCGCTGCCCTTCTCCTCCACTCACGACCGAGCCGCTCAACCAACCAGGCGCGCCCGTCGCCGCCTCACCAGCGCTTTCGTGCTCCGCCACTGCTTGCCCGCCGCCGCGCCTCGCCCGGCGCCCGGCGACCTCGCCTCGATCGCCGCCCGTCGGCCCGAGGTTCCCGCCTCCGCTTCGCCGCCAGCGCCGCCCATGAATGGCCTCGGCGCCCCTCCGCCTCCCTCCGCCGGGATCCGGCCGGATCCGGCGAGGAGCGCCCAGATCCGGCCCGGATTCGACCTTCTCCGGCCTCCCCGACCAACTCCGGCGATCTCCCCGGCGGTCCTCGAAATTCGTGCAATCCCGAGGTTGCCCCCGTTTCACTAAGTCCCAGATTTTATTGCATAAACATGCCATGTTCATCGCATCACATCTCTGCATCCGTAGCTCCGTTTCATGCGTATAACATGTCAAAATTTTTCGTATCGACGAGTAATTCATTTCATTCAATTGCATCATTTTCATTTGAGCTCATATTGATGCCCGAAATGCTGTTGGAAGAGTGCATGTTGATGTTAATCTGCTGAAACTGTTATAACTTGCTCATTTATCATTTTTGCCATGATTGATGTGTGCATCCTATGAGGTTGATGTCTACATGTATGTTGATCTATGCCATGCCATCTTTCCAGGGGTGTTAACCATGTATTTTTGTGAGTTGTGTGCTGAGTGCATCGAGCTTGTTAAGTAGGATAGTTGTTGTTGCTGTTTTCCTGACAGATTCTGTTATATTTTGTTGCTATGTTAACATGCTTCTACTAGTCATTTCGTGCATAATCTGGAGATGCTCTATAAACATGTTTTGGTCTACATGTCATGCTCTATCCATTCATGCCCTTGGTTGCAATTATAGCCTGTTGTATCATGTTGTAATCTTGCTCTAAAGTTGCTTGAAAATGTTGCTGTCAACCTGTTAACATGAAGTTCAATGTTTCCATGATTGTTTCCTAGTGATCCATGCACCCTATGAACTTCCTCTTGCCATTTATAGCTTCACATACATGCCTTCTTACTGTTGGTTGCCTTGCCATGCCATGTATTACTCTGTGGTGAGTGGTTCAAGCTCACCAACATGCCTACTTATTGTTGTTCCTGCCATGTATGAATCTGTAATATAACTTGCCATGTTTACATGGGTGCCATCATATTTTCCGTGCCTTTTTGGCTCATGGTCAGTAAGGGACTGTTGTTCTATGCAATTAGTAGATTCATGCCATGCCTTTGTTTGCCATGATAAGTTCCTGTAACCTGTTGTTTGCTTGCTCTAAACATTGCAACCTGATGTTATTTCTGCAAAGTCTGAAACTGTTATTATTTGCAATTTCTCCATGTCTTTTTGAGCATGATCCATTGATTTCTGGAGATAGCTCAGTGTTCATGTTTTGTTATGCTTTACGTGTACTTCATGCCCATGCCTTTTGTTATTATGTTGGGGTGCTGTAGCATGTTGTTTTGATGCTTGCAATATGCCTAGTTGTTTGTTATGGATGATTGTTGCTATGACTTGTATAGAGTGTATGTGTTGCACCGCTGTTCGCTTTTGAGTGTGCTCTATATGAAACTTGCGTGATTTTGCTTGTAGCTTCATATTATCATGTTGCATCCTTGTTTTGAGGTGTTTGCTTGATGTTTGTATGCATTTTGCATCAATGCCATGTTTAACTTGTTTTGCTCATATCTTCTAGGCGTAGTCTCAATCTAATGAACTTTATATGTAACTTGACTAGAATTTCGTGTAGATCATTGTGGTGCATCTTAACTTGCTGTTTAACAACTTGAACATAAGGTTTATTAAGTTCTGGACCAATTTCGAAATATGTAGGATCGAAGAAGGTGAGAGTGTCTAGAGGGGGGGTGATTAGACTACTCGACAAGATAAAAATTCCGTCTTTTCTCAAGAACAGATTTTGGCAGATTTTGCATAACACACAAGTCAAGTAGCACACTACACATGCAATTCTAGAGTATGGGCAGCGGAAAGTAAATTGCACAAGTAGTAAAGAGAAGTGGAGAAGATCAAACGCAATTTGGAGACGCGTGATTTTTCTCGTGGTTCCGATAGGTGGTGCTATCGTACTTCCACGCTGATGGAGACTTCAACCCACGGAGGGTAACGGCTGCGATAGTCCACGGAGGGCTCCACCCACGAAGGGTCCACGAAGAAGCAACCTTGTCTATTCCATCATGGCTCACGCCCACGGAGGGCTAGCCTTACTCGGGTAGATCTTCACGAAGTAGGCGATCTCCTTGCCCTTACAAACTTCTTGGTTCAACTCCACATCTCGACGGAGGCTCCCAAGCGACACCTAACCAATCTAGGAGGCACCATCCTCCAAAAGGTAATAGATGTTGTTGATGATGATGAACTCCTTGCTCTTGTGCTTCAAATGATAATCTCCCCAACACTCAACTCTCCTCACTGATTTGGCTGTGGTGGAAGAAAGGATTGAGTGGAAAGCAACTTGGGAAGGCTAGAGATCAAGTTTCATATGGTGGGAGTGGAGCAACTTGATCTCAACACAAGGGTAGGTAGTTCTCTTCTCGAAATGTAAGGTAGGAGTGGTAGTTCTTTCGATGGCTCTCTCCACGAATGAAGAGGGGTGGAGGGTATTTATAGCCTCCACACAAAATCCAACCGTTACACACATTTGAGCAATCTCGGTGGGACCGAAGTTGACAACTCGGTGAGACCGAAAGTTCAAATAATGTGAACGTTGGGATTTTCGTGGGACCGAAAATACAATCTCGGTTAGTCCGAATCGTGCAATGACAAGAGCAAGCCAATTTCGGTGGGACCGACTTCATCATCTCGGTGACACCGATTTGATGATGTATTCTGAAGCTTGGCAACTCAAGTTTCGGTGAGACCGAGTTCTGAATCGGAAAATCCGAGATTTCTAGGGTTTGGCTTTATGGCTGAGGTGGTTCATCCCGGTGTGACTGAGTTTGGAATATCGGTGGGACCGAGATTACTTATGAGTGTATATGGCGGTGAAAGTTGCTTGATAGTTTAGGAGATGTATCACTAAGCACTTGAGCAACCAGATCATCATCATAACCTCATCCCCTTTTAATAGTATTGGCTTTCCTATGGACTCAATGTGATCTTGGATCACTAAACCAAAAATGGAGTCTTGAGCTTTTGCCAATGCTTGCCTTAGCATTTTGAGGGGTCCACCTCTTGATCCTTTTGCCATGCCAATGTGATTGAATTTCTGAAACATACTTGATAAAAGCATTAGTCCAACCACAAAGTATGTTGTCATTAATTACCAAAACCACCCAGGGAGCAAATGTGCTTTCAATCTCCCCCTTTTTGGTAATTGATGGCAACACACTAAACAAGACATCAAAGCTTATTGAAAGAAAGACAGAATTATCACGAAAGCTTTGACAAACATGTAGTACACAGGCTCCCCCTACAAGTGTGCAAGATTTTCATAAATTATGGTTTTGGACTACCACAAGCACACAAGAGAGAAAGGCAAGATGTGCTACATGCAGCTTGGCTATATGCATCAGAGCAGATGAAAAGAAGTGAGTGATAATGCATATGTGCATGGTGATTTCTTGCAAACAAGTATTCACAAGCAAGTCACCATCATGCACATTCTGCAAAGTGCATATACTTACCTTGAGGTTCCTTGGCATTGTACCTGAAGAGATAAACTTGGGAAAACAAGGTTAGATAACACAAGAGTATTTCTTCAACCAACTGCAAGAACATCAAGAGTACCAAGCCAGGGATGACATGTATAAAGAGTGTCTCATATTGAGCACAAGCTTGAATCAACAAACATGTCTCCAAACTAAAAGATTTTCAATGAACTCGAGAGATTTTGCTTTCCATAAGATATCAATTGTGAAGGTTCCTCTCCCTTTGAGTTGTCTCAGATCAAGGGGTTTGATGGAAAGAGCAAAATCAAAAGAATGATGCCAAATGAGAATAATGCCAATTGTAATGTCCAATGTGAAATACGGCAAAGCTTTGATGTGATTCTCTCCCCCTTAAAGTAAGATTGCTCTTCTTCTCCCCCTAAATCTTCTCTTCTCCCCCTAAGTCTTCTCCCCCTTTGACATCAAGTGCCGAAAAGGACAGCAAACTAGGAAGGTTAGGGAAGATGGAAAGAAGGAAGTGGGATCCTTAAGAATCACAACAGGGCAAAAGAAACATGCATAGAGAATCATTGAGTGGAGCTGCAGAAGATGATATCCTGAAAGAAATAAATCGGTGACACCGAATTAAGATGGATCGGTGGGTCCGAAAGTCAGGGACTTAGGGCAGATCCGTTTCGGTTAGACCGAAATATTTAAATCGGTGACGCCGAGTTTAGTTCCAAGGAAATACAGAAATAATTCAGCTCACTTTGCAAGGAATGTTTCAAAGGATTTGCAATGAATTTGTAAATGATTTTCGAGGAATTGATCAGAGCCAAAAGGATATTCACAAAGACAGAAGAATAGAAAAAAAATTCCTAGATGAAGTTGTTTTTTTTTAAATGAAACTCAATGAGAGAACATAAGAGAAAATAGAAAGACTTCAAAACATATGTACTTCATCTAGATAAGGGTCGGCGACAAAGTCACCTATGTTTGAGTATATTGACTTAGGAGTCAAATGAGAACATTTGATCATAGGTCATACTCATCGTTTAAGCACAAAATGGGGTTGCCATTTTTGATTAAGCATTCGATGTGATCACTTCTTATGAAGCTGCTTGAACTCATGACTTTGAGCAAGGCTCCTTAAAGATGTGAAGAACATACCTTGGGCTTGTTGTTGCTTTGCTCATATAGGTGAACTTGATGTAGGTGCTCATAGAATGTGAAGTTGGAGCACCATTTCCACTTGTGTAGTTCATCTTCCTACATGGGTTAGGCAAGCAAGGAAATTCTCAAGAATATCCAAGATGACAAGAGTGAAATACTAGATGTATAAGATGTCAAAAAGGATATGTGGAATTTTGTTCCTTGAACTCAACATCCCAAAGGGCTAGATACTTGGTCAATGACAAGATTACTCATGATTTGAGTGTGTGGTAATCTTGTGGAATGTAGATCATCCAAGTACCTGCAAGGAGTTAGATGCAATACAAGGGGGCAAATGTGTCCAAGACATATGATCATCATCATAAGAGAAATATCAAGGATTAGTCAAGTAGGCTCATGCCTTGCATGCATCAATGGAGTTCTCACTCCAAGTTTGAAGCATCAATGATGTTCAACTCACTCCTTAAGCGACAAAACACGTTCTCATCAAGAGGTTTTGTAAAGATATCAGCGAGTTGTTTGTCAGTACGAACATGCTTAAGATTGATGTCACCCTTGGCAATGTGATCACGAATAAAATGATGACGAACTTCAATATGTTTCATTCGAGAGTGTTGCACGGGATTGTGTCCAATCTTAATCGCACTCTCATTGTCACAAAGCAAGGGAACATGTCTCACATGTATCCCATAATCCTTAAGCGTTTGTGTCATCCATAGAAATTGAGCACAACACGAACCAGCAGCAATATATTCTGCTTCGGCAGTGGATAATGATACTGAATTTTGTTTCTTGGAGGACCAAGATACAAGGGATCGACCAAGAAATTGACACGTACCCGAAGTTGACTTTCTATCAACCCTGTCACCGGCATAGTCCGAGTCGGAATAGCCAACGAGGTCGAAAGAGGCCCTCTAAGGATACCAAATGCCAAAGTTTGGTGTGTGTATCAAATATCTCACAATCCTTTTAACAGCTTTAAGATGACATTCTTTAGGGGCTGCTTGATATCGAGCACACATGCATACACTCAACATTATGTCAGGACGAGAAGCACAGAGATATAGTAGAGAACCAATCATAGATCGGTAAACCTTTTGATCAACGGGTTCTCCATCTTTTGTCAAGTCATTATGTCCACTTGTAGGCATGGGGGTTCTCATACCTTTGCTTTCTTGCATGTTGAACTTCTTGAAGAGATCCTTGTTGTACTTTGTTTGTGAGACAAAGGTACCCTCCTTAGATTGCTTGATTTGCAACCCAAGGAAGAATTTGAGTTCACTCATCATGGACATCTCATACTTCTCCGACATGAGCTTTCCAAACTTCTCGCTAAAATGAGGGTTAGTTGAACCAAAGATAATATCATCAACATATATTTGGCACACAAATAGTTCACCATCAACCCTTTTCGTGAATAGCGTTGAGTCTATTTTTCCAATCTCAAAGCCTTTTTCAAGAAGAAAGCTAGTCAAGATTTGTACCAAGCTCTAGGAGCTTGTTTAAGACCATAAAGAGCTTTGTGCAACTTGTAAACATGATTAGGCTTTTGGGATTCACAAATCCGGAGGTTGTTTCACAAATACTTCCTCCTCAATTTCACCATTTAGGAAAGCACTTTTGATATCCATTTGATAGAGAGTAATATCATGGTGATTGGCATAAGCAAGAAGAATGCGAATGGACTCAAGTCTAGCAACGGGGGCATAGGTCTCACCATAGTCCATACCTTTGACTTGTGTGTAACCTTGAGCTACGAGACGAGCCTTGTTTGCGGATGACTTGTCCATCTTCATCTTGCTTGTTCCGAAACACCCATTTGGTTCCAATGATGTTTTGATCATCCTTGGGCTTCTCTACTAAAGTCCATACCTTGTTCCTCTCGAAGTTGTGAAGCTCTTCGTGCATAGCGTTCACCCAATCCGGGTCTTCAAGTGATTCTTCTACCTTCATAGGTTCAATGCTAGAGATAAATGAGTAATGCTCACAAAAGTTAGCTAAGCGAGTTTTAGAGCGAGTAATTCTCCCGGAGTTGATGTCATTGATCATTTGTTCCACGGGATGATTTTTCTTGACTCTTGCTCGGACTCGGGATAGCTTTTGTTGAGGTTGTGGCTGAGCTTCCTCATCATCTTCATCTTCCTCTTCTTCTTCATTGTTGTTGGTGTTGTCTTGAGGCGGTGGAGAAGGAGGTTGTGGTGGATCTTCTTGTTGCACTTCCTCATCTTGGTGAGTTCCACTTGTGGAGGCCTCCATGTTGCCTTGAGGTTCATCTTGCCGTGAGGTAGGGGGCTCCACATATGTAGATGAGGTACTCTCCTTCACTTCCATGGGACAGATCTTTCCAATAGATAAATCTTGGATTGCTTCCGATGGGTCCTTGTCTCCTACATCAATAGGCATTTGCTCTACTTGCGAGCCATTAGATTCATCAAACTTCACATCTACCGTCTCTTCAACCTTTCGGGTGAAATTATTGTAGACACGGTAGGTGTGGGAGTTTGATCCATAACCAAGAAAAAAGCCTTCATGAGTTTTAGGAGCAAATTTAGACCGACGATGCTTATCAAGGATATAGCATTTCGAACCAAAGACACGAAACTATCCCACTTGGGGTTTGTTACCGGTGAGGAGCTCGTATGATGTCTTGCCGAGGAGCTTATGAAGATAAAGCCTGTTGATAGCATGACAAGCTGTCTCGACCGCTTCTCCCCAAAAATGCTTCGGTGTCTTGTATTCATCAAGCATCGTTCTTGCCATCTCTATGAGCTGCTCGGTTCTTCCTCTCAACAACTCCATTTTGTTGAGGAGTGTATGTAGTCGAGAACTCATGTAGAATCCCTTCCTCATCGAGAAAAGAGTCTACATTGGCGTTCTTGAACTCCGTTCCATTGTCACTCCGAACTTTCTTGATCTTCACTTCAAATTGATTTTGGGCCTTTCTGGCAAAGGTTTTGAAGATTCTCTGAACCTGTGATTTGTCATCAAGGAAAAATACCCACGTAAATCTGGAATAATCATCAACTATAACTAGACCAAAGGAGTTACCACCAAGGCTTTTGTAAGCATTGGGACCAAGAGATCCATATGAAGAAGCTCAAGCGGTCTCCTTGTGGTCATGATGTTCTTCACGGATGACTTCCACCTACTTGTTTTCTGCTCGACAAGCACTACAAAGTCTATCTTTGTCAAAGAGAACATCTTTAACGCCAAGAATATGATCACCTTTGATTAGCTTGTCTAGATTACGCATACCAACATGTCCAAGCCTTCTATGCCATAACCAACCTTTAGCGGATTTAGCAATGAAGCAAGTTCTAGGTTGGGCTTTCTTAGTGAAATAAACAATATATAGATCACCTCTACGGATACCGGTAAATGCCATGTTATGATTGTCACGACGAAAGACTTGGCAATCTACTTCGGTGAATAGCACATTGAATCCAAAGTCAGCTAATCTAGACACGGAAAGTAAATTGTATCCAAGTGATTCTACAAGCATGACATTTTGAATAGAGCTATCATGAGATATGGCCACCTTACCAAGGCCAAGTACCTTACCCTTGGAGTTGTCTCCAAAAGTCACATACTTGCGTGGACCATCGTTCTTTGCAAGCTCTCGAAACATGTCTTTGTCTCCGGTCATGTGATCGGTGCATCCACTATCAAGAATCCACTCTTTTCCGCGGATATGTAGTCTCTCGATTGGCCATAAGATTGAGACTCTTCATGATCTTGTCTAGCTCGGTGTCCGAATCGGAGTAATCATCATCATGCTCATGCTCATCATCATATTGACCCATAGATTGTTCATCATCAACACCTAGGTCAATTTGACAACTACTTGCATTAGTTTTGTCAATGTGACAATAATCATCGGAATGCAATACAAGAGCATTTCTAATTAGAACATTGATAAGACCGGGATCACCCTTCTTTTTCATAAGATCACGAATCTCAAAGAAGCATTTATCAAAGTTGGGATCATTGGGGCGCATCATATCAAATTCAATAGTCTTGTATAGAATTTCATCAAGACCTCTCAAAGAGTAGTCCGGATAAAGTTCTTCCAAGAACTTCCACATAGCATAGGCGCACTCAAAGTTTGTAACGAGCTTAAGCAAGTTATCGGGTAACCCTCTAATGATAAGATTTACAGTTCTAAGGTTACGAAGCAAATCAAGCTCTTCATCCATGGTAGGGTGCAAGGGGTCAAATGGAGGCACATATGGGATCTCAACATATTTGCGCAAATTGTATGTCTTAAAGATAATAAGCATTTCAATCCTCCACGAGTTATAGGACACTCCATTAAGAATAGGCACTCTATGGCTAACACTCCCAAACGTAGACACGTCCATCTTCCTCCAATGGTGTGTAAACCAAAGCAATGGAGACCAAAGCTCTGATACCAATTGTAGGATCGAAGAAGGTGAGAGTGTCTAGAGGGGGGGTGATTAGACTACTCGACAAGATAAAAATTCCGTCTTTTCTCAAGAACAGATTTTGGCAGATTTTGCATAACACACAAGTCAAGTAGCACACTACACATGCAATTCTAGAGTATGGGCAGCGGAAAGTAAATTGCACAAGTAGTAAAGAGAAGTGGAGAAGATCAAACGCAATTTGGAGACGCGGTGATTTTTCTCGTGGTTCCGATAGGTGGTGCTATCGTACTTCCACGTTGATGGAGACTTCAACCCATGGAGGGTAACGGCTGCGAGAGTCCATGGAGGGCTCCACCCACGAAGGGTCCACGAAGAAGCAACCTTGTCTATTCCATCATGGCCTACGCCCATGGAGGGCTAGCCTTACTCGGGGTAGATCTTCACGAAGTAGGCGATCTCCTTGCCCTTACAAACTTCTTGGTTCAAATCCACATCTCGACGGAGGCTCCCAAGCGACACCTAACCAATCTAGGAGGCACCACCCTCCAAAAGGTAATAGATGTTGTTGATGATGATGAACTCCTTGCTCTTGTGCTTCAAATGATAATCTCCCCAACACTCAACTCTCCTCACTGATTTGGCTGTGGTGGAAGAAAGGATTGAGTGGAAAGCAACTTGGGAAGGCTAGAGATCAAGTTTCATATGGTGGGAGTGGAGCAACTTGATCTCAACACAAGGGTAGGTAGCTCTCTTCTCAGAAATGTAAGGTAGGAGTGGTAGTTCTTTCTGATGGCTCTCTCCACGAATGAAGAGGGGGTGGAGGGGTATTTATAGCCTCCACACAAAGACCAACCGTTACACACATTTGAGCAATCTTGGTGGGACCAAAGTTGACAACTCGGTGAGACCGAAAGTTCAAATAATGTGAACGTTGGGATTTTCGGTGGGACCGAAAATACAATCTCGGTTAGTCCGAATCGTGCAATGACAAGAGCAAGCCAATTTCGGTGGGACCGACTTCATCATCTCGGTGACACCAATTTGATGACGAAGGTTCTGAAGCTTGGCAACTCAAGTTTCGTGAGACCGAGTTGAATCGGAAAATCCGAGATTTCTAGGGTTTGGCTTTATGGTGAGGTGGTTCATCTCGGTGTGGTGAGTTTGGAATATCGGTGGGACCGACATTACTTATGAGTGTATATGGCGGTGAAAGTTGCTGATAGTTTAGGAGATGTATCACTAAGCACTTGAGCAACCAGATCATCATCATAACCTCATCCCCTTTAATAGTATTGGCTTTCCTATGGACTCAATGTGATCTTGGATCACTAAACCAAAAATGGAGTCTTGAGCTTTTGCCAATGCTTGCCTTAGCATTTTGAGGGGTCCACCTCTTCAGTCCTTTTGCCATGCCAGTGTGATTGAATTTCCTGAAACATACTTGATAAAAGCATTAGTCCAACCACAAAGTATGTTGTCATTAATTACCAAAACCACCCAGGGAGCAAATGTGCTTTCAAAATATGCATATGAGGACTTACCAGAATTGTTATATGTTGTTCCTGGCCTCATTTAAACTTGCCTTGATGTGTTGTTCTTGTTTGCATCATCTCTTGCCATGAGTAGCTTCATGTAGCTTGGTCATGCATCATGCTTGTTGTGCATCATGCCTTGTTCATGTGTGGTGTGCTTACCTATGTTGTGTGCTTCTTCTTGTTAGTTCTGTTTTCGTTGCGATCGTGAGGATTCGTTCGCTCACGGTTGGTTCGGCTTCATCCGCTCGCTGCCTTCATGGACTCGTTCTTCTTCCTTGCGGGATTTCGTGCAAGATGACCGCTTCTACGGATCTCACTACTATCATTGCTATGCTAGTTGTTTCGTTCTATCGCTATGTTGCGCTACCTATCACCTGTTTATCAAGCCTCCCAAATTGCCATGAACCTCTAACCTTTGACACCTTTCCTATGCAAACCGTTGTTTGGCTATGTTACCGCTTTTGCTCAGCCCCTCTTATAGCGTTGCTAGTTGCAGGTGAAGTTGAAGATTTCTCCATGGTGGACAGGATTTTGGTTGGGATATCACAATATATCTTATATTATAAATGCATCTATATACTTGGTAAAGGGTGGAAGGCTCGGCCTTATGCCTGGTGTTTTGTTCCACTCTTGCCGCCCTAGTTTCCGTCATACCGGTGTTATTTTCCCGGATTTTGCGTTCCTAACGCGGTCGGGTGATTTATGGGACCCCCCTGACAGTTCGCTTTGAATAAAACTTGTCCAGCAAGGCCCAACCTTGGTTTTCCATTTGCCTCACCACCACCTACTTTTCCCTTGGGAGTAATTAACCCAAGGGTCATCTTTATTATAGCCCCCCCGGGACAATGCTTGTCTAAGTGTTGGTCCAAACTAGAGCACCGTGCGGGACCATTCCTTGGCAACTTGGATTCGTCGGTACCTGTATGCTTCGCTTATCCGGTGTTGCCCTGAGAACGAGATATGTGAAGCTCCTATCGGGATTGTCGGCGCATCGGGCGGCTTTGCTGGTCTTGTTTTACCATTGTCGAAATGTCTTGTAAACCCGTGATTCCGAGACTGATCGGGTCTTCCTGGGAGAAGGTCTATTCCTTCGTTGATCGCGAGAGCTTGTCATGGGCTAAGTTGGGACACCCCTGCAGGGTATAAACTTTCGAGAGCCGTGCCTGCGGTTATGTGGCAGATGGGAATTTGTTAATGCCCGGTTGTAGATAACTTGACACCAGATCCGAAATAAAACGCATCAACCGAGTGTGTAGCCGTGATGGTCTCTTCTCGGCGGAGTCCGGGAAGTGAACACGGTTTCTGTGTTATGTTTGACGTAAGTAGGTGTTCAGGATCACCTCTTGATCATTGCTAGTTGACGACCGTTCCGCTTGTTCCTCTTCTCGCTCTCATTTGCGTATGTTAGCCACCATATCTTGCTTAGTCGCTGCTGCAACCTCACCACTTTACCCCTTCCTTTCCCATTAAGCTTTGCTAGTCTTGATACCCATGGTAATGGGATTGCTGAGTCCTCGTGGCTCACAGATTACTACAACAACAGTTGCAGGTACATGTTTATGCGATGATCATGACGCGAGAACGATGCTTGCTTATGCGTTGAGTTCTTCTTCCGCTTCTTCTTCGATCGGGGATAGGTTCGGTCGGCAGCTGGGCTAGCGAGGTGGATGTCGTTTGAGTTTACATTTGTGTTTCATCCGTAGTCGGATGGTGCTCTGATGTATTGTGATGTTGTATTCATGTGGCATTGTATGCCTTATGTATGTTTCACCATCTATTATGTAATGTTGATGTAATGATATCCACCTTGCAAAAGCGTCTCAATATGCGGGTCTATCCTTGGTGGGACCTTCGAGTTCCTTTTGGATAGGGTCGCATATTGGGCGTGACAGCTGCCTTGCGGGAAATATATAATTTTGTGCAAATCAAAGAAGAGAGTCTCCCACAAGCTTGGGGGAGGCTTCTCCGGTTAGTTAATGCTTTGCCTGATCATCCTCTTAAGAAAAATGAAATACTTGATATCTTTTATAATGGACTAACCGATGCTTCCAAGGACTACTTGGATAGTTGTGCTGGTTGTGTTTTCAGGGAAAGAACAGTCGACGAAGCTAAAATACTATTGAATAATAAGTTGACTAATGAAAATAATTGGACTCTTCCCGAGCTAGTTCCTGAAGTAATTCCTGAACCAATTAAGCCAACTCCTGAGCCTATTCCTAAACCCACTCCGAAGAAGAGAGGTGTTCTATTTCTCGGTCCTGAAGATATGCAAGAGGCAAAGAAATCAATGAAAGAAAAAGGTATTAAAGCTGAAGGTGTTAAGAATTTACCACCTATTGAAGAAATACATGGTCTTAATATACCGCCTGAGGAACCATATTGTCTTGATAACCCGACACAGGTAGTAAAGGTAAATTCTCTCTATAGATATGATAAAGTTGAAATCCCCTCTACTAAATTTCATAGCCCGTGCTTAGATGAATTTGATGACTTTATGGCTAGACAAGGAAGTTTTCATGCTTATGTTGGTAGAGAGTTAAAGAATAATGCTTTCGGGATAGGACACGTAAGTGATAATCTGGCTAGAGTTAAAGATGAACTTACCGCGTTAGCAAATATGCTTTTATGGTTGCTACTCAAGCTGAGCAAGTACTTAAAGCTCAAAATGATTTGCTTGATGAGTTAAATAATAAAAATGACTTTGATGTTAGAGTGGCTACTAGAACTGGTAGAATGACTCAGGAACCTTTGTATCCTGAAGGCCACCCTAAGAGAATAGAGCAAGATTCTCAGAGAAACAATTTAGAAGCACCTAGTTCTTCTAAAAAGAAGAAGAAGAAAAATGATAGAACATTGCATGCTTCTAGTGAACCTACTGTAGACACACCTGAGAATCCCAATGATATTTCTATCTCTGATTCTAAAACACAATCAGGTGATGAACATGAACCTAGTGATAATATTAATGTTAATGTTCATGTTGATGCTCAACCTAGTAAAGACAATGATGTAGACATTGAACCTGTTGTTGATCTTGATAACCCACAATCATAGAATCAACGTTATGATAAGAGAGATTTTGTTGCTAGGAAGCACGGTAAAGAAAGAGAACCATGGGTTCAGAAACCCATGCCCTTTCCTCCTAAACCATCCAAGTCAAAGGATGATGAGGATTTTGAGCGCTTTGCTGAAATGATTAGACCTATTTTCTTACGTATGCGCTTAACTGATATGCTTAAAGTAAATCCTTATGCTAAGTATATGAAGGATATCATCACAAATAAAAGAAAGATACCGGAAGCTGAAATTTCCACCATGCTTGGTAATTACACTTTTAAGGGTGGAATACCAAAGAAACTTGGAGATCCGGGTGTACCAACTATACCATGCTCTATTGAAAGAAACTATGTTAGAACTGCTTTATGTGATCTTGGAGCCAGTGTTAGTGTTATGCCTCTCTCTCTATATCATAGACTTGAATTGAATAAGTTGACACCTACTGAAATATCTTTGCAAATGGCTGATAAATCAACTGCTATACCTGTCGACATTTGTGAGGATGTGCCTGTTGTGGTTGCAAATGTCACTATCTTAACGGACTTTGTTATTCTTGATATTCCCAAGGACGATAGTATGTCTATTATCCTTGGTAGACCTTTTCTTAATACTGCAGGGGCTGTTATTGATTGCAACAAAGGCAATGTCACTTTTCATGTTAATGGTAATGAGCATGGTACACTTTCCGAGGAAACAATCTCAAGTTCATAGCATCAATTCTATTGAAAAAGTTCCAACTATCATTTTTGGAGGTTTTGAATTTCCTCTCCCTACTATCAAGAAAAAGTATGATATTCTTATTGTTGGGGACTTTCATATCCCCGTTGAGGTAACTTAGTGTTATTCGAAATTTCTCCAGTTCCGTGTTATTCGGAATGAGTTTGTTAACAAGACTTGATCAACCTTGTTAGTGAATTCATTTTGATGATCACGAGATGGATGAAACTAGAATGCACAACCATCTGTACCCTCTCTTTACTTTCTGTTATTTAGAATAAATAAAAGCAAAAATAGTATTATCTGTCTGTTTTCTGAATTATCCATGCATTAAAAAATAGTCCAAAAATAAAAGTGCTCCAAATGCCCTACAAATTTAGTATGTTTTTTTCTGGAATATTTGAGGATTTTAGGCACTAAAAACACTGCAGGAGGGGCAAGCACCAGGCCACGAGAGAGGAGGGCGCCCCCCCTATAGGGCGCGCCCCCTATCTCGTGGGCCCCTGGTCGCTCCCCTCCACTTATGCCAGCACCCACACACTTCATCTTCTACCCAAAAAAATCCCCATCCAGCTCAAGCACGAGTTCTAGCTCGTTTTGCTGTGATTTTTGATCTCTTAGCTCAAAGCTCCATTCGCAAAACTGCTTTGGGAGATTGTTGCTTGGTATGTGACTCCTCCATTGGTCCAATTCGTTTTTGTTCTAGTGCGTTATTCGTTGCAAATTTTTGCTGCATAGGTGACCTTGTTCTTGAACTTGCATGTTAAATTTTTTAGGTCCCAAGCAAGTCCAATGCATGATATAGGCTCTAGGAACTTGTAGGAGTAGTTGCTATCAATCTTGTTTAGTTTTATTCACTTTTATTTTGAAGTTACTAAAATTTAGAAAATTTTCAGAAAAAGAAATATGCTTAGAAGAATGTACCAAGGAGGTTCCTCGGCAAAGAAAGGGCCAAGGATTGTTATACGTGAGCAAGATGTTAAATTGCCGAGGGACGCAAATGTACGGGCTTGTGAGTGGCCATCCGATGATTTTATGGTCGAAGCAGGCTTCAAGGAGGAATTTGATGTGTATGTGCGTAATGCTGAGCTGGAGGACTTCTTACAAGATAAGTGTCCTCAATATTATCAATTGACTGATTCCTTTGTGCGGAGGTTCGAATATATCTCTGCGCGTAATTCTCCTAGTGTCATTTTTGATATTTATGATACATCTTATACCATGGATTTAGAGGATTTCACAACCGCTTGCAAACTCCTTGATGGGGTAATATTAATGATCCTCGCAAATCTGAATTTAGAGATTTTCTTGCTAGTATTACTGTGGGAGAATCTAGGGACATAACACATGCTACCATAGGGAGCATTCATTTTCCTGCTATACATTATTTTGCTCTCTTCATTGGTAGATGCATTAACGGTAAGGACGAAGCATGTCACATGTGTGTCCCTGATCTTTGTGTCCTCAAGAGTGCTGTGTCAGGTTATAAAGGTTATAACTTGGGGGCAATAGTTGCACGTAGGTTGTAGAATAATAGTAGAAGGGGTGACTTCTTTGGAGGAATTTATGCAACCAATGTGGCTAATTTTCTTAATATAGCTCCACGAGAGGGGCATATGATTGTACCTCCAATTTATTTGGATAAAGAATCTATGTTTGATCATCATTTTCTTGAGAGGAATGAACAATTCGTCCATTATCGACTAATCTATGACGGGCGCAATGTTGTCCCTGTTACTCTTCCTGCCCCCTACCTTTTTGATTATCACGCAAAAGGAAGATATGTTGTCACCAGGGAGGAAGCAACTGAATATGAGAGGGGAATGGAGGCAGCTCGCCAACACGCTGCTGCTCAGGAGGCGTCGCCTCTGCATCTCAGTACGACCCCAGTTTCTCTTATGGATATCAGCCAGGCGTTCATTGGTATTAGAAAAACTTAGGCCAAAAGCCTAATCTTGGGGGAGTACGTCTTTCTCACCGACTTTACATTAATGTTCACACACTAGTCGTCGGTGCTCATACTCTTTCATTGTATTATCCATGCTAGTTTAAATTTATTTTTCTAGTTTTCTTCTTGTGTGTTTGATAAACCTTGAGAAAAAACAAAAAAAATAGTTAGTTTAATTTCCATGCTTGTAGTAGAAATTAAAATGAAAACCCAAAAAGATTTCTTGTTCTTCTTTTACTTGTTGGGAGCTTTCCCGTGTAAATAGTTTTATTTTCTTTTCTTTCCTTTGTAGGTAGAGAAGACCATATTGAAAATGTTTAGTGGCTCTTATATGCATGATTGTTTATTTAATTTAGAGCCAATATTACTTGCCTTCTCTCTTGAGTTGAATGCTTGCAGATTCCATCTTAGTCCAATGCACGTGCACTCTTATTATTATACACATCGTTCGGTCGTGCAAGTGAAATGCAATAATCACGATATATGATGGACTTATTGGGATGAGAAAAGCTGGTATGAACTCAACCTCTCTTGTTTTTGTAAATATGATGATTCATCGTTCCTGAGTCAGCTATTATGAAGTAAACATATTTGCAATGACATTTAGAGATTATAGTTGCTTGTGCCATGCTTGATTAGCTATGAGTTATAATGGTTTACCTTGCGTGCCAACATGCTATTAGAATGATTATGATGTGGTATGATGGGATGGTATCCTCCTTTGAATGTATTAAGTGACTCGACTTGGCACATGTTCATGCATGTAGTTGAAACAAAACAACATAGCCTTCATGATATTTATGTTCATGGTGGATTATATCCTACTCATGCTTGTACTCGGTATGAATTAACTTTAATGCATGTTTACGACTGTTGTCGCTCTCTCAGTTGGTCGCTTCCCAGTCTTTTGCTAGCCTTCACCTGTACTAAGTGGGAATACTGCTTGTGCATCCAAACTCCTTAAACCCCAAAGTTGTTCCATATGGGTCCACTATACCTTCCTATATGCGGTATTTACCTGCCGTTCCAAGTAAATTTGTATGTGCCAAACTCCAAACCTTCAAATGAAATTATGTTTTGTATGCTCAAGCAGCTCATGTTACAACTAGGGCCGCCTATATCTTCCATGCTAGGTGGGTTATTCTCAGGAGGAGTGGACTCCGCTCCTCATTCACGAGAAAGAGCCGGTAACCGGGATGCCCAGTCCCATGATCCAAAAAGATCAAAGCAAATCAAAATAATTAAACAAAACTCCCCCAGGGCGGTTGTATGTTGGAGGCACTCGTTGTTTCGAGCAAGCCATGGATTGATGCTTGTTGGTGGTTGGGGGAGTATAAATGTCACACCCTGCATTTTGTAACATTTCATTTTTATAAATAAAGCATGAAAATTTGGACCAACAAAAACTTTTTGCATTAATTGGCTTTTATTTGAAGTTGGTTTTCCCTATGTTTCTTTTCAAAGTGCTTCTTGAAGTCAACTACTCTACCCTCTATACTTCATCTCCCTACCCCAAGCTCCTGACCAATGACCATGCCATGTGAATAGCGCTTTATGGGATTTTTCTACAAAAATAATTTGGCCATAAAGTATTTTCTAAAACTAGTTTTCCAAAACCCCGAGTTAAGGTTTGCCTTTGCAAGTACTTGATTAAGGGCAGTAAAAATCTTTTCAAAAATATATTTGACTCCTATTAGATATAGGATACCCTGGAACCACAAAAGTATAATTTTAAAAGTTACTGTTCTATTTTATTTAAAGGCTTTTTCTTAAGGCCAGAAATGGTCTTTAATAGGAAATAATTATTTTCTGTTTCAAAATATTTGACAAAATTTAGAGAAGCTCATAGGACATATATTGTCCATATATAAGAGTTTCAACACATGGTCATGTTCAAAATATTGGTCAAATCCTCTAAAACCCTTTCTCGGATATTTCAAGCTTTTGAAATATTTACAAAGGAATTTTTCTCCAAAAATTCCAGGAAAATTCTATCATGTCACATATGACATATCTGTTGATCTTGCCAAGTCTCATGACTTGGAGAACAAGATAACACCATCAAAACCCCTCAAAACCATTTCTGTCCAATCTCAGGTTTGATCAACTTTACATTGCCAAGTATGTCCAAAAGTGCTCAAATTTAGTGGACATGCTTCATTGATCTAATTAAGCAACTGGACCAAATGGCACAGGTTGGAGAAGAGGAAATCTTGGTCAAAGTGCCTCAAAACCCTCTCTGACCAAAATCAAGTTTGAACCACTTTGCACTACCAACTTTTTCTCCAAGACCCCAACTTTGGTGATCCTGATCATGTGACCAAATAAGGCTACCACACCAAGTGGCACATCAAGGAGAAATGATTTAGTCCACTGGATCTACACAAACCCATTTCTGCCCATTTCTAGGGTTTGCAAAAGTTGCATTGGCAACTTTGTCCAAATGAGCTCAAAATGGGTGGAAGGCCCTAAATATATGTGTCATTTCACCCCTTGGAGTATCTTGACCAGTAAGGATCATTAGCTTAGCCAAAACTCCATCAAACACCTTCTGGCAAAATACCAAAAGGCCTCTTTTTGCCACTTTCACTAATCTCCTTCAGTTAATCTCTTTGCCACAACCCCTCCTCACTTCCCTCTGTCATTTGGACACTTTCTTACCCGAAGAAACAATGTGGAGGAAGGGGGGAATCAAGTTTGTCCTCTCTGGACAACATCTTCTCTCCTCTCCCCCAGCTTCTCTCTCTCCCTTCGCACCCTGTGGCATCCAGGCCTTTCCTGGTCTTGTCCCATGTCAGTAGCTTCCAGACGCAAGTGGACACGGCAGAGCACGCAGCGCACACATGCCGCCAAAGCCCGCCTGGAGCGCTTCTGATGGCGGCCGAGCCTGACGCCAGCGCCTCCCGACCGCCGTGCCATCCCATCGCGCCGGCTGATGTGCCTCGGCGTCTGCTGCGCCGCCGTGCCGCCTCCTGTCTCCCCTCTCTCTCCCCTCCTGCACAGCGTGCGACGCCGCCTGGCTCGGCCAATGGCTGGCCTCACACGCGGACGCCAGACCTCCCTCGCTCTCTCTCCTTCTCCTGGCGCCTACTCCACTCCCACGAGCGCCGTGGACAGCTCAAGCTCTCCCCAACGGCTCCTAGAGCAGATCCCATGGTGCCGAGGCCACGCCCACGTGAACCGTGGCCAGCCTATTTAAGCGTTCCCGAGCCCTCCTCTTCCTCCTGTCGCCCCTCCTCGCACTCAATCCACCTGGATCCTCCCATTTCGCTCGAGCCGCCTCGAGCTCGAGATCGAGCTCGAGCTCCGCCGCCTCGGGTCGCCGTCGATCCGCTGGTCAGACCCCCTCCGCCTCGTTTCTCCCTCGATTCGCCTCCCCTCACCTCACCGATACTTTCCCTCGCTTTCCCCCTCATTTTGCAGTGGGAGCGGCCGAGCCACCGACGCCTGGCACACCTCCGCCCTGGGACCTCGTCGCCCGTGGCAGTGCCACCCGGCGACCATCTCCACCACCACCGGATCCGCGACTCCTCCTGAATCCAGCGGTAGTCCCGCTCCGCTTCCCGTGCCTGTAGACGCGCCGCGCCCGCTTCGCGTCGCCTCTGGCGGAGGTAGACGACGGCCGCCGTGGGGCCGGCTTTGTCGACCTCACGCCTCGACGGGTGGGATCCACCGTCGGGTTTAAACGTCTTGTATACCTACAAGACAGACCCGCCGTCGGCGAAGGCGATTCGCCTTTACGCCTTCGACGTGGCGGGCGCGTGGGCTGGGGTTCCCCACAGGCTCTTCTTCTTTGTGGCCTCTCGGCCCGATGGCACAGCGCCGTTCCCTTTTTCTTTTCGTAGTTTTTCCAAAAATTCCACAGGCAAGATATTAATCCAAATGCAGTGATTCCAATTTCTAAATTCCTAGAATATTGCAATCTATTTAATGGTGCAACTTTCACTCAGGTCCAATCACCTTTCCTTTTACAGAAATATTTAAATGTGGGTTTTGGCATTTAAATGAGCCTTTGAAAATCCATAACTCCTATTTTGCTACTCCAGGACCAAAACCAAAAGTTGCCCCCTTCCTAGTTTTCCTCCTAGTATTTTACAAAATTAAGTTGACATTTTTCAGAGCACTTTGACTTCCCTGTTTTTATTATTGCCTTATTTTCCCATTGTTTTCTTGCAACGTTAGATCCCGTATTTGACGAGGTAGCTGAGGAAGAAGGAGGAGCAGTGCCGGAAGACTTTGAATACCAAGCCAACCAAGGCAAGCAGCCCTTTGACCATGACTATGATACCCTCTTTATATGCATGTCATTTTTTTAGCTCTTTATTTATGATGCATCGGAATCATGACAAGATGGTGAACCACGTGGGTGGTTGCCACGATTACATCCCTCGTTGATACTTGCATGGTGCATGGCCCTACCATTTATGAGGGTTATGCCGGTGGGAGTAGCTAGGATGCAAATGTAGGTGCTACGCAAATGGGATGGGTTATGCATGGTGAAGGAGACAAAATGATTTCAAAAGTCTTTTGAAAACCCGTCGGGTGCCACTTATGCCCGAGGGAGATGATGAGAAAGGTAACCACTTGATGACGAAGTGGTGTACCGAGGCAAGTGTGTGTTGTTTTCAAAACGGATTAGATTTAAGATTTGATGACTGTCCCAACACTACATGCGCCACCACTCTACCCTTATATGGGAAAGGGCATTGTTGAGTACCTAGACCGATACTAGCTTGGAGCCCGCATTACTAGTGACGGGGAGAGTTGGTGCTCTCTCTTGGGACGGGTCGTGCTGTAGGGCGGCCATGACTGTTTTCACGGGCACGGACACACCGCTGGTACCCGTGCTTGTGGTATGTGATGAATATGGGAGCGAGGCTCCGCGACTTTATGATGTGAAATGTTTGGCACGGGGTTACTACTAATCGAGTGGACTCCATGTTAGTGTCGTCTAGGGAAAGGTAATGATCGGTGCTTACCCCGGTACTTGAGGTACCGCTGGTCGTGGTTTGACACGGAAGTTCCCGGATCTAGTGGGTAAAGTGTGCAACCTCTGCAGAGTGTAAAACTATTCAATAGCCGTGTCCACGGTCAAGGACGGTTGGGCGGTCTTGCTTAAACTATGTCCGTGGTTTTCAACCGTGTGAGTAAGATGATGGAATGACTTGGGTCAAGTCAATGGACTTGACATGATTGAGATGGGTTGGTACCCACTGCTTATGATAATGGGTTGGTGCCCATTCTATTTATGTTGATATCTGTGACCTGTTCTCATGGTTACTTGAATTCTCTTGATGCATGCTTTATAGGATGTTGAACATGTCATTGCACTCAAAACTAGCTTTATGCAAAACTTTACCTATGTCATGCATTACTGTACCTTGAACCAAAACATGGGTTGCTTAAGTAGTACATTCAAAGTACTCATTGGCTTGCCACCGGTTATTTAATTGACCGGGCATGGAAGAACCGGAGTTCAAGAAGAGTTCTTTGGAGACGAACATGCGAACTAGGGCGCTTCCCAATGTAATGCCCGTAGGGTTAAGGCAGATGGCATGGGTTCTACTTCTCGATGACGATTTCCGCTGCTATGTTTCATTTGATGTTCAGCCCTTAAGGCTTTATCGATGTAAGACTTGACCGTGATGGTCATTATTTGTGTAAGACGGTATGTATGGATGTAAGACTCTTGTTATTCAGCTTCTGTGTGTTCAGTGAGCATTGATCTCTGGGATCACTGTACACGTGCATTCGGTGATCACGACTTGTAAGTCGGGGTCCCCACAGAGCTGGTATCAGAGCCATCCTGACTGTAGGAAGCCTTAGTTAGCATGGACGTTAGTTAGAGCGAGACTATCCCCTAGATTACCCATATACCTATGTTTTATGTTAGCATCCCAAACACAGGTCACATTCCTTTATTGACCCTTCCCCTTCCACTTTTGTAGATGGCCGCCGTGCAGGACTTCGACCACTTTGGGTTTCCGTGCTTCTTGAGGATAGCCTCGGGAAGTGCCGGTTCACTCGAGTCCCCACCTTCTCCTACCACGAGCACCGGGTCGACAAAGACCAAGAAGGAGTATCACGTGGAGGTAGTCGTGAGGGCGAATGACGCCTGACGAGCTGGTTCTTTGAGGGACCCCAGATGGCGACACCGCTTCTCGCCGTGGAGATGCGCCCCTCAAGGCACCGACTTCGCCTCCGGGATCTCCTGCCAGAGATGGCAAGAGAGCCAGCCACTCGTTACCTGCCTTATCGTAAGGAGGGTGATGACGAGAGCAGCGCACCAGCACCACCCTTGGGAGGGACTTCCTCTCCGCTTCGGACCTACTTCAGCTTGTGTGCCGACACCGCACAAAGACTGCCTCGAGTCGACGGAGCTTCTAAGGAACTCCATGAGACCAAGGAGCTCCTCCGCGTGAGTTCGATTTAAGGCGGACAGGATCAAGAAGGATGGAGCACCTGGACAGCCCGGTAGCTTCGAGGCGGGCGACCCCAGAGTCGCAGCTGCCGAGGGAGCACCTCACCACGCCAGATGACGGCAAAGGAGTACCGAACCTCTTCAAGACGCCACCAAAGAAAGCAGCGCCGTGTTCAGCTCCTTCACTCCTCCACTTCCTCGGCGATGAGGAGACCGAGACAGATGATGATGAGGAGGAAGACCCAGAGGAGCCAGAATACCCGACCGAGCATTCCACCACTTAGACTCCGTTCAGGACTAGGATAGGCTAGCTCGTAGCCTATGGTAGGATAGGTCGTGTACCCCTTTTTGCGAAGTCGAGTCTTTGTAATGGTTCTTACGAAACCATGTTATGTTGTGTTTGCTTTCAACTTGCTTTGATGAAGTCGTACTCTTCCCTTCGGGAACTTGTAAACGACTACATTTCCCATTTGGTTTAATGCATGAGTTTGGCCCTTCTGGCCTTTGCTTTACTTAAATTGTGTCACACCACCCCCTTACTAGGCATTCCATCTCTACTGCTTTCCCTCATTGTTGTTCCCTATCATGAGACCTTGGCCACTCCAACAGGATGCCTGTTGTAACACGTACTGGTACCTCTACCCAGCCGCAAGAAGCGGGAGGTTCTGCTGAGGCCGAGCCAGCCAGACCAAGCCCAGGGACGACTCCACCGCCACCACCTCCTCCAAGCATGGATATGGCTCAGCTTCTCCAAGCTTTTCGAGAGGAGCGCCAAGCCAACACCGCAGCCCTCCGATGATTGCTCAGTCATTAACCGCCCGGCCGGGGGGGCACGGCCATGGGCGTTCCACACGGTGGAGTTCAAGAAGCATCGCCACCCACTTTCATCGAGACTGCTGAACCCCGGATGCGCACAGATCGGGTCCGCACCATTGAGGATCTGCTGGCACTAGTCGGATGCACCGAGGACCGTGACAAAGTGGCGATGCCGCCCACCGCCTCGGGGGCCGCCAGAGCTTGGTGGGATGGATTCAAGGCTATGCATGTTGAGCAGGATATCACTTGGAACACTTTCAAGACGGAATTCCGCAAGGCCCACATCCCTTCCGGACTCATGGCCATCAAGAAGCGCGAGTTCCGAGCCTCAAAGCAAGGTGGCAGCATCACAAGGAGTACATGCGAAGTTCAGTGTTCTCTCAAGGTATGCCCCGAAGATGTCAAGACCGATCTTTGCTAAGCGGAGCGCTTCATGGAAGGCCTTAACCAGACTCTGCGATACTCGCTTGTTGTGTGTGACCGCCCGACCTTTCTGATCTGGTGAACAAGGCGCTCATGCTTGAGGACCAGCGACGTGCCTTGGATGACACTCGTAAGCGCAAGATGATCGGCAAGGGTAGCTCCGGCAACGAAGCCTCGTCCGTGGCAGCCAGCCCCGCCAAGCCAACCTATCGGCAGCCAAGAGCTCCTGCACCTCGCACCAACTACCCACCTCAAGAATGCCAACCCCTGTGCCAGCTTACAACAACCCCAATAACAATCTTTGGCAAGGCGTCGTCCCCAATCAAGTCACTTGTTTGGATGTGGACAGCCGGGCATTACTCCAAGAATTGCCCCAACAAGAAGCCCGACGCCCGCGCCCCAATGCGCAGAACCGTGACAAGGCCGTGGTATGCCACCGAGGAACCAAGCTCCCGCAACCTGCCCAACAATGGCGGGGTCGTGTGAACCATGTCACAATGGAAGAAGCCGGGAAGACCGGACGTCGTCTTTGATAATGCCTTGTCAATTCAGCATCCGAATCGTTTTGTTTGATTACGGAGCCACGCATTCTTTTGTCACCCAAAGTTTTGCATTAAAAGTGGCATGACCCTACACCCTGAACAACCCTATGGTGGTACAAACCCCGGAGCAGAGATGAGAGCCAAGATAGGATGTAAAGGAGTCGGGATTACCATTAACGGGTAGACTTCCTAGCGACCTTATCATCCTAAAATCACAAGGCTTGGATGTGATCTTGGGAATGGATTGGCTCAAGAAGCACCAAGGCTTGATTGATTGCGCCAACCGGACGGTCACTATGACCAATGACCGAGGAGTCGAAGTCGATTTGCTCCCAACCCTCTTCTGCTCAAGCCAACCAAGTCAACTGTCTGAAGTTGGATTGGAACAAGTGCCGATGGTATGCGAGTATTCGATGTTTTTCCCGATGAGCTACCAGAATGCCTCTGATCGGGACATTGAGTTCGTCATCGAGCTCATACCGAGCAGGACCCATCTATAAGAAGCCTTATAGAATGGGATCGGAGGAGTTAGCGAGTTGAAGAAGCATTTGGAAGAGCAGTTGAGGAAGGATTTATCCGCCTAGTGCCTCCCCTTGGGGATCGCTTGCTTACATTTGTGGCAAAGAAGGGCGGTACCATCCGCTTATGCATTGACTACCGCTCCCTCAATGAGGTTACAATCAAGAACAAGTACCCGCTTCCCAAGATTGAAGATCTGTTTGATCAACTCAATGGGGCCAAGGTGTTCTCCAAGATCGACCTCGGATCTGGGTACTACTAATCAAGATCGAGACCCAAGATATTCAAGACGGCATTACGTAACAGATATGGCTCAGATGAATGCACGGTCATGTCCTTTGGATTGACCAATGCCCCACTTACTTCATGTACCTCATGAATAAGGTCTTCATGGAATATTTGGACAAGTTCGTCGTTGTCTTCATTGATGACATTCTTGTCTTCTCGAAGTCGGAAGAAGAGCACGAGCAACACTTGAGGATGGTCCTAGACAAGCTTCGAGAGCACCAAGCTGTATGCCAAGTTCAGCAAGTGTGAATTACGGCTGCGTGAAGTTGGATTCTGGGTCATGTCCTAACCGAAGAGGGATTGTCGATCGACCTGCTAAGATCGGCCGTGGATGAATGGCAATCCCGAGCAATGTGAAGGAAGTCGAAGCTTCCTCGGACTCGCGGGATATTACCGCAAGTTCGTTGAAGGGTTCTCAAGCATTGCCCGCCCATGACTCAACTCTTGAAGAAGGACAAGAAGTTCAATGGGCGCCGAAGTCGAAGAAAGCTTCAGAGTGAAGAAGAAGCTAACCACCGCTCGATCCTGCCACACCAGATATATACAAGGAGTTTGTGATATATTGTGATGCGTCAAGAATCGGATGGGAGGTGTTCGATGCAAGAAGGCGAGTCGTGGCCTACCTTTCAAGGCAACTCGACCTCACGAAGAGAACTACGCTACTCATGACCTTGAGCTAGCAGCGATGGTTCATGCCACGAAAACTTGGCGACATTACCTTTTGGGGAAGCGATGTGAGATATACACGGATCACAAAACTCAAGTATATTTTCACTCGGAGGAATTGAACATGAGGCGAGAAGATGGCTGGAGTTGATAAAAGATTATGATCTCGGTGTTCAATACCACCTGGAAAGGCTAATGTGGTAGCAGATCGTTGAGCGGAAGGCTTGCTCCTTGAATGCTATCTTTGAAGCACAAGCTACCCGCCTTTGTATGATGAACTTGAAGGCTTGGGTTGGGCCGGTTGCACCAGATTCTTGGCCAACCTCGAAGTTAAGCCTACCTTGATGGATGATATCAAGAAAGCTCGGAAGGGGCATGAGAGTATCGAAGGCATCAAGAGGAAGATCAAGGCGAGCAAGGCCTCAGGATTCACAGAGGATGAGGAAGGAATCGTGTGGTTTGGGAATCGCATCTGCGTGCCCAACAAGGTTGAGCTCAAGAACCTGATCTTGCAAGAAGCTCATGACAGCCCATATTCCATCCACCCTGGAGGCACCAAGATGTATCAAGACTTGAAGGGAAGATTTTGGTGGCATGGGATGAAAAGGGAGATTGCCACCTATGTTGCGAAATGTGACGTATGCCAGAGGGTCAAAGCTGAACATCAGCGACCTGCTGGATTACTCCAACCACTCAAGGTTCCCGAGTGGAAATGGGATAAAGTCGGAATGGATTTCATCACTGGACTACCTAGGTCAAACAAGGGACATGACTCCATCTGGGTCATAGTCGATCATTTGACCAAAGTGGCCCATTTCATTCCTGTTAAGACTACCCACGACGGCAACCAGCTGGCAACTCTCTACATCAACCGAATCATGAGCCTTCATGGTGTTCCCAAGGAGATTGTGTCAGATCGAGGAACCCAGTTCACCTCAAGGTTTTGGAAGAAATTCCAGAGGCCATGGGGACCAAGTTGTCCTTCAAGACCTTTTCACCCACAGCACCGGAGGTCGACCGAAGCGAGTGAATCAAATACTCAAGACATGCTCGAGCCTGTGTCTTAGCTTATGGAGCTAAGTGGGAAGATTGCCTCCCTTCGCCGAGTTCTCTTACAACAACAGTTATCGAGCCAGCCTCGGATGGCACCATTTGAAGTGTTATACGGCGGAAGTGTCGTACACCTCTCAACTGGTGGGAGGCCGGAGAAGGACTTGTCTTTGGGCCCGATATCCTTCAAGAAGCGTAAGAGCAAGTCCAGCTTGTCCGAGAGCGTCTGAAGTCTGCCAAGTCAAGGCAGAAGAGCTATGCTGACTCACGTCGCAGAGACATAAGCTTCCGAGTTGGGGACCATGTCTATCTCCGGTCACCCTCTCAAAGGAGCCCAGCGCTTTCATGTCAAAGGAAAGCTCGCACCGAGGTACATTGGCCCTTCATGATCATCGAGCGGCGAGGAGAAGTGGCTTACCGGTTGGAACTTCCACGAACTTTCGATGTGCACAACGTGTTCCACGTGTCACAACTCCGGAAGTGTCTCCAAGTTCCAGACAAGCCCGACCTCTACAAAGACGTCAATCACCAAGCCATTGACCTTCAACCTGATTTGACGTATCGTGAGCGGCCCATCTGCATTCTGGATGAGGCTGAACGACACACTCGAAGCCGCACCATCAAGTACTTCAAAGTCCAATGGAGCAATCACACCGAAGCAGAAGCCACTTGGGAGCGTGAAGACTACCTTAGATCCGAATTTCCGAACCTCTTTCAAGCCTAGTTTAGGAATCTCGGGGACGAGATTCTTGTAAGGGGGGTAGGTCTGTCACACCCTGCATTTTGTAACATTTCATTTTTATAAATAAAGCATGAAAATTTGGACCAACAAAAACTTTTTGCATTAATTGGCTTTTATTTGAAGTTGGTTTTCCCTATGTTTCTTTTCAAAGTGCTTCTTGAAGTCAACTACTCTACCCTCTATACTTCATCTCCCTACCCCAAGCTCCTGACCAATGACCATGCCATGTGAATAGCGCTTTATGGGATTTTTCTACAAAAATAATTTGGCCATAAAGTATTTTCTAAAACTAGTTTTCCAAAAACCCCTGAGTTAAGGTTTGCACTGCAAGTACTTGATTAAGGGCAGTAAAAATCTTTTCAAAAATATATTTGACTCCTATTAGATATAGGATACCCTGGAACCACAAAAGTATAATTTTAAAAGTTACTGTTCTATTTTATTTAAAGGCTTTTTCTTAAGGCCAGAAATGGTCTTTAATAGGAAATAATTATTTTTCTGTTTCAAAAATATTTGACAAAATTTAGAGAAGCTCATAGGACATATATTGTCCATATATAAGAGTTTCAACACATGGTCATGTTCAAAATATTGGTCAAATCCTCTAAAACCCTTTCTCGATATTTCAAGCTTTTGAAATATTTACAAAGGAATTTTTCTCCAAAATTCCAGGAAAATTCTATCATGTCACATATGACATATCTGTTGATCTTGCCAAGTCTCATGACTTGGAGAACAAGATAACACCATCAAAACCCTCAAAACCATTTCTGTCCAATCTAAGGTTTGATCAACTTTACATTGCCAAGTATGTCCAAAAGTGCTCAAATTTAGTGGACATGCTTCATTGATCTAATTAAGCAAGCTGGACCAAATGGCACAGGTTGGAGAAGAGGAAATCTTGGTCAAAGTGCCTCAAAACCCTCTCGACCAAAATCAAGTTTGAACCACTTTGCACTACCAACTTTTCTCCAAGACCCCAACTTTGGTGATCCCGATCATGTGACCAAATAAGGCTACCACACCAAGTGGCACATCAAGGAGAAATGATTTAGTCCATCGGATCTACACAAACCCATTTCTGCCCATTTCTAGGGTTTGCAAAAGTTGCATTGGCAACTTTGTCCAAATGAGCTCAAAATGGGTGGAAGGCCCTAAATATATGTGTCATTTCACCCTTGGAGTATCTTGACCAGTAAGGATCATTAGCTTAGCCAAAACTCCATCAAACACCTTCGGCAAAATACCAAAAGGCCTCTTTTGCCACTTTCACTAATCTCCTTGAGTTAATCTCTTTGCCACAACCCTCCTCACTTCCCTCATCATTTGGACACTTTCTTACCCAAGAAACAATGTGGAGGAAGGGGAATCAAGTTTGTCCTCTCTGACAACATCTTCTCTCCTCTCCCCAGCTTCTCTCTCTCCCTTCGCACCCAGGGGCATCCTGTGCCTTTCCTGGTCTTGTCCCATGTCTTTGTAGCTTCCAGACGCAAGTGGACACGGCAGAGCACGCAGCGCACACATGCCGCCAAAGCAAGCCTGCTCTGAGCGCTTCTGATGGCGGCGGCCGAGCCCGACGCCGCCCCCCGACCGCCGTGCCATCCCATCGCACGGCTGATGTGCCTCGGCGTCTGCTGCGCCGCCGCCGCCCTCTGTCTCCCCCTCTCTCTCCCCTCCTGCAGCGCGTGCCCGACGCCGCCCGGCTCGGCCAATGGCTGGCCTCACACGCGCGGACGCCAGGACCCTCCCTCGCTCTCTCTCCTTCTCCCTGGCGCCCTACTCCACTCCCACGAGCGCCGTGGACAGCTCCAAGCTCTCCCCAACGGCTCCTAGAGCAGATCCCGCGGGTGCCCGTAGGCCACGCCCACGGTGAACCGTGGCCAGCCTATTTAAGGCGTTCCCGAGCCCTCCTCTTCCTCCCTGTCGCCCCTCCTCGCACTCAATCCACCCCTGGATCCTCCCATTTCGCTCGAGCCGCCTGAGCTCGAGATCGAGCTCGAGCTCCGCCGCCTCGGGTCGCCGTCGATCCGCTGGCACACCCCTCCGCCTCGTTTCTCCCTCGATTCGCCTCCCCTCACCTCACCGATACTTTCCCTCGCTTTCCCCCTCATTTTGCAGCTGGAACGGCCGAGCCACCGACGCCAAGCACCTCCGCCATGGGACCTCGTCGCCGTGGCAGCCACCCGGCGACCATCTCCACCACCACCGGATCCGCGACTCCTCCTGAATCCAACGGTAGTCCCGCTCCGCTTCCCGTGCCTTCAGACGCCGCGGCGAAGCTCGCGTCGCCTCTGGCGGAGGTAGACGACGGCCGCCGTGGGGCCGCCTGTCGACCCTCACGCTGCGACGGGTGGGATCCACCGTCGGGTTTAAACGTCTTGTGACAGACCCGCCGTCGGTCGGCGGCGTATTCGCCTTTCGCCTTCGACGTGGCGGTAGCGTGGGCTGGGGTTCCCCACGGGCTGCTGCTGCTGTGGCCTCTCCGCCCAAAGGCACAGCGCCGTTCCCTTTTTTTTCTCGTAGTTTTTCCAAAAATTCCACAGGCGTATATTAATCCAAATGCAGTGATTCCAATTTCTAAATTCCTAGAATATTGCAATCTATTTAATGGTGCAACTTTCACTCAGGTCCAATCACCTTTCCTTTTCTGTAAATATTTAAATGTGGGTTTTGGCATTTAAATGAGCCTTTGAAAATCCATAACTCCTATTTTGCTACTCCAGGACCAAAACCAAAAGTTGCCCCCTTCCTAGTTTTCCTCCTAGTATTTTACAAAATTAAGTTGACATTTTTCAGAGCACTTTGACTTCCCTGTTTTTATTATTGCCTTATTTTCCCATTGTTTTCTTGCAACGTTAGATCCCGTGATTTGTGAGGTAGCCGAGGAAGAAGGAGGAGCAAGGTTTAAGACTTTGAAGACCAAGCCAACCAAGGCAAGCAGCCCTTTGACCATGACTATGATACCCTCTTTATATGCATGTCATTTTTAGCTCTTTATTTATGATGCATCGGAATCATGACGAGATGGTGAACCACGTGGGTGGTTGCCACGATTACATCCCTCGTTGATACTTGCATGGTGCATGGCCCTACCATTTATGAGGGTTATGCCGGTGGGAGTAGCTAGGATGCAAATGTAGGTGCTACGCAAATGGGATGGGTTATGCATGGTGAAGGAGACAAAATGATTTCAAAGTCTTTTGAAAACCCGTCGGGTGCCACTTATGCCCGAGGGAGATGATGAGAAAGGTAACCACTTGATGACGAAGTGGTGTACCGAGGCAAGTGTGTGTTGTTTTCAAAACGGATTAGATTTAAGATTTGATGACCGTCCCAACACTACATGCGCGACCACTCTACCCTTATATGGGAAAGGGCATTGTTGAGTACCTAGACCGATACTAGCTTGGAGCCCGCATTACTAGTGACGGGGAGAGTTGGTGCTCTCTCTTGGGACGGGTCGTGCTGTAGGGCGGCCATGACTGTTTTCACGAGGCACCGGACACACCGCTGGTACCCGTGCTTGTGGTATGTGATGAATATGGGAGCGAGGCTCCGCGACTTTATGATGTGAAATGTTTGGCACGGGGTTACTACTAATCGAGTGGACTCCATGTTAGTGTCGTCTAGGGAAAGGTAATGATCGGTGCTTACCCGGTACTTGAGGTACCGCTGGTCGTGGTTTGACACGGAAGTTCCCGGATCTAGTGGGTAAAGTGTGCAACCTCTGCAGAGTGTAAAACTATTCAATAGCCGTGTCCACGGTCAAGGACGGTTGGGCGGTCTTGCTTAAACTATGTCCGTGGTTTTCAACCGTGTGAGTAAGATGATGGAAATGACTTGGGTCAAGTCAATGGACTTGACATGATTGAGATGGGTTGGTACCCACTCTGCTTATGATAATGGGTTGGTGCCCATTCTATTTATGTTGATATCGTGACCTGTTCTCATGGTTACTTGAATTCTCTTGATGCATGCTTTATAGGATGTTGAACATGTCATTGCACTCAAAACTAGCTTTATGCAAAACTTTACCTATGTCATGCATTCTTGTACCTTGAACCAAAACATGGGTTGCTTAAGTAGTACATTCAAAGTACTCATTGGCTTGCCACTGGTTATTTAATTGACCAGGGCATGGAAGAACCGGAGTTCAAGAAGAGTTCTTTGGAGACGAACATGCGAACTAGGGCGTTTCGGTCGAGAATGCTGTAGGGTTAAGGCGATGGCATGGGTTCTACTTCTCGATGACGATTTCGCGCTATGTTTCATTTGATGTTCAGCCCTTAAGGCTTTATCGATGTAAGACTTGACCGTGATGGTCATTATTTGTGTAAGACGGTATGTATGGATGTAAGACTCTTGTTATTCAGCTTCTGTGTGTTCAGTGAGCATTGATCTCTGGGATCACTGTACACGTGCATTCGGTGATCACGACTTGTAAGTCGGGGTCCCCACAATAAACCTTTACCATTCTGTTTGGGAACTGCCTATAATGCATTTAGTATGGAAGATACAACCATCTCATAGTTGTTGCGTTGACAGCAAAAGTATGCCGCTCAAAATGTTATTCAATCTCTATTTTAAAATCGAGCTCTGGCACCTCCACAAATCCCTGCTTCCCTCTGCGAAGGGCCTATATATTTACTTTTTTATGTTGAGTCATCGTCCTTCTTATTAAAAGCACCCGCTGGAGAGCACACTGTCATTTGCATTCATTATTATTGGTTTATATTGGGTATGACTTGACTGGATCTCTTTTACCATGAATTACAATGTTTAGTCAGTCCTTGATCTTTAAAGGTGCTCTGCATTTATGTTTTGTGGTCTCAGAAAGGGCTAGCGAGATACCATTTTGTTATATCATGTTATGATTATTTTGAGAAAGTGTTGTCATCCGAGTTTTATTATTATGGCTCGTTAGCTGATTATGTTATTGATATGAGTAATTGTGAGAGCTAGGTGTTATTGTGAGTATGGTTAGTTCATAATATTTGCTGAAACTTGAATGCTAGCTTTTCATGTTTACAACAACAAGAGCAAACAGAGTTTGTAAAAGCTTTTCTTTATCACTTTCAGTTTATCAACTGAATTGCTTGAGGACAAGCAAAGGTTTAAGCTTGGGGGAGTTGATACGTCTCCAATGTATCTACTTTTCCAAACAATTTTGCCCTTGTTTTGGACTCTAACTTGCATGATTTGAATGAAACTAACCTGGACTGACGCTGTTTTCAGCAGAACTACCATGATGTTGTTTTATGTGTAGAAAAGAAAAGTTCTCGGAATGTCCTGGAAATCCACAGAGGCACTTTTTGGAATTAATAAGAATTTTTGGCGAAAGAATTGATGCCAGGGGGCCCAGGGCCTGTCCACGAGACAGGGGGGCGCCCCCCTGTAGGGCGGGGCCTCCTATCTTGTGGGCCCCCTGGACCTCCACCGACGTCAACTCCAACTCCATATATTCCGTCTCGGAGAGAAAAAAATCTAGGAGAAAGTTTCATTGCGTTTTACGACACGGAGCCGCCGCCAAGCCCTAATCTCTCTCGGGAGGGCTGATCTGGAGTCCGTTCGGGGCTCCGAAGAAGGGGAATCGTCGCCGTCGTCATCATCAACCATCCTCCATCACCAATTTCATGATGCTCACCGCCGTGCGTGAGTAATTCCATCGTAGGCTTGCTGGACGGTGATAGGTTGGATGAGATTTACCATGTAATCAAGTTAGTTTTGTTAGGGTTTGATTCCTAGTATCCACTATCTTATGAGATTGATGTTGCTATGACTTTGCTATGCTTAATGCTTGTCACTCGGGCCCGAGTGCCATGATTTCAGATCTGGACCTATTATGTTTTCATGAGTATATGTGTGTTCTTGATCCTATCTCGCAATCTATAGTCACCTATTATGTGTTATGATCTGACAACCCCGAAATGACAATAATCGGGATACTTCTCGATGATTACCATAGTTTGAGGAGTTCATGTATTCACTATGTGGTAATGCTTTGTTCCGGTTCTCTATTAAAAGGAGGCCTTAATATCCCTTAGTTTCCGCTAGGATCCCGCTTCCACGGGAGGGTAGGACAAAAGATGTCATGCAAGTTCTTTTCCATAAGCATGTATGACTATTTACGGAATACATGCCTACATTACATTGATGAATTGGAGCTAGTTCTATATCACCCTATGTTATAACTATTGCATGAGGAATCGCATCCGGCATAATTATCCATCACTGATCCATTGCCTACGAGCTTTTCACATATTGTTCTTCGCTTATTTACTTTTCCGTTACTCTCATTACAACTACTACAAAACCCAAAAACATTTATCTTTACTTTTGCTACCATTACTATTATTATCATACCACTTTTGCTACTAAACACTTTGCTGCAGATACTAAGTTATCTAGGTGTGGTTGAATTGACAACTCAACTGCTAATACTCAAGAATATTCTTTGGCTCCCCTTGTGTCGAATCAATAAATTTGGGTTGAATACTTTACCCTCGAAAGCTGTTGCGATCCCCTACACTTGTGGGTTATCTGATCTCCATAACCATATCTCTCTTGGCAACCGGACAAGAAATATACCATCTCGATCACCTCGTGATCATAACCAAACTGTAACCGTGATCCTTACGGTGATCACAACCTGACCAATAAATGGCCCGTGATCCTTACGGCTATCACAACCCGGCCAATAAATGGCCCGTGATCCTTACGGCGATCACAACCCGACCATTAGATGGCCCGTGATCCTTAGGGCGATCACAACCCGACCAATACCTGGCCAATCTGTACTGCTCCAAATATCCACATATTATACGTCATTCCGTCAGGTGAGTGTTGATCGAATGGTGTACCCTAGTACGAACCCATGCCCATGACCGAGGACGCGGCTATCGATAGATTAAACACACACACTCTGCAGAGGTAGCGCACTGTACCCACATCAAGAACTCATGGCCTTGCACTCCTATTCGGGTGGACCAACGGCGTTCTGACAAAACCGATCTACTGCCATGACACTCTCCCGGCCACTCCGACTCACTCCCCACTGGGTTAGTCATGGGTGGCCCCGTATCTACCTCCAGACACAACGACCACCGTCGTGGCCTGATCCACTCTGGGATCCTCGCGCAAAATCAAATCAAAACCGGGCACACAAGGCTTATGTCCGCCTACCTGATCAGGGTAGCGCGCTCCCATAACCTTCCCTCTTTAGAGGCACCAGCGAGAGGCACGACAATAGACCGGATTAGGGCCGTCCCATAACGGCAAATGTGGTTGCACTGGAAAAGTTCGATTCGGCGGCACCTGACCAACTTACTGACGGAATTTATCCACAAAACTATAACCATGATAACTGATACTCCGATGTCAACCATCAAACTATAATCCAATTCATAGCAATATCCAACAAACAATCCAAGCATAATATCATCATCTCAAAATACTCCGAGGGTAGCATCACACTACTATCATGATGAATCCGAAACAATAATCCTACTATTCCAATAACAAGAATACAGCTATCCAGCTAAGATCCACATGTAACCATCATCTCCGAAAATAATACTCCAAACAACAGAACATCAACTAGCATCATGCAAATCATCACACTAACCACTAATAATCCAAAGGCAGCATGATATCCAAGGTAATATTCCAAACATAATCACAGATATCATCATGGAAATAAACATAATACCAGCCATTAATACTCCAATGGCAGCATGATACTCATCAACTACAAACATAACTCCTAGTAATCCCAACAATAGCATGGCAACAACAAGATCAAAACAATACTCTGGGAAAATGCCATGCACCGAGTCATGTTGCTAAAGCAATATTTTAAACAAGTTCAAAATGAATTAAACCATGTCACTGCATTGCAATCATGCAAATGGAGGGTGTGGCTTGCCTGGGGTGGAAGAAATCACCGGAAGAAAGTGCGAGAAGCTCGCGGAAAGAATCGCCAGAAATCGTTCTCTCTCGGAGAGGGCTGATTAAGGGCAGGGGCAAAATGGTCATTTTTAGTATGCCAAAACATAATGAAAGTGACACCACCAGAAAGGCTTCGACGAAACGAAGAAGTGAGCGTTGGTTTCACCTTTTTTTCGAGAGTACGCCAAAGGCGTACCATACTTTTATAGAAGAGAGAAAAAAGTCAGGTACAAGAAGTTGGAGATGGAAGATCCATCGAGGACGCACACCCTAACAAACCCTCGTGATTACCCTATGCCAACACTCTCACAAAACGTGGCAAAACCCCTACCTCCCAGGCCCGCCGCCCTCCACTCTTTGAGCTCTCCTAAAATTGCAAGGGCCAGATCCGACGCTGTCTTCTGCTGTTGGATCCGATGGAAAACACGAGCGTTGCGTTGCTTCCAGAGGGCCCAGGTGGTGGCAATGATGATCGTGTCGAAACCACACTTGGCGCCCTTCAGGAAAGGGGCTCTCCTGGCCAGCCACCAGTCCAGCAGGCAGTCGCTCGGCTCCGGGATGGAGCCATGCACCCCAAGAGCCTCAAAGGTGTAGTGCCAAACCTCTCTCGCGTAGACGCATTGGATAAGAATATGCTCCGCATTGTCCTCCTCTTGGAGGCACGTGTAGCAGGCGGAGGGAGCGTCCTGCAGACCGTGCCTTGCCCTCCTGTCCGAAGTCCAAATCCGGTGCTGGACTGCCAGCCATGCGAAGATTTTGCATTTGAGCAAGGCCCAACTCTTCCAGATGCAAGCGCCAAACGGAGCCCTCTCACCACCCAAACAAAGCCTGCGGTAGGTGGATTTGGCCGTGTAGGAGCCCGAAGGGTCCGTCGGCCAGGAGAAGGAGTCCTCTACAGATGGCTGACGAGTAACCGTGCTAATCGCGAGATTAAGGTGCAAAAGCTGCATGTGGGCACCAAAGTTAACATCGCCAACGATGTCAAGCAGCCATCTTGCGTTATCCAGACCCTCCTCCACCGTGCGACGATTCCTTGTTCTAGTATCCACCATGGCATGGATGTTTGGCGCGATATCTTTAGCTGCAAAGTCGTGGATCCAACGGTCTCTCCAAAATAGGATTTTGTTGCCTCTCCCCACCTCAATGTGCACAAGGCTGTCAAAGACTTCACGCGCCTCCCTATCCACGAACAAGGGAAGGCCTTGCCAAGGTCTGTCTGGATCGGTTCGTCTCAACCATTCCCATCTCACTCTTAGAGCCAAACCTTGCAACTGGAGGTTGTGCACTCCCAGACCGCCAAGCCAGGTGGGTTTACACATGATAGACCAAGCCACCAAGCATTGGCCACCATTGGCAATGTCTTTGCCCTCCCAGAAAAAGGAATGCATCCACTTCTCAATCTCTTCAAAGACCCACTTGGGGGCCTCCGAGACCATGAAGTGGTGGATGGGTTTGGCCGCGATCACGGATTTGACCAGAATGAGGCGACCAGGGCGATGGAGAAGCCCGCGCTGCCAGGCCGGGGCACATTTTTTGGCATGGTCGACCATGGGCTGCCATTCGGCCCTGGTGAGCTGCCTAATGGCCAAATGGAGGCCCGGGTACATGCAAGGGAAATCCTAGCTGGCAGCTCAAATGGCCAAATGGAGTTACGGATAAAAAGATATGGACGTTTTTCTACCAGGGACCCATCTGTAATGAAAATATTTTCAACCAGGGGCCTAAACAGTAAAAAAGTGAAAACGTAAACAGTGAATACGCTTTCACCTTATCCGTTGGAACAGTGGCGGGGCTGATGCGTGCGGGTCCCATAGGTGGGGCCCATCACTTATCCACGCCGCCCATGGGTCAACGCTACCGAGGCCGACCGAGGGGGCCGCGGGTCAACGACCGGAAGGCTGACTGGAGGGCCCGAGGGAGTCACGGGGCCCACCTGGCCTCGTCATCTTCCTCTCCTTGCTCACGCTCATGCCTGGCCGAGGCAGAGCCGACGCTGAAGGTGCCTGCCGGCTGCATAGGCCACCGCAGGCGGCGCCCGGCCTACCCACGGATGCAGCGGAACGAGGCGGAGGCGGCCCTGGGCATAGCAGTCAATGGGGAGTTCGGGATACGCCGGGATGTTGGCCGCGGCGGACAGAGGCGTCGGGCACCGGCGGGACTCATGGCCAAAGGCCGCCGGAGGATTAGGCGAAGGGCAGAGGGGCTTGGGTGGACTGCAGGAGTTGCTCTGGTGGAGGTAGGAAGTGGAGTGGGGCTCAGCGTTGCCAGAATTTAGGCGGAGACCAGAGGCGGCCACGACGGCGATGGCGGGCAGGGAGCGCTCCAGGGTTCGACGGAGAGGTCGGGGAGGGATCTGAGAGTGAGGGGAGGAGGCTGATGAGCTCGAGAGGCCGCGGGGGAGGCTATATATAGCCGGGCGAGAGGGAGCCGAGCTGGCCTCGCCGCGGACGCGTGTCCGGCGCCGCGGACGCGTGCTCGCATGCATGAGCTCGGAAGCAAACGACGAGGGAGGAGCAGTGGGGGCTCTCACAGGGCAGAGGATATTACGGTCTCTGCCTCTATTAACTCCAATCCATGGCGGTACAGGAAGAATTGGGGGTAGGAGAGGTGGGATTGGATACAGGAGAGGTAGGGTTCGGGGAAGGAAGGAAGAGCAGGGAAAGGGGAAAGTTACAACTTCAGATTGTTCTCGATGCCCCACACGCACAGCCCCCCGCTGGCTTATCCGCCTAGCTCCCAGGTGGACGGGTCGAACCGCCGATTGGGCCTTCGTCTTCTCTTGGGCTGGCCTTCCTTGTCCTCCTGGGCTCGGCCCGTGTCCGCATCTGTGACATTCTCCCCGCCTTCAGCACCGGCTTGACCCCAAGCCGCAGCCCCCGGGAACCGACTGCGGAGCTCGAAGTAGTCTTCCCACGACGCCAATGACGCTGGTTGCGACGCCCACTTGATCAGCACTTGAGGTATCTTGGCTGCTCCTCTGGTGACAACCCGGCGCTCCAAGACTTGTTCCGGGATGGCCGGCACAGAGTGCTCCTTGGGTGGTGCAGGCAGTTCCGGTTGTACCGTGGTTGCTGGTGGCAGAGCTCTGCGAAGAAGTGATACATGAAACACTGGATGGACCTTGCTTGACTCTGGAAGTTGCAAACGGTAGGCAACGGCTCCGATGCGAGCTATGACCTGGAAGGGACCAAAGTAACGGACCGAAACCTGGACATAAGGCTGGAGCTTGACGAACACCCAATCCCCCACGGCAAACTCGCGCTCAGACCGGTGCTTGTCTGCTTGGTCCTTCATTTGCTGGTGGGCTCGCTCAAGATGTTGTTTGAGCAAGTCTGTCACCAGGGCGCGTTCGTGCATCTAAACAGAGAGGTCCGGCGGAGCAGCTGCAGATGCATCCAGAATGCCGAAATGCCGAGGAGGGTGGCCGTAAAGCATTTCAAAAGGAGACGTCCCAAGTGCAGAATGCAGCGATGTATTGTACCAGAACTCTGCCTGATGTATCCATTGAAACCAGCGGTGTGGGTAGGCATGGACAAAGCAGCGGAGGTAGGCCTCCAGACATTGATTAACCCGCTCGGTAGTGCCATCTGTCTGAGGATGATAGGCCGAGGACATACGCAGATCTGTGCCAGCTTGACGAAACAGTTCTCGCCACAATTTACTGGTAAAAATGCGATCTCTGTCAGACACCAGAGCATAAGGCAGCCCATGATATTTGTAGACATTAGTCATGTAAGCAGACGCCACTTGGACGGCCGAGAAGGGGTGTGCCAGCGGCACAAAATGGGCATATCTTGTCAGTTTGTCCACAACCACCATGATGCAGCTGTATCCCCTCGACATGGGCAATCCTTCGACAAAGTCAAGTGTAACAGTATGCCAAGGGTGCGCTGGCACATCCAGTGGTTCGAGCAGTCCCGGAGTGCGAACATGTTCTGGTTTAGCTTGTTTGCAAACTGCACACTCGGACACAAACTTCACCACTGCTGCCTTCATACCAGACCAGGCAAACAACCTTTTGAGCCGGTCGTAGGTCACATGTATACCTGAGTGCCCACCCAAGGGACTGGAATGCATGAATCTGAGGATCATATCCTGTGCTGCCGTGTTTGATCCAAGCCACACACGACCTTTATACCGGATGACGCCATCCCGCACTGTATAGGGTGCTGAAGGGTCTGAGACACCACTATATTTCTGCAACAGGTCACAAGCCTGGGAATCAGATTGATATCCGCAGGTGATGTCCTCTAGCCAAGAGGGTAGCGCCACAGAAATAGCCAACAAGGCGCCATCACGACGCGACAAGGCATCCGCTTCTCGGTTCTCAACCCCTTTCTTGTATACAATGCGGTACTGTAATCCCAACAGTTTGGTGAGGGCACGACGCTGCCAAGACGTGGTGAGACGCTGATCATCCAGATGAGAAAGACTACGTTGGTCAGTGCGGATAATGAATTCCCCAGTTTGCAAGTAGGGCCGCCAATGATCGACTGCCATCAACACCGCCATAAACTCCTTCTCATAAGCAGACAACCCTTGATTTCGAGGACCTAGTGCCTTGCTGAAGAATGCCAACGGGTGGCCGGCTTGCATCAACACAGCACCCACACCAGTGTTAGAAGCATCTGTTTCGACCTCAAATGGAAGATCAAACCGCGGTAGTGCAAGGACGGGGGCTGTGATCAAAGCCTGCTTGAGATGTTGGAACGCTGATTCTGCTTCCTCACCATACAAAAACAGCCCCTTTTTTAACAGATTGGTCAATGAGCGACTGATAATGCCAAAGTTGCGGACAAATCGTCGATAGTAACCTGCCAGCCCAAGAAACCCACGGACCTCCCTGGCATTTGTGGGTGTCGGCCAGTCCTTGACGGCTGTAATATTCTTATCGTCAGTCGACACCCCAGCTGCGCTGATGACATGCCCCAAATAGGTGAGCCTTGGCTGTGCAAATTTACATTTGGACATCTTGAGGTAAAATTTGTGCTTGGCCAGCAACTGAAACACTTGTCGCAACAACTCGCAATGTCGTTCAAGAGTAGCGCTGTGCACCAAGATATCGTCAATGAACACCAGAACACCCTTGCGTAACAAGGGAGATAGCACAATATTCATGGTGCCCTGGAAAGTGGATGGACCACCAGTCACACCATTAGGCATCACTTTGAACTCATAGTGCCCGTGGTGCGTTTTGAAAGCAGTCTTGAATTCTTCGCCTGACTTCATGCGAATTTGATGGAACCCGGAACGCAGGTCTAAGCTGGTAAACCAAACAGAACCGCTCAACTCATCAAGGAGTTCTTCTATAATGGGCAGAGGGAAGCGATTCTTGATGGTAATAGCATTTAGTCGTCGGAAGTCAATACAGAACCTCCAGGTCAAATCCTTCTTCTGGACTAGTAACACAGGAGCAGCATAGGAACTGCAACTATGTTGGATGATTCCTTGTTTGATCATTTCTGCAACTTGTCGCTCAATTTCGTCCTTTTGGGTTGGAGTATAGCGATAAGGACGCAAGTTGACTGGTTGAGCTCCTGGAATCAGCGGAATGGTGTGATCAAATGCTCGGTGAGGAGGTAATCCTGTTGGTGGTTCAAAGAGATGGGCAAACTGTTGTAGCAAAAGAGAGACTGGATCCGGAATGCCATCCCCTTCTGCTGAAACTTCGACTGCACATAGCTGAATAACCTGATGCGCATCATTACAATCCAACAGGGCATGAAATTGAGCAGAAGACAACTGATAGCACTACTGGACATTGGGTTGAACCCCCACCAATTGTACCTCCCTTCCGTGATGTAAGAACTGAAGTTGCTTGCGACCCCAATGCACATCCATAGGGCTGTGCTTTTCTAGCCAATCCATGCCAACAATCATATCGTAACATCCGAGCGGTAACACCTTCAAAGTAGAACAAAACTTGTGTCCTTGTACCCACCAGTCACAGTTCGGCACCTCTTGAGCATAGCAAAGTTGGCCACCATCAGCAATCCGCACCCGAAGTGGGTGCTTAGCTGCCACTACACCATTCAAACGGGAAGCCAGAGTGTCACTGACAAAACTATGGGAACTGCCCGAATCAATCAACATGAGCACTTTCTGTCCTTGGATAGAGCCATGCAGTCGGACCGCTTGAGGTGCTACTGTACCATCCAAAGCTGCTTTAGAGATAGTGTGACATTCACTGGCGGAGTCCGGAGCTTCAGATGCCGCGTCGAAACCTGAGATGCCAAGCACATCAAACAATTCCTGTACCACGTGCAGCTGCACAGCCATGGCGCATTTGTGCTTGCGCGACCATTTCTCCCCACACAGGTAACAAAGACCACGCGCATGTCGGTATGCTCGTAGTGTGGTTAGCCTTTCATCAGTGGATGTAGAAGAGTGCGCCATATCATTGGGCGCTACTCGTCTTTCTTCGACAGCCGGCATGGGTGGAGGTGGCCGTCCAGGTGGAGGAGGTAGTGGCATGGCGCCACGCAAATGAGAGCGCCCCCCAGTGCCGTTGTCCATACGCCTGGGCTCCCGGCGTTTGGAAATCTCCAAGGCTTCTTCCTGCAGGTATGCCAAAGAAATAGCAGTATCCAAATCACGGGGATTGTGAACAATGACAACAACTCTAATTTCATCCTTAAGACCATCAACAAAGCGAGAAGGAAACAGAGTAGGATCCCAGGAAGTACTATGAGCTAACAGCGAGTGCATGAGATCATTGAATTTGGTGGTGTAGTCGGACACAGAGTCGTTTTGTCGAAGATGAAATAACTGACGCAAAAGAGAATTAAACTCATTGCGCTCGAATTGCTCACAGACTAGAGAGCAGAAAGCTTCCCACTCCATATGGCAAAGATCGAAACCCCCGTTCTCAAGCCATATCATTGCGGCACCCAAAAAGTGCATGGATGCAGTGTCAACCCACAACTCCGGATCAAGATGGAACACTCGAAAATATGACTCACAGTTCCGCTTCCAACTGCGTGGATGTTCGCCCCAAAATGAAGGGAAATCCAATTTGGGTCGGGGTAGCATGGAGGAACGCAGGCGCTGGGGACTGCCCGAGCGAGATGAATGGTGTGTGCACGATGGACCAAACGAAAACGACCGAGGTTCAGGTGCACGCGCGATAGGACGAGAACGGAATTCGGACGATGGCAACGTACCCATGACCGGAGGTGGAACAAGGGTAGTCACTACCCCGGTTCGCAGCCCCCCGGTGATCATGTCATCGCGGCGGCCATCGGGCCTGGAGTCGCTGGCAGAAGGCGCACATGTTTCGCCTTGCCGTGGAATCAGCGGCGGAAGATCAACTGGCTTGAGCGCTAGCGCTGGATGCTTGATGACGGAATCCAAGTCGCGCCGTACCCCGCCCAGATCCGAACGTAGATCGGCGACAAACTGCTCGAGCATTGGTCGCCACTCCGCCAGATCGAGCACCGACGGCTTGATCTCCTCAAACAAGGCCGTGGACGCCGCACCGCCTTCTGGATCGAGGCGTTCTGCTCCTGGATCAGCTTGACAGTGGCGGCGAGCTCATCGACCCGCTGCTCCATTTGGGCGGTGTGGCGCTGCTGGCGTCTGGAGAAAGTGGGTTTTTGGAGGTAATCTGGCAACTCTGATACCATATGTTACGGTCTCTGCCTCTATTAACTCCAATCCATGGCGGTACAGGAAGAATTGGGGGTAGGAGAGGTGGGATTGGATACAGGAGAGGTAGGGTTCGGGGGAGGAAGGAAGAGCAGGGAAAGGGGAAAGTTACAACTTCAGATTGTTCTCGATGCCCCACACGCACAGCTGCCCGCTGGCTTATCCGCCTAGCTCCCAGGTGGACGGGTCGAACCGCCGATTGGGCCTTCGTCTTCTCTTGGGCTGGCCTTCCTTGTCCTCCTGGGCTCGGCCCGTGTCCGCATCCGTGACAGAGGAGGCCAAGGGGGCGTAGAGAGGAAGACGACGGTGACGAACGGATCCAAACCTTCTCTGTACGCACGAGGGCGTGGGGCGGTTTGCGTCGGTGAGGAAGAGAACGGAGGGGGAGAGGGATCCAGGCGAACGACGACGACGAGGCGGAGCTAATGGACATGCGGGGACGAGCCAAATCCAGCTGGAGCAACGATGCCGAGGCCAACAGTGGCTAGACCATCGTTTTGGCTGTCTTCACTCGTGGTCACCACTGGTGTAGCGCGCTCTGGAGATTTTACTGAGGTCAAACCATGTCTACCACGTAGTCCTTGATAGGGTGGTTTCAACTAAGGTGGTAAATGGGTGAAAAAGGCTAGGGTTAAATGGTTATCAACTGCTGAAATTTACTGCAGTAAACTTAGTAGTGCACTGGTGATCAACAGGGAACTGCTTGAGGCCAAATAAGATGTCTGGAGTGTTTAGCTATGGAGGGACTATGATCCTGGAGGTTTTGAGGGTAAAAGGATCAAGATTTACTGCAGTTGCTTCACAACTGCATACTTGGTCCAGAAATGAAGATCAAGATGGTGCACTCACATGGAGTGTCAACTTGAGCTCAAATTGGGCAAGGCTTGATCATTTGGTCATATGAAGATGCTGTCAAAAGCTCATGCCAAATGGACAAACCAAAATGGCACTTGCTTCACAAACATCTTTGCTGACCACAAACTTGAAATAATATTGGTGGTCAAATGGCCCAATGAAATTATGCCAAATTGGATGGAGAGATGTTTTATGGGTAGAAGAATGATCTGGTAATTTATCAGGATTTTTGAAGCAATATAAAATACACTTGCTTCACAACCTGAAAATATTGCCAGAAACAAAGATTTGCTCCTATGCTCACATAGATGACTTGATAGGGCTACAAATGGGTGAAGGGGGTTTATTATGAGCACATTAAGGAGTGTGCAAAAGTTCAACTCATTTGGGTACTCCTAGCTAGTACTTCCTTCACAAAGCCTTCTGTTTGACAGAAACTTTGAAAAATCACTGAGGAAGATTGGCTAGGCAAATAAATTTGAACTTGTGCATGGGGCAATTATTTGGACATATAAACATGCCCAAAAATGTTGGGAGTCAATAGGAGAAATATAAATGACACTTCCTTCACAAAGTGCCATTCAGGGCAGAATGGAAAAAGGAATATTGGGGAATTATTTTTGAACTGACCAAGGCAATGTTTGGGCATATTTGAGTTATATATGACCCAAAGGAATTATGAGAATTATTTGGGGATTTTTGGATGGACAGAAATATAGGTTGCTTCACAACCTAGGGCAGATAGGGTTATTCCTTTAATGAAAAAGGAATTTTCCCTAGAAAAAGATTTTAGGGTTTGGTCAAGGAGTGAAGTGACATGATCTTTGGCAAGGTTTTGAGAATGATGAGCCACTTGGGAGGAGGAAATGAGGATGATCTCCCAGATGGCAAGGCCACAGAACCACTCCAAAAAGAAAAACAGAGCAAAAACCAAATAAATCCAAAGAAAAAGAAAAGGGCCAAAATCCAGGCTGTCACACGGGTGCCCTGGAAGTTGGTGATGAAGCGGCTGCGCATCTCCTCCCAATAATAAACCTACCCCTCGGTCAGGTTCAGGAGCCAAGAACACGCGCCATCCTTGAGGGCCATCGGGAACCAGTTTGCCATGATCTTCTCGTCGCCGTTGGCCGCCTCGATGCTCAGCTCGTAGAGGTGTAGGAACTCGGCGGGGTCTGCAGTGCCGTCGTAGCGTGGAGGCAGGTCATGCTTGAACTTGCTCGGCCAGACGACGTTGTGGAGCTCTGCAGTGAACACACGGCATCCTGCCGTGGCCACCGGAGATCGTCGAGGGGGTGGAACATAGTCCTGGTGCATGTGCACCGCCACCTCCTATGGCAGCTCGCGAGCCTGGTGCTAGGGTGCTAGAAGCACGCGCGTTTCTCCTTGGGGACGTTGAACCACCTGGCAGCTCACGTCGTCCCAAGCCGGCACCGGGTGCTGCGGGTTGCGTCGTGGAGCCATACGCCTTGGCTCGACGATGGCGCCCTGGGCCGGAGGCGGAGGAGGAGCCCCGTGCGCGACATTGCCCATTGCAGGTGGTTGCTGAGGCAGCGAGTGAGCCGGCCCGTCGGAGCCCCTGTGCGCGACACTGATGAGCTCGGTGATACACTCGAGCCACTCCTCGTAGAGATCACCCGCTGTACGGTAGCGAAGAAGCTCCCGCGCCGTGAGCAGAGCGGCCTGCGCGTCCACCTGCCCGCGGCGCGCATGGGATGATGAAGCTGCTGGAGTCAGTGATGGAGTGGCGGTGTAGCCGTCACGACGCACCGAAGGCTGCAACGATGAAGCTTGCTGCTCGTGGCTGGCAGGACCCGTGGCAGTGTTGGCCACCAGAGAAGGAGCGCGGCAGGCGCAGCCGTCACCCGCCGGAGCTGTCTGAGCAACACGGGCGGTGACTGCGGCCCGATGCTTGATGCGAGCCCTGCGCGCGTCGGCCATTGAGGTCTCAGAGCAGCGGCGGATCGAACAACGGAAGAGGATATCCGATGCACCCCCTACCAGGCGCCAAATGTCAGATTTCGGGATCCGGCAACCCTTGAGAGGTTTGAACTCTGGGGTGCGTGCGGAGAACTTAACCTGCCCAGCCTGCCTACTCGCGATCCTCCCTAGCCTAGCGCATAGAGCTCACAGAGACACAAAGACATAGAGATTTATACTGGTTCGGGCCACCATTGTAGTGTAATACCCAAATCCAGTGTTGTGTGGTGGATTGCCTTGAGGGGCTATGGATGAACTAGTACAAAGGATGAACAAGCCTCGGGAGGTGAGGTGTTCTTGAGCTTGTGTAGTGCTCACGGTGGAAAGTGATATCTCTCTACTATGGTGACGGATAAGTCCTATATATAGTGGCCTTGGTCATCTTCCCAAAAATGAGCGGGAAGGGATTCCGCAACGGCGGGATTTGAAAGGGGACAAGTAGTACAGTCCATCCTGACAAAAGTAGTCTTCGCCTACAAAAAGCCTTTGGTCGTTACGCTGCGGTGGGCTCGGTAATGACCTCCGTCCTGCCGTCCTGGCGGTCTTGGTCTTGTTGCACCAGAATGGAAACCTTTGGCTGATTCCTCGAGACTCTGCGCCTGTGGCTTGCCTCCCTGATACGTCTCCAACGTATCTCCTTTTCCAAACACTTTTGTCCTTGTTTTGGACTCTAACTTGCATGATTTGAATGAAACTAACCCAGAATGACGCTGTTTTCAGCAGAACTACAATGATGTTGTTTTATGTGTAGAAAAGAAAAGTTCTCAGAATGTCCTGGAAATCCATGGAGGCACCTTTTGGAATTAATAAGAATTTTTGGCAAAAGAATCAATGCCAGGGGGGCCATAGCCTATCCACGAGACAGGGGGCGCGCCCCCCCCTAGGGCGCGGCCTCCTATCTCGTGGGACCCCTGGACCTCCACCGACCTCAACTCCAACTCCATATATTCACGTTCGGGGAGAAAAAAATCAGGGAGAAAGTTTCATCGCGTTTTACGACACGGAGCCGCCGCCAAGCCCTAATCTCTCTCGGGAGGGCTGATCTGGAGTCCGTTCGGGATTCAGAGAGGGGGATTCGTCGTCATCGTCATCATCAACCATCCTCCATCACCAATTTCATGATGCTCAGCGCCGTGCGTGAGTAATTCCATTGTAGGCTTGCTGGACGGTGATGGGTTGGATGAGATTTACCATGTAATCAAGTTAGTTTTGTTAGGGTTTGATCCCTAGTATCCACTATGTTCTAAGATTGATGTTGCTATGACTTTGCTATGCTTAATGCTTGTCACTAGGGCCCGAGTGCCACGATTTCAGATCTGAACCTATTATGTTTTCATGAATAATGTGTGTTCTTGATCCTATCTTGCAAGTCTATAGTCACCTATTATGTGTTATGATCCGACAACCCCGAAGTGACAATAATCGGGATACTTCTCGGTGATGACCGTAGTTTGAGGAGTTCATGTATTCACTATGTGCTAATGCTTTGTTCCGGTTCTCTATTAAAAGGAGGCCTTAATATCCCTTAGTTTCTGTAAGGACCCCGCTGCCACGGGAGGGTAGGACAAAAGATGTCATGCAAGTTTTTTTCCATAAGCATGTATGACTATTTGCGAAATACATGCCTACATTACACTGATGAACTGGAGCTAGTTCTATATCACCCTATGTTATAACTATTGCATGAGGAATCGCATCCGGCATAATTATCCATCACTGATCCATTGCCTACGAGCTTTTCACATATTGTTCTTAGCTTATTTACTTTTCCGTTGCTACTGTTACAACTACTACAAAAACACAAAAACATTTATCTTTACTTTTGCTACCGTTACTATTATTATCATACCACTTTTGCTACTAAACACTTTGCTACAGATACTAAGTTATCTAGGTGTGGTTGAATTGACAACTCAACTGCTAATACTCAAGAATATTCTTAGGCTCCCCTTGTGTCGAATCAATAAATTTGGGTTGAATACTTTACCCTCAAAAGTTGTGATCCCCTACACTTGTGGGTTATCAAGACCAATTTCTAGCGCCGTTGCCGGGGAGCATAGCTCTATTCTCTGAGTCACTTGGGATTTATATCTGTTGATCACTATGAAGAACTTGAAAGACGGTAAAACCAAGATTTTGCCCTCAACTACGAGGGGAGGTAAGGAACTGCCATCTAGCTCTGCACTAGATTCTCCTTCCATTATTAGTAGGCTTGCGACACCTAAGCCTACTACTGCTATGAATTCTGATATGTCGCATGTTATTGATGACGCCACTTCTGCTATGCATGATGAAACTACTTCTGTGCGTGATACTACTTTACCATTAGGTGAATTTCTTCATGAACAACTTGCTAGAGTTAGGGGGAATGAAAATATTGAAGAACCTATTATTGATGATAGTGATGATGAAGGTTCCCCCAATGATTATGTATTACCTATTGTTCCTAAGGGTTATGTTATGAATGAAAAAGCTGTTATGGAAATTCTTGCTTGCAATGATAAAAATGATCTTAAGAAATTATTAGCTAAATGGAAGCAGCAGTCTCTTAATGCTAGAATGAAACCCGATCCTGCTTTTGCTACTTCACCTACCTGTGTTACTGATAAGGATTATGAATTCCCTGTTGATCCTGATATTATTACTTTAGTTGAATCTGATCCTTTTTATGGCCTTGAATCTAAAATTGTTGTGGCACATCTTACCAAGTTGAATGATATAGCCACCCTGTTTACTAATGATGAGAAGTCTTGTTATTTATATATCCTTAAGATATTTCCGTTCTCATTAAAGGGTGATGCTAAGACTTGGTATAATTCTCTTGCTCCTGATTGTGTGCGTAGTCCCGTGATATGATTTATTACTTCTCGCCAAATATTTCCTGCTCATAAGAAACAAGCTGCCTTATGGAAATATATAATTTTGTGCAAATCAAAGAAGAGTCTCCCACAAGCTTGGGGAGGCTTCTCCGATTATAATGCTTTGCTGATCATCCTCTTAAGAAAAATGAAATACTTGATATCTTTTATAATGGACTAACCGATGCTTCCAAGGACTACTTGGATAGTTGTGTTGGTTGTGTTTTCAGGGAAAGAACAGTCGAGGAAGCTGAAATACTGTTGAATAATATTATGACTAATGAAAATAATTGGACTCTTCCTGAGCCAATTCCTGAAGTAATTCCTGAACCAATTGAGCCAACTCCTAAGCCTATTCCTGAACCCACTCCGAAGAAGAGAGGTGTTTTATTTCTCAGTCCTGAAGATATGCAAGAGGCAGAGAAATCAATGAAAGAAAAAGGTATTAAAGCTGAATATGTTAAGAATTTACCACCTATTGAAGAAATACATGGTCTTAATTTACACTCAAGAACCACATTGTCTTGATAACCCGACACGTAGTAAAGGTAAATTCTCTCTATAGATATGATAAAGTTGAAGTCCCTCTACTAAATTTCATAGCCCATGCTTAGATGAATTTGATGACTTTATGGCTAGACAAGAAAGTTTTAATGCTTATGTTGGTAGAGAGTTAAAGAATAATGCTTTTGAGATAGGACGCATAGGTGATAATCTGGCTAGAGTTAAAGATGAACTTCACCGCGTTAGCAAATATGCTTCTTGGTTGCAACTCAAGCTGAGCAAGTACTTAAAGCTCAAAATGATTTGCTTGATGAATTAAATAATAAAAATGACTTTGCCGTTAGAGTGGCTACTAGAACTGGTAGAATGACTCAGGAACCTTTGTATCCTGAAGGCCACCCTAAGAGAATCGAGCAAGATTCTCAGAGAAATAATTTAGAGGCACTTAGTTCTTCTAAAAAGAAGAAAAAGAAAAATGATAGGACTTTGCATGCTTCTAGTGAACCTACTGTAGACACACCTGAGAATCCCAATGATATTTCTATTTCGATGTTTGAAACACAATCGGTGATGAACATGAACCTAGTGATAATGTTAATGATAATGTTCATGTTGATGCTCAACCTAGCAAAGACAATGATGTAGAGATTGAACCTGCTGTTGATCTTGATAACCCACAATCAAAGAATCAACGTTATGATAAGAGGGATTTCGTTGCTAGGAAGCACGGTAAAGAAAGAGAACCATGGGTTCAGAAACCCATGCCCTTTCCTCCTAAACCATCCAAGTTAAAGGATGATGAGGATTTTGAGCGCTTTGCTGAAATGATTAGACCTATTTTCTTACATATGCGCTTAACTGATATGCTAAAAGTAAATCATTACGCTAAGTATATGAAGGATATAATCACAAATAAAAGAAAGATATCGGAAGCTGAAATTTCCACCATGATTGCTAATTACACTTTTAAGGGTGGAATACCAAAGAAACTTGGAGATCCGGGTGTTCCAACTATACCATGCTCTATTAAAAGAAACTATGTTAGAACAGCTTAATGTGATCTTGGAGCCGGTGTTACTGTTATGCCTCTCTCTTTATATCGTAGACTCGAATTGAATAAGTTGACACCTACTGAAATATCTTTGCAAATGGCTGATAAATCAACTGCTATACATGTCGGTATTTGTGAGGATGTGCCTGTTGTGGTTGCAAATGTCACTATCTTAACGGACTTTGTTATTCTTGATATTCCCGAGGACGATAGTATGTCTATTATCCTTGGTAGACCTTTTCTTAATACTGCAGGGGCTGTTATTGATTGCAACAAAGGCAATGCCACTTTTCTTGTTAATGGTAATGAGCATATGGCACACTTTCCGAGGAAACAATCTCAAGTTCATAGCATCAATTCTATTGAAAAAGTTCCAACTATCATTTTTGGAGGTTTTGAATTTCCTCTCCCTACTGTCAAGAAAAAGTATGATATTCTTATTGTTGGGGATTTTCATATCCCTGTTGAGGTAACTTAGTGTCAATCGAAATTTCTCTGGTTCCGTGTTATTCGGAATGAGTTTGTTAACAAGACTTGATCAACCTTGTTAGTGGGTTCATTTCGATGATCACGAGATGAATGAAACTAGAAGGCACAACCTTCTGTACCCTCCTTCTACTTTCTGTTATTTAGAATTAATAAAGCAAAAATAGTATTATCTGTCTGTTTTTTGAATTATCCGTGCATTAAAAAAATAGTCTGAAAATAAAAGTGCTCCAAATGCCCTGCAAATTTAGTATGATTTTTTCTGGAATATTTGAGGATTTTAGGCACTGAAAACACTGCAGGAGGGGCAAGCACCAGGCCACGAGAGAGGAGGGCGCCCCCCTGTAGGGCGCGCCCCCCTGTCTCGTAGGCCCCTGGTGGCTCCCCTCCACTTATGCTAGTACCCACACACTTCATCTTCTACCCAAAAAATCCCCATCCAGCTCAAAACACGAGTTCTAGCTCGTTTAGCTGCGATTTTCGATCTCTTAGCTCAAGGCTCCATTCACAAAACTGCTTTGGGAGATTGTTGCTTGGTATGTGACTCCTCCATTGGTCATTTAGTTTTTGTTCTAGTGCTTTATTCATTGCAAAATTTTGCTGCATAGGTGACCATGTTCTTGAGCTTGCATATTAAATTTTTGAGGTCCCAAGCAATTCCAATGCATGATATAGGCTCTGGGCACTTGTAGGAGTAGTTGCTATCAGTCTTGTTTAGTTTTATCCATTTTTATTTTGAAGTTACTAAATTTTCAGAAATTTTCAGAAAAAGAAACATGCTTAGAAGAATGTACCAAGGTGGTTCTTTGGCAAAGAAAGGACCAAGGATTGCTATACGTGAGCAAGATGTTAAATTGCCGAGGGACGCAAATGTATGGGCTTGTGAGTGGCCATCCGATGATTTTATGGTCGAAGCAGGCTTCAAGGAGGAATTTGACGCGTATAAAAGTAATGCCGAGCTGGAGGACTTCTTACAAGATAAGTGTCCTCAATATTATCAATTGACTGATTCCTTTGTGCGGAGGTCCGAATATATTTCTGCGCGTAATTCTCCTAGTGTCATGTTTGATATTTATGATACATCTTATACCATGGATTTAGAGGATTTCACAACTGCTTGCAAACTCCCGTAGTGGGGTAATATTAATGATCCTCGCAAATCTGAATTTAGAGATTTCCTTGCTAGTATTGATGTGGGAGAATATAGGGACATAACACAAGCTACCATAGGGAGCATTTATTTTCCTGCTATACATTATTTTGCTCTTTTCATTGGTAGATGCATTAACGGTAAGGACGAAGCATGTCACATGTGTGTCCCTGATCTTCGGGTCCTCAAGAGTGCTATGTCAGGTTATAAAGGTTATAACTTGGGGGCAATAGTTGCACGTAGGTTGCAGAATAATAGTAGAAGGGGTGATTTCTTTGGAAGAATTTATGCAACCTGTGTGGCTAACTTTCTTAACATAGCTCCACGAGAGGGGGATATGATTGTACCTCCTGTTTATTTGAATAAAGAAGCTACATTTGATCATCATTTTCTTGAGAGGAATGAACAATTCCTCCATTATCGACTAATCTATGACAGGCGCAATGTCGTCCCTATTACTCTTCCTGCCCCCTACCTTTTTGATTATCAGGCAAAAGGAAGATATGTTGTCACCAGGGAGGAAGCAACTGAATATGAGAGGGGAATGGAGGCAGCTCGCCAACACGCTGCTGCTCAGGAGGCGGTCGTCTCTGCATCTCAGTACAACCCCAGTTTCTCTTATGGATATCAGCCAGGCGGTCATCGGTACTAGACCAACTTAAGCCAAAAGCCTAAGCTTGGGGGACTACGTATTTCTCACCGACTTTACATTCATGTTCACACACTAGTCATGGGTGCTCATACTCTTTCATTGTATTATCCATGCTAGTTTAAATTTTTTTTTCTAGTTTTCTTCTTGTGTGTTTGATAAACCTTGAGAAAAACCAAAAAAATTAGTTAGTTTAATTTCCATGCTTGTAGTAGAAATTAAAATGAAAACCCAAAATATTTCTAGTTCTTCTTCTTACTTGTTGGAAGCTTTCCCGTGTAAATAGTTTTATTTTCTTTTCTTTCTTTTGGGGGTCGAGAAGACCATATTGAAAATGCTTAGTGGCTCTTATATGCATGATTGTTTATTTAATTTAGAGCCCATATTACTTGTCTTCTTTCTTGAGTGAATGCTTGCAGATTCCAGCTTAGTCCAATGCACGTGCACTCTTATTATTATACACAACTTTCAGTCGTGCAAGTGAAAGGCAATAGTGACGATATATGATGGACTTATTGGGATGAGAAAAGCTGGTATGAACTCGACCTCTCTTGTTTTTGTAAATATGATGATTCATCGTTCCTGGGTTATCTATTATGAAGTAAACATATTTGCAATGACATTTAGAGATTATAGTTGCTTGTGCCATGCTTGATTAGCTATGAGTTATAATTGTTTACCTTGCGTGCCAACATGCTATTAGAATGATTATGATGTGATATGATGGGATGGTATCCTCCTTTGAATGAATTGAGTGACTCAACTTGGCACATGTTCACGCATGTAGTTGAATCAAATCAACATAGCCTTCATGATATTTATGTTCATGGTGGATTATATCCTACTCATGCTTGTACTCGGTGTGAATTAATTTTAATGCATGTTTACGACTGTTGTCGCTCTCTCATTTGGTCGCTTCCCAGTCGTTTGCTAGCCTTCACCTGTACGAAGCGGGAATACTGCTTGTGCATCCAAACTCCTTAAACCCCAAAGTTGTTCCATATGAGTCCACTATACCTACCTATATGCGGTATTTACCTGCCGTTCCAAGTAAATTTGTATGTGCCAAACTCCAAACCTTCAAATAAAATTCTGTTTTGTATGCTCGAGCAGCTCATGTTTCAACTAGGGCTGCCTATATCTTCCATGCTAGGTGGGTTATTCTCACGAGGAGTGGACTCCGCTCCTCATTTACGAGAAAGGGCCGGTAACCGGGATGCCCAGTCCCATGATCGAAAAAGATCAAAGCAAATCAAAATAACTAAACAAAAATCCCCCAGGGCTGTTGTATGTTGTAGGCACTCATTGTTTCGAGCAAGCCATGGATTGATGCTTGTTGGTGGTTGGGGGAGTATAAACCTTTACCATTCTGTTTGGGAACTGCCTATAATGCATGTAGTATGGAAGATACAGCCATCTCATAGTTGTTGCATTGACAGCAAAAGTATGCCGCTCAAAATGTTATTCACTCTCTATTTTAAAAATGAGCTCTGGCGCCTCTACAAATCCCTGCTTCCCTCTACGAAGGGCCTATCTATTTACTTTTATGTTGAGTCATCACCCTTCTTATTAAAAGCACCCACTGGAGAGCACACTGTCATTTGCATTCATTACTATTGGTTTATATTGGGTATGACTTAAACTGGATCTCTTTTACCATGAATTACAATGTTTAGTCAGTCCATGATCTTTAAAGGTGCTCTGCATTTATGTTTTGCGGTCTCAGAAAGGGCTAGCGAGATACCATTTTGTTATATCATGTTATGATTATTTTGAGAAAGTGTTGTCATTCGAGTTTTATTATTATGGCTTGCTAGTTGATTATGTTATTGATATGAGTAATTGTGAGACCTATGTGTTACTGTGAGTATTGTTAGTTCATAATATTTGTTGAAACTTGAATGCTGGCTTTTCATGTTACAACAACAAGAGCAAACAGAGTTTGTAAAAGTTTTTCTTTATCACTTTCAGTTTATCAACTGAATTGCTTGAGGACAAGCAAAGGTTTAAGCTTGGGGTAGTTGATACATCTCCAACGTATCTACTTTTCCAAACACTTTTGCCCTTGTTTTGGACTCTAACTAGCATGATTTGAATGAAACTAACCTGGACTGACGTTGTTTTCAGCAGAACTACGATGTTGTTTTATATGTAGAAAAGAAAAGTTCTCGGAATGTCCTGGAAATCCACGTAGGCACTTTTTAGAATTGATAAGAATTTTTGGCGAAAGAATCAATGCTAGGGGGCCCACAGCCTGTCCACAAGACAGGAGGGCGCCCCCTAGGCCGCGACCTCCTATCTCGTGGGCCGCCTGGACCTCCACCGACCTCAACTCCAACTCCATATATTCACGTTCGGGGAGAAAAAAAATCAGGGAGAAAGTTTCATCGCGTTTTGCGACACAGAGCCGCCGCCAAGCCCTAATCTCTCTTGGGAGGGCTGATCTGGAGTCCATTCAGGGCTCCGGAGAGGGGGGATTCGTTGCCGTCGTGATCATCAACCATCCAACATCACCAATTTCATGATGCTCACCGCCGTGCGTGAGTAATTCCATCGTAGGCTTGCTGGACGGTGATGGGTTGGATGAGATTTACCATGTAATCAAGTTAGTTTTGTTGGGGTTTGATCCCTAGTATCCACTATGTTCTGAGATTGATGTTGCTATGACTTTGCTATGTTTAATGCTTGTCAGTAGGGCCCGAGTGCCATGATTCCAGATCTGAACCTATTATGTTTTCATGAATATATAGGTGTTCTTGATCCTATCTTGCAAGTCTATAGTCACCTATTATGTGTTATCATCCGACAACCCCGAAGTGACAATAATCGGGATACTTCTTGGTGATGACCGTAGTTTGAGGAGTTCATGTATTCACTATAATGCTTTGTTCCGGTTCTCTATTAAAAGGAGGCCTTAATATCCCTTAGTTTCTGTAAGGACCCCGCTGCCACGGGAGGGTAGGACAAAAGATGTCATGCAAGTTCTTTTCCATAAGCACGTATGACTATTTACAGAATACATGTCTACATTACATTGATGAACTGGAGCTAGTTCTATATCACCCTATGTTATAACTATTGCATGAGGAATCGCATCCGGCATAATTATCCATCACTGATCCATTGCCTATGAGCTTTTCACATACTGTTCTTTGCCTATTTACTTTTCCGTTGCTACTGTTACAACTACTACAAAAACCCAAAAACATTTATCTTTACTTTTGCTATCGTTACTATTATTATCATACCACATTTGCTACTAAACACTTTGCTGCAGATACTAAGTTATCCAGGTGTGGTTGAATTGACAATTCAACTGCTAATACTCAAGAATATTCTTTGGCTACCCTTGTGTTGAATCAATAAATTTGGGTTGAATACTTTACCCTCGAAAGCTGTTGCGATCCCCTACACTTGTGGGTTATCACTCCCTTGCACCAAAGAGGAAACCCGCACTCTGCACCTGCCTGGCGCCCGCCTAGCGCCCGCCTGGCCTTGGTCGTCATGGCTCACATCAGCTAAGCCTCATGAGGTAGCTGCATAGAACTCTCCGCCCCTTAGGAGGCCAACTATTCCGGGGGTCTTGGCGTCGTCCGCCTTGCGAGGCTTGGTCCCTCACAAGGATCTTGTGGTGTTGATGTCAAAGCTGGGCTGCACCAGGCCATCGATGGAGCCTCGTGGTGGGCCGCAGACAGGCAGGACTAGATACCCCCAGATCCAGGACACTGACAATCGTTACGAAGATTTAGGCGTTGGTTTCATCAAAAACGGAGGTACGGATAAAAAGATATGATCAAAAGAAATTTGAGTATGAGTCTGAACAAATTTTGAAATTTTAAAGTTGTAAAAAGTTTATTTGATAGATTCACTAGATAAGTGGAATCAATACGAAAATATTGGCGTTGGTTTCGTCTAATTTGGATGAACAAGTAGAAAGTTATGGCTATTTAAAAAATCAGGGCCAAACTGTTTTACGGAAGAAAAATATCTACATAATAAGCTACAAGAGTATATAAAAAAAATACGAAGAAAGATACCTTTATAAGGTAGAGAAAAGATTACTTCAGAGAGAGGAGACAACTTCTAGAAGTCCCGCCGGAGAGGAAAAATATATTTTTCTTTAGTAAATCTAGTCAAACCAAAATATTGATTTATCCGAATCGAATGATTTTTGGAGGCTCTTTGGTTCTATATTTATAGGTGAACAAGAGGTTTAGGAGTCAAAGGCTAGGCAATGTGGGACTGAACATAGACGAAAAGATAGAAAAGAGAAAAACGCATACGGTTCGTAGGCAACAAGATACGCGATGCTTCTTTTAAGAAAAAAATATTTTTGAAAGTAATATCTTTTTTTCTCCAAGCATAACCGAAAAATAAATAAAAAGGTTACGGGCCTTTCTGCTGACTATGTTGCACACGTGGGCGTCGAATAGTTATGGGCCGCACATAGAGTTTCCTTTTAAAAAAATAAAAACAGAAAAGGAAAAAACTGAATAAGAAAATAAAATAAAATTGTACATAGGCATATTATATATCAAATTTTCTGGAAAATATTTTCTACAACGTGAGCTATTTTTCAGATCAAATAAAATCAAAAAAATTCGTATAAACCAAATAGTGCTACTGGAGCAATAAAACCCCATAGAAATCATTTTTAAAATACCAAAATGATTTCAAATTTATTTTTCTCCGATTTTCTAATGTAGGGACTCATTTATCCTATTTTCCATATATTTTATTTTTGGAGAAAAATAATTTGAATAAAGCCCTAATAACTCCAAATTGAAAATAATTTCAAAGGGACTTTAAATTTGATTCTTTTTAACTTCCAACTCATATTTCATATGATTTGAAGAAGTCATTTTATCTTCTCTCATGAAAATCATTGAGTTGCATAAAGTTTCTAAACTGGAAATATTTCCAAATGAAATTCAAATCTTTTCAAAACCCTTTTCATTTATAATGGAAGAAGTCATGTCATCTTCTCTCTAGGGTTTTGTATTTGAAAAGAATTTGAATTCATGGTGATCATAAATGCAAGGTGAAAGTTTGGGAAAGTCATTTCATCCCTCACATTTAACTTTCAAAAAGTTTCAAATTTCAGTCAATTTCACACAAACAACCAAACCACAATCAAACAAACAATCAAAACTATTTATTTAATATACCATTCCAAAATTGAGAATTTTGGGATGTTACAAACCTACCTCCCTTAAAATGAATCTCGCCCTCGAGATTCAGAGAGGCTAGCAAGAATTAGGTTGGGTTCGGGGGTCTCCTCAAAATCCATTGATCGTCACAGAGGGTCTGGGGTGCTACCACCCTTAGAATCTTTGGTTACGGTTCCATCAAAACTCATATGCTACATCCTTATTGTTGACAGTGTCGATCTTCTCAGATCTTCAGGATAATTCCTCCTCTGGGCTCTTCCGATAGTGGCATAAGCTTTTTCCCCAATTCTTCTGTCCTTTTATCTTGGTAAGGTTCTTCCGAGACTTGATCTTCTTAGCTGACAGGTCTGGCGCCAATACTAAACAATTGTCGATATCTCATGGCGGTCATTACAACAGGACAGAGCTTTGTAACACGGTGTTATGTTACTACAAGCCCAAAATAGTGTTACTAAGCCAGGTAGTAACACATTCTGAAATGTGTTCCATTAGACCATGTTACTAAGTGGTGTCCACTGTCACATATAGTAATTGTTACAATATATTAAAAATTATGTTACAGTTACATTATAGTAACATGCATATTATGTGTTATGAAACGAGCTGGTAACACATTTTTGAAACTACAGTAACACCTGCAGTAACATATTTGCGTAGATGTAGAACATTGAGGTAACATATTTTCGTAGCTATAGTAACACAACTTGTAACATATTATCCAAATATCATAACACTATAATCTATAGTTGTCAACCACACTAGTAACATATTTTGTAACTATAGTAACACTACTAGTACGGCAACATAATTAATGTATTTCTTTTAATTATTAACCACAAAATTAGGTAACCATTTTTATGTAATATACATTTATTTAATATAAAATTGATGCAATTGCTTAAATGGTTTATTATTTTATTATGATGCTTGGGACCACAAAAAGGAGAGAAATTGAAGCACGACACATACACAAATAAAAAACATCAATATATTTATTATAAATATACAAGAGTGTAGGATACATGTGCATTACAATTAAAAAAATACCAATATATTGGTGCAACAACATATCATTCATATCAATTTGACTATAGAGAACACAACTATGGAAAATATTACACCATAGCATTTGCATCAATTCGACCAAGGAAAGAGTTCTTGCGAATGATATTACAATTTTCAATCTATCACCGTAAACTACAAACTACATGTATTGCTAAGTAAAATCTTCTATTTTTATTTGCAGCTTGATCCCACCGGAGAATTCAGCTGCAACTCAATTATCCTTCTTTTGAATCTGTAAAAGAAAATTAGACCTTACAGTTATGTGATTAAATGTATACAAATATAATTTTGGAATATGAAAGAAAATACTTTCAACTTACAAAAGCTGAAGTCCATGCAATTAACTATGCTGAAGCACAAGCATCACCAATTCTTTTGCAGTCAGAAACCCTTGCTAACTCATTATCCAGAATAGGTTCATCCATGTAAAAGTTATAAAGAATATATCACACTCTATAGGAATAATCAGCGAGCACGTCCAGATGACTACATAAACATATACCTAGAAACCAGTAGCCATCATTACAATCTACTGCTGAAATGATCTTACATCAAATGTTGTACGGCCTGCAAAACCCTTACCATGATAAGCACTATGTATTACACCTACATTCCCTCTCAGTAAGGTAGATATCCATATTGCTCTTCACAATCTCTACTACCAAATCTGGGACGCCATCTTCTCCAACACTGCCTCTGCATTAATTCATGGAATGACATGAGCACGTAAGTATATCGAGTAGAAGAGTAAACTTATCAAAGGAACTCAAAGTAATGATACAACTTTCTGCAAGATACTTATGTTCCTGAGAGGTGTATGCACTAGGCTAGCCTGAATCTATGATACTTGCATATTTGAAAGATATGTGCTAGGCTACACTGAATCTGTGATACTAACATTCCTGAAATATATGTGCTAGGCTAGACCGAATCTGTGGCAAATTACTATCACTAGACGAACTAGAAAGACACATACAACGATGATTTGCGCTAAATCAATTGCGTGCCCAACTAATTTAATTCTAAAATTGCTAATTGACTGGGAACAACAAGCAGCCAAGCAGAAATCATTCATGAGTATTGGGTAGAAAGCAGCAGCAGTGCTAGTATTCAATCAAGTGAGCAGCTAAACACAAGATCTGCAAGCCACCCACAGCAGACTCATTGTAAACCTGGGGAGAGCTCGCAAAAACTGCGTACAATACACCTAGTAAATTTCCATGAGATGCCACAAAAGCATGCACCCACGGTTTGATGTTCCAAGAGATGTCACAATATTCAGTCAGCTATCTTCAGGTAATGACAATGTCCACCGCAAGCCTTTCGGGCTTTTGGCATTATCCAATCTGGTCCTGCTTAACACGGAGAAGTACTAGTGTTATTAACAGAACAATAAGTTGAGAAATGAGTAGCTAGCTCATGCGTGTGAATCCTAGTTCTAAGCTGTCTGTGAGTGGACAGTCTGGCCAGGTGAAGTGCATGCCTGGTTGTACGTGCCCTAATCGTGAATGGCATGCAGAACCTCGAAACAGATTTCCACTGGGCGTCCAGATAGCAACGACTGTGTATCGTACGCCCTAAATTAACAGCCAATATACAAAAGGGTCATTGTAGTTGTTGAACATAATGTGCATGTGTTCAGCAGGATTCAAATAATGTGTCCGTGGTTAGATAATCAGACGCCTGTTTACAGAACATGACATCTTAAAAGTGCAGGATGAACACAATCTAATTCATCAGTATGCGCGCATGTTTACAAAACATGACATCTTTAAAATTTATAGGATAATTCCACTTGATCCAGTGCATACAATATATTGTGATGCGGTCCACTAAGTTCACACCTCACAGCACAAGAAGCTAGTACATAGTAGCAGAATACACACCCCAAAGTAACACTTACTCTCCAAATCACAAAGCAATAACATACAAATCTTGAGCAGTTCAACTACACAAGCCGGCGACTCAACGGATGAAAACAAAATCACAGAGATGAAGACATGAGAGGATGATGAGTTTGAGGTTACCTGCCGTCCGGAGGAGAGGATGCTGGGGAGAGCCGTCGCCGGTCTAGTCCAGGCGGCGGAGGTGGTGTCGAGTCCAGCGGCAGTGACGGCATTGAGCCCGTGCGGCGGCGGCGGCGGATGAGATCTAGGAAAGGGTGGCGCGTCGTTCGCTGCTGCTGGAAGCACCTTCGTTCGTGCGACCCCCTGGTAGGTTTTCTATATGGGCCGAGGCTGTTTATAGGCCCAGCCGTATCCCTAGCCTATCACGCACGTATCCCACTCGTGTCCTTGTGTTTTCCGGGGGTTTTTAATTAAAAAATCATGGGATGCTATGGGATATGCCTTTTTTAGAAAACTTTCTATCTATTCATCTCTAATAATGACTGTACAACAAACACAAAAATAATAATTATTGCATCCAAATGCTTAGACCACTTAGAAACGTACAAGCATTGAAGCTATCTGAAGGCGCCCATGCCGCATCGCCGCCACCCGGGACAAAAAACTTGTTGTAGTAGACAGCCAGGAAGTCACCGTGCTAACGATCATAGGACTAGCACACCAGAACAGCAACCGCTGCCGATAAAGAGACACATAGAACAAAAAAAACATAGACGACGTAGACCAGACCCGAGTAGATCCACCAAAGACAACCACCGATCGAATCCTGCAAGATCCGCCTGAGACACGCCTCCACACAACCTCCGACAATACTAGATACACCATTGAGACGGGTGCTGGGTGGGAGAATCTTATTCCATCTTTAGGGAGCCGCCGTGGTCTTGCGTTCTTGAGTAGGACACAAATCGTAACAAAATTCAAACAAATATCTATGGAGCCCTCCCGCCGGCAATAGGAATCTTTTGTATTATTTTAATCAAATTTAGTATTCAAATTATACAATTGATTACAAAATTAGCACTATATATATGGGTTAGTATAACATGTAAGTGTGAGCACCCCTCCCATCGTGTGATCTGATCAAGCCATTACAAAAAGTAGTTACCTTATTAGTCCATGCTAATGGTTTATATGTCTATGAGTCAGGGTAACTATCTATGTGAGAGATTCATTGATTAGTATATGCAAGATAGGTTTCCCATATTTGTGGGATCATCTGATCATATCGCACCCCCCCACACACACATAAATAGCTATGAAACTACCAGCGCTTGACTACTATAAGAGAGACCTCGCCGAGGCTTCGTCGAAGCGGGGACATTCTAGAGGATCTTGGCTCATGCTCTATGTCAAAGTAGATCGACACAACATTATTTATAACCCTCATCAAATGGCGGGGCCAAGGGTTACTGTCAGTGTCGGGGTGCCCCGAGCACACTATAATTATGAACCCTCGCAGGCAAGGGATCAAACCGTAAGTTTAACTATGATGTGGTATGGCCAATGTCGATTCACTATAAGGGTGAGATTAAGAGCTACTAGTGGATACAAAAAAAGCATTAAGGTCGAAGTCGACTTGCCAAAACCATATACGTCCTTGGTCTGCTATCCCGGTGGCCAGATGGAGCATGCTTCTCTACCCTCGACGGAGTTAGCGGCACCCAAAACATCGATTAAGGTTATACTAACCACAAATGATGGTGAACATTGGTAGCGGTGATCGAAATAGACCGCGACGAAGCTATCATAGATGGTCTCCTGGTTGTGGGGTCGACATAGCTCTCATCGGTGATGGACAACATCAGGAAATTCCCATGAAACCACACCAACTCCCAACAAAAGGAACCAATTTTGTTGTCCATGAAGAACAACGGAGCAACATAGGGGCGAATAATGAACATCCAAAGAAACCTTCAAATCCCTTGGAACAACAGATGTGAGAGGTTGACACATCGATCTTGTCTCCTCCCTCCTTGCACCTTCATGGCAACAGAGAATAAGGGAGACGAGGCCAACTATACCCATAGTTTTAGCAATCCAATGACCCAAGAGGTAAACGATTAACCTTTCACCAATCGACCAACCCTAGCGCCGCCTTGATTAAATGCTCTGAACCATCAATGCTACCAAACCATGAAAAAACCCAATGGTTAGTATTGCACCAATACGGCAGGCCAGGGTTCCTAAACCAACGCTCCCTTGGACTCCACCACCGCCGAGCTGGCTAGCTCATAAAGTTGATGGATCACTACTAGGGAAAAGCCTATACACAAAATCTTAGCAGCAGCGCGGTTCAAAATAGAGCGCTGCTGCTAAGTAGTTGTAGCGCGGGTTACGTAAACCCGCTGCTGATAAAGATTTAGCAATGGCCTTTCGACCGAAACGCGCTGCTACAAATATCGACCGGCGGTGTTCCCCTGTCACATCCCTGGTTCTGTTATGCACTAGGTTAGACCCTCATGTGTGCATCATGTTTTAATTCAAATGAAACTTGAATTGAGGAATTTTCAAAAGCCTCACAAAAACCTCTAAAAATAGCCAACATTTAAATCTCATCAAATGAGTCCAAGAAAATGTTCCTCTTAGTCTCTGAAAATATTGGTAAGAGGTAAAATTCAAACCAATATTTTTGGTATCTCAGAAACATTTATTTTGGGCCTTTGAATTAATCCAATAACTATTTGCATTGGATATATTTTTTATATATAATTAATATATGTCCAATAATTCTGGAACATTTTATGTGGTTTGGTATATTCTATTTCTAGCCACATAATTATTTTCAGATTTTATATAATGGTTTGGTGTTAAAACCAAACCCGAGCAGATGGCGAAAAGAAAATAGAAAATGAGAGAGAGAGAAGAGGCCCTGTGCCACTTACAGGACTGGCCGCCCACCGCCCATGCCAGTCACCACCTACCTTTGCTAGTAGGCGGAGGGGGACAGCCAGCACCGCCGCCGAGCACGCCATGAGGCCACCTCTGCCAGCCTGCCGGCGCCTCCTTCGCCTCATCTTGTGCCGTGGAGCTTCTGGAGACGCCCCGTGACCCCTCTATCGCCTCCCTCACTCGCTGCTCTCTCTCTCCCCTCCCCTGTTTCCCTTGCACGCAGCCAACGAGCGCAGCCATCGCCGCCATTCGCCGCCGCCGTGACCACCGGCCTCCCTTGCCTCCCCACTTGTCTGAAGCTTCAGACTGTCGCGACGTCGTCTCCGTCGGCACACGATGTCGGAGCCTGCAGAGACGCCATCGTCATCGTCTTCATCGACGGGCACGAAGATCGCCGGCCCGATTCACCGTCTTCAAGTCGTCCCGAGCTCGCCGACCATCTCCTCTGCCTCCTGTGAGCTCCTGCACCTCTCGCCCCTCTCCCGTTGGCGTGTTCCTCCTCTAACCGCCGCCCTATGAGCAACCGAGGCCGCCGTCCTCCATGGCCGTGAGCCCGCACTCGAAGCTTCTCTCTGCTTGCCCCGTGGCACAGTGTGACTCTGCTGCCCCAAGATGCCTCTCGTGCCGCCCGTTCACCGTCTGTGACGCTGCAGCCCTGCGCCCGCCATGGAACCCGAAACTCCGACCGTCGCGGTGGTCATCGCCGGCGCCGTTCCGGCCATCTCGAGCTCAAGAACCACCACCACCGATCGGCTCACTCCCGAGGAGCGTAGGAGCAAACCGCGCAGACAAATAGCATCTGAGCGGCGTTTCCGCAGCTCGCCGCCACGTCTGGCCTCGCCGGCGACATGTCGCCGGTGGGTTTGACCCACTTTGACCACGGCGGGGCCCCCTGTGTCCGGCCTTTGACCGAATTAGTGTAGGGTTGTAATTAGTGCTAATCGCCCCTGTTTAGTTTAGGTTTTGGTTAGTTAGCGCTAACCAACTTAGTTAATTAGTTGGCTCACTGACCAGTGGGCCCAGGCCCTAGCTAACCTAGGTTAGTGCTAACTTAACACTAACTAACTCTGTTAGTTAGTTGTTACACTGACATGTGGGTCCCCGCCGTCAGGTTTGACCTGCAGCAGCGTCTGTTGACCTGCTGACGTCACAGTGACGTCATGCTGACGCAGTAATCCTTTTCTGGAATTAAAATAAATCCAGAATGATTTATAAATTCCAGAATTTAGTTCAAACTTCTAAAATTCATATAAAATCAATCATAGCTCCAAATCAAACAAATTATATATGAAAAATTATCAGAAAAATTCAAGGAATCCATATGTACCATTTTCATGCATGTTTGAACAATGTTTGTCCTCTGTTTTGGACAAAACAAATAAAGGGCATTTAAATAATCATATATGGAGTTTGAATTTGGATCATGTATTCAAACCAACTTCATTTAAATCATAGCTAGGTGCATTAGCTCAAATCACAGCATATTGCCATGTCATGATCATGCATCATATTGTAGCATTGCATTGATTGTGTTCTTTCTCGATGCTTGATTTGTCCCTCTCGATAGACGTGGTTCCGACGATGAGTTCGATGACACCAATGAAGAACTATATTATCTTGAAGTGCCGTGCAAGCAAAACCCCTTGTTCATTCCGATACAATCCTACTCTCTCGCTCCTGCTCTCTTTTCTTGCATTAGGACAACAACGAATCATTTGTTACTTGCTGCGGTAGCTGAACCCCTTTATCCTTTGCATGACTGTCATTCCACAAGAAATAGATGAAACCCACTAGCATGAGTAGGAGTTGTTTGAGCCTGTTGTGCCTACTCATACATGCTTGTTTGTCATACCTTCTCTTGCTTAGAGTTGAGTCGGTCGATTCATCGAGGATGAATCGGAGGTGTGTGAACATGTCCTCTTGTGTGTGAGCTAAGTGTGTGAACACGATTTGGTAAAGGTATCGGTGAGAGGCCATGTAGGAGTACATGGTGGGTTGTCTCATTGAAGCCGTCCTTAGGAACCGAGTTCTATGTTTGTGATCCATGATTCACTACTACCATACATTGGGCCTGAAATATGACCCCGCCGACTTCTTATTCACCCTAGTCCTCTGTCCGGGAGTTGCAAGTAGTTTCGTGTTTGTAGCCTATTGGAGGCCGTGGGCAGTGGCCACCGTAGGGGTGGGCTGTGATGCGGTAGGTACGTGGCACGGTGTCTGGATGCCGTTTGGTATCTCGGGAACCTGTTCACATCGTTTGGGGCTGTGGCGAAACTTGGCCGAACTCCTCATAGATGGAACCCAAATAGGCGATAAACCCGGACTAGGGACTTGAGTGTTTAGGTAGGTCGTGGTCTACACCCACGTCGGCTTTAAGCTGAAGTCTGCCGAGCACATGTCGTGTGCGACGCTAAGTGGTGGAAACATGTATGAAGAAGTACACCCTGCAGGTTAATATGATCTATTTGAATAGCCGTGTCCGCGGTAAAGGACTTCAGGTTGCCTATAACAGTTCATAGACAAGTGAAAGTGGATACTCTAAAATACGCAAGATAGCGTGAGTGCTATGGATGACGTTCTCGTGGGAGACGGAGCGGATCCATAGCGGTGTATTGATATGGTGAATATGTGGACTCGTGTGCGCCACCTCAAAAGAGTTACTTGCGATGTAGTTTAGGATAGCCACCGAGTCAAAGCTGGCTTGTCATTGTTAAACTCCACCATCCCTTTGCGATAATGATGCATATGTAGTTAGTTACGATGTAAGTCTTCTTGGGTACATTTGTACTCACGTTTGCCTATTTTATGTTTTTGCGAGAGACTTGGTCTCGCTAGTACTTCGCTTGGACTTGACGTTTAGCTTGTTACCTCACTACGATCTTGTGCCCTCGGCAGATCTGGTAGATAGTCGGGCTTTTCACCTTTCTCATTTATAGATGTCGTACTTTCGGACATGATAGCTTCGCTTGTGTTTTGACTTGTATGCTCAAATGTTGGGTCATGAGACCCTGTTTGTAATATCTCGCTCCTCGGGCCTAATGAATAAATACTTGAGTCGTAGAGTCATGTTGTGATGCCATGTTGTATTTGCACATATCGAGCATATTGTGTGTATGTTATTGAAATGCTTGGTATGTGTGGGATCGACTATCTAGTTGTTTATCTTTAGTAGCCTCTCTTACCGGAAATGTCTCCTAGTGTTTCCACCAAGCCATGGTAGCTTGCTACGCCCGGAACACTTAGGCTGGCGGCATATGTCCTTCTTCGTTCTCGTATGCATCCCTTCGAGGAAATGTCACGCGATGAATACCGAGTCTGTTAGCCCGCCTGACCGGTTCACCGAGTCCTGCTAGCCCAGTGCTACTGACTGGATTCACTCGGCGATGACCGACACGTTCGATCTTTGGGTCATGGATGCTGTCCTGTAAGTTTGTGCCACTTTGGGTTTACGACTAGCCATGTCGGCCGGGCTCCTTATCATATGGATGCTAGCGACACTATCATATCGTGTGCCAAAAGGCATAACGGTCCCGGCAAAGGTAAGGCGACACCGTGGGAATACCGTGCGTGAGGCCGCAAAGTGATATGAGGTGTTACATGCTAGATCGATGTGGCATTGAGTCGGGTCCCGACGACTTTGGTATCGAGCTTGATTGCTGTAGGATTACCAAGCCAAACCGGTGAAGTTGAGTCTAGAAATGCTTTAGTTATATGTAAGGAATTGATTGTGGGATGGAGCGTAAGGCTCTTTTTACTCCTTATACCTCATGGCCTTCTCGATCCGAGTCATCCTCTTCTCTTCTACGGGTTTAAGAACTAGGCCTTCTCATCTATCTATCAGGATGACGTGTTACTAATCCATAGACTTATAGAATTGATAGTTTCAAATCTCAGTTCAGTTTTACTACTTCCGTATGTTCATTACTGTTGATTTCGAAACCTTGATATTGTGCTTCGGAGTGGCTATGCCACCATTTTGTAGCATGTCTAAAATTATTTGGGCATTTACAGCCGTTATGCTGTCCGAGTCATCCCAGGTTTCTAAATAGTCTGATGCATTTGCAAATCCTTTCTTTCCATTCCTGATGTCCTTTATGGTCAGAATAATCACACTAACCGGTGCGTTGAGGTATTCTATTGCCTCGACATATATGTTGGAATTATTATTATGACCCTAGGTATTTTAGAGGATCATCTAGTAATCTAGCCATGATTTGTATCCTAGTGTGATGATTCAGGCCTTCATTCTCGAAAGCATCCCGTGATGCAATTTAGTTAGTAGGCATTCTATTCCTGGGTTTTTGAGCCCAAAATTCACCCTACTTACTTCATGTTGATAGTGTTTGCTCGTTCCTTTAGGTTATTAGTAACCTTTGCATTAGTCCTTGAGGTCCGTGGTATTTCCTTCTTCCAAATACTATGAACCGCTTATGGCAGAAGTTTGTTGGATCAAAAGATCACAACAGGAGTGCTCTTGATGAGTTCTCCATTTTATATTGCGACTCTGCCAGTTCCACCTTTCTGCATGGGTTATCCGGAAGAAAAGTTGAGCTTCGCTCGACATACTAATCTATGCATCCACAACTCAGAAAATTATATGTTCCTTTGAGTTGTTCTCTTTAGTTGCATTCTGACCCTCGTCTATCAATTGATAGTCAAGAGTATGCGTGCATTCGTTCATCGATGCCTATTACTCTTGTGGTCCGTCAAGCCATTCTATTCTGGAATGACTAGGAGAAACAAACTCCAGTACCTTGTCCATTTCTAGGATTGGGTCAAAGCAGTTGTACTCCGCAGATCAAATTGCTAACCTAGCTTTTGTTCTGTTCTACCCTGAAGTATTACCATCTTTATATCAAGAATGTCATGGGAATTGCACACCATCCTATGAACTCTTGATGTAGTAATACTCCTTGCTATCATCATTCATTCCTCGGTCCCGTGTTGATGTAACCGGAATGTCGATAAGTGAATCGTGGTGTGTGAAATCAATACTGCTAGCAACTCCGTTGCTTGGTAGTTAATGGACTATAATTTCATCCTTAGCATGTTGATTCTTGAATCATCATCCTAAGATAGATTGTGCTACCTAGTCCTTACTTACGGTGCACTCTTCGATCAATGAGTTAGGATTGTGCCAAACCCTTGCTCTATTGATCATATCGTCTTGCCCTGAAAAGGAAGATTGTTCTCGAACTTAGTAACATATCGGTGGTTCGTGATTTTCCGAATTTCTTCTCGGGGTATCACTAGGTTGTCACCTGACCGCTATGTTGAGTTCGTGATCAAGTTGGTTTATTCCTGTAAACCACCCTTTCTCTAAGAATCCATATTGGACACCCTGAGCTAGTTGGTTAAGCCAAACAACAACTTGGAGAGTTGGAGGATAAAAGCTTGTCTGACTTAGTTCATGTTAAGGGATATCTTATGTGTGTTGAAGAAAGATGATATCTTCACCAATTGATCCTTGAGACCAGTTGCTGGAGCTATTGTCTTGCCAAAAACTTTGATTTGAGTGTGGGCTATTCTCAAATCAAAACAGAACCAACGATGTTCGTAATGTCGTCTTACTGGTGGATTTTCCTCGAGCATACACCATTATGTCTTTTGGGTCTGACCAATACTATCACCTTGTTCACCTAGTTATGGAATTCCATCTCCATGGGAATCTGGGGGAATTGTTGTTGAGCCCATCGACAACATCCTTGTCTTCTCCATAATTTTGTTGAACATCAAGCTAGTGTTGGAAAATTTTGAAAGCATTTGTTCATGCTAGCTCATGAAGCATATGTTCGGATGTAAGAAGTGACTTCCTCTAGTCCATGTGCATTTGATGCAAGTTGCCGCCGTGGATTCGAGAAAGACAATGTTGCTTCCTTTGGAATCATCCCAAATCATTCATGCATATGTGCGAAGTATTCTGTGGTTCGAAGATTTGCAACCTTCATTCTATATGTATTCCTAGCACACCAAGCCACTGATTGATTTGTTCAAGAAAAAGAAGTCTAGCGCGCGTAAAGACTTCGAAATCCTTGATGATGGATCCTAACCTAAACTCGATAGTGTTTCATTATAAGACTACTACGTGATCATCTTGTCTCGGACAGCTTGTTCACAGGTTTGTAGCAGAACCAGCTCATGTTTTGGAGCTTGCTATCGTAGTCATTCCCGAGAATCTCGCAACGTCATCTCGTCGGTTTGTGTTGCAAACTTTTTTTTTTCTTTCTAGACTTGAAGAGTCTAGAATATCCTAACACCAACCAGATCTGAATCTCAGGCAGATATGATGGTTGGAACGTTGCCCAAGAACTATAATATTGTTCTCTCTGTAACCCGGTAAAATGGATGTCGTGGCCAACACACCCAGCCGGAAGACCTATTATTGTAGTATCTTGATTGAAGAAGTTGGCCACCTCTCCATAAGGGCTTCGTAGGAATTATTCCCTACTTGTGTGCCTTATGATTTTTGTGCTCCCGAAGTCCGACCTTTACTTGATGTTCTAGATACCAGACCATATCTATGGATGGGATACGCTAGTACATCAAGGAGAACATTAGAAGCGGAGTGCTAAATGTCTCTCGGTCGATCATCCAGATTTTGTCCCCTTGGCCCCGCCAAGGTGAAATCTGAGAAGGTTATCTTCCTTTGCATCTGCATTGTCCATCGCTGTTCATCATGGTAGTACGTTGTGTTGCCAGGGTCCTTGACACGGATGTTGGTAAAACCTTGATGAATATGGAAATGCTCAAGTTCTTGAGAGCACGCGCAAGCTCTAGGTTTTATTGTCGGCATTAATTGCATAGTGCTCTCAGTTTCCTCGGTTATGCTGTAACCCTTTCAACAGTGGACTCACTCTCTACTGTTGAGCTTCTCCCTAGTTACAAAAATCATCCATTGCGTTGTCTTCAACAAGGTAGTCCACATCATCCATTCTAGTCCGGGTGTACCATTCCTTTGCACTCCGCCAAACGATCGTTGTGAATTGCCTTAGGCTGGTATGAAGAGTTTCAATGATCTCTGAATCAAAGGTAATTCTTTTTGCCACTTAAGGGGATATTTCCACGAGTCACCTTCCCTAAGGTGCATCGTTATGGTATCATGGCAATTCAACTCCTCGCCACGTTGACAACCGATCACCACATTCTTAAGTCTGGAATTGTTGTCTACCTAGTGAACCTTTGTCATCTGCTTCCTCCATTCCTATGGATGTGTGCTTCGTCTCTCATTTCGAGAGATGTTGCTATGTCTCATTCCGTGGATTAATCCCGAGTTGTTCGACCTTGGGAAGAACAATTCTTTAGGTCTCTCCTTTCCTCTCGTTCTCATGATAGCCGGAGTTCTCAAGGCAAGACTTGAGACAATGATGGTGATCGAATCAATGTTTCATGAAGGGCAACTGGATCGTGAAGATTGTGCTAGTTTATTCCTCCTTCACCTTACCCTACGCTTGAATCTCGGGGCGAGATTTTTGTTTAGTGGGGGTGAGTTGTCACATCCCTGGTTCTGTTATGCACTAGGTTAGACCCTCATGTGTGCATCATGTTTTAATTCAAATGAAACTTGAATTGAGGAATTTTCAAAAGCCTCACAAAAACCTCTAAAAATAGCCAACATTTAAATCTCATCAAATGAGTCCAAGAAAATGTTCCTCTTAGTCTCTGAAAATATTGGCAAGAGGTAAAATTCAAACCAATATTTTTGGTATCTCAGAAACATTTATTTTGGGCCTTTGAATTAATCCAATAACTATTTGCATTGGATATATTTTTTATATATAATTAATATATGTCCAATAATTCTGGAACATTTTATGTGGTTTGGTATATTCTATTTCTAGCCACATAATTATTTTCAGGATTTTATATAATGGTTTGGTGTTAAAACCAAACCCAGAACAGATGGCAGAAAAGAAAATAGAAAACAGAGAGAGAGAGAAGAGGCCCTGGCCACTTACAGGCTGGGCAGCCCACTGCCCATGCCGGTCACCACCTACCTTTGCCGAGAGGCGGAGGAGGGACAGCCAGACCGCCGCCGAGCACGCCATGAGGCCACCTCTGCCAGCACTGCCGGCGCCTCCTTTGCCTCATCTTGTGCCGTGGAGCTTCTAGAGACGCCCCGTGACCCCTCTCTCGCCTCCCTCACTCGCTGCTCTCTCTCTCCCCTCCCCTGTTTCCCTTGCACGCAGCCACCGAAGCGCAGCCATCGCCGCGATTCGCTGCCGCCGTGACCACCGCCTCCCTTGCCTCCCCACTTGTCCGAAGCTTCGCTGTCGTCGACGTCGTCGTCTCCGTCGACACACGACGCCGGAGCCTGCAGAGACGCCATCGTCATCGTCTTCATCGACGGGCACCAAGATCGCCGGCTCCGATTCACCGTCTTCAAGTCGTCCCGAGCTCGCCGACCATCTCCTCTGCCTCCCTGTGAGCTCCTGCACCTCTCGCCTCTCTCCCCGTTGGCGTGTTCCTCCTCTAACCGCCGCCCTATGAGCAACCGAGGCCGCCGTCCTCCATGGCCGGCGAGCCCGCCTCCCGAAGCCTCTGCTTGCCCCGTGTACAGTGTGACTCTGCTGCCCCTAGATGCCTCTCGTGCCGCCCGTTCACCGTCTGCGAAGCTGCAGCCTGCGCCCATTGGAACCCGAGCTCCGGCCGTCGCGGTGGTCATCGCCGGCTGCTGTTCCGGCCATCTCGAGCTCAAGAACCACCACCGGCCGATCGCGGCTCACTCCCGAGGCGCGTGGAGCAAACCGCGCGCAAATAGCATCTGACGGCGTTTCGCGGCTCGCCGCCACGCGTCTGGCCTCGCCCGGCGACATGTCGCCGGTGGGTTTGACCCACTTGACCACGGCGGGGCCCCTGTGTCCATGACATGTGGGGCGGCCTTTGACGAATTAGTGTAGGGTTGTAATTAGTGCTAATCGCCTGCTTAGTTTAGGTTTTGGTTAGTTAGCGCTAACCAACTTAGTTAATTAGTTGGCTCAGCGACCCGGTGGGCCCAGCCCTAGCTAACCTAGGTTAGTGCTAACTTAACACTAACTAACTCATTAGTTAGTTGTTACTGTGACATGTGGGTCCCCGCCGTCGAGTTTGACTGCGGCGGCGTCTGTTGACCTGCTGGCGTCACGATGACGTCATCTTGACGCGATAATCCTTTTCGGAATTAAAATAAATCCGAATGATTTATAAATTCGAATTTAGTTCAAACTTCTAAAATTCATATAAAATCAATCATAGCTCCAAATCAAACAAATTATATATGAAAATTATCGAGAAAAATTCAAGGAATCCATATGTACCATTTTCATGCATGTTTGAACAATGTTTGTCCTCTGTTTTGGACAAAACAAATAAAGGGCATTTAAATAATCATATATGGAGTTTGAATTTGGATCATGTATTCAAACCAACTTCATTTAAATCATAGCTAGGTGCATTAGCTCAAATCACAGATATTGCCATGTCATGATCATGCATCATATTGTAGCATTGCATTGATTGTGTTCTTTCTCGATGCTTGGTATTTGTCCCTCTCGATAGACGTGGTTCCGACGATGAGTTCGATGACACCAATGAAGAACTATATTATCTTCGAAGTGCGAGCAAGCAAAACCCCTTGTTCATTCCGATACAATCCTACTCTCTCGCTCCCGCTCTCTTTTCTTGCATTAGGACAACAACGAATCATTTGTTACTTGCTGCGGTGGCTGAACCCTTTATCCTTTGCATGACTGTCATTCCACAAGAAATAGATGAAACCCACTAGCATGAGTAGGAGTTGTTTGAGCCTGTTGTGCCTACTCATACATGCTTGCTTGTCATACACTCTTTGCTTAGAGTTGAGTCGTCCGATTCATCGAGGATGAATCGGAGGTGTGTGAACATGTCCTCTTGTGTGTGAGCTAAGTGTGTGAACACGATTTGGTAAAGGTATCGGTGAGAGGCCATGTAGGAGTACATGGTGGGTTGTCTCATTAAGCCGTCCTTAGGAACTGAGTTACGTGTTTGTGATCCATGATTCACTACTACCATACATTGGGCCTGAAATATGACCCGCCGACTTCTTATTCACCCTAGTCCTCTGTCCGTGAGTTGCAAGTAGTTTCGTGTTTGTAGCCTCTTCGGAGGCCGTGGGCAATGGCCGACCGTGAGGGTGGGTCAGTGATGCACGTAGAGTGCGTGGCACGGTGTCTGGGATGCCTGTTTGGTATCTCGGGAACCTGTTCACATCGTTTGGGGTCATGAGCGAAACTTCTACTTGAACTCCTCATAGATGGAACCCAAATAGGCGATAAACCCGGACTAGGGACTTGATGTTTAGGTAGGTCGTGGTCTACACCCACGTCGGCTTTAAGCCGCTGAAGTCTGCCGAGCACATGTCGTGTCGGGGCGCTAAGTGGTGGAAACATGTATGAAGAAGTACACCCTGCAGGTTAATATGATCTATTGAATAGCCGTGTCCGCCAGAAGGACTTCGGGTTGCTATAGCAGTTCATAGACAAGTGAAAGTGGATACTCTAAAATACGCAAGATAAGCGTGAGTGCTATGGATGGCGTTCTCGTAGGGAGACTGTAACACCCCCAGTGTCATGCTACAGTAATCCACTGTGATTAAGCTAATCATTTTTCCAAATAGTGCTTAATCAACTTTGATTCAAATCTCATTTGAAATTCCACTTTGGAATCAAATTCAATTTGCAAGTGATTTTTGAAGTTGCACAAAACTTCTTTGCAAAATAGTCCATCATTTAGTAAAATTCCATAACAAATTATTGTTAAGGAAAACAACATCACCTCCAAGCTAAGATGGACTATAGCAAATTAAAATAATTGCTAACTCGAAGAAATTAATTGCTTTTCCATCTTTTGCAAAGTCCATCTAATTCAAATTTCTACCAAACTTTTGTGGTGTGTAAAACATTGCATTTTAATTATGTGGCCAAGTCCCACATTATATAGAATCCTTTTGGCAGCTCCAAAATTTGCAAAGCATTCTGTAAAAAGAGAAAAGAAATAGAAATGCAAAAAAAGAGAAGGAAAAGGGAAGCCCCCTGGGCCAGAGCCAGCCAACTGGCCCGACCCACCCCCTCCCTCGGTCGACCTCCTGTTCCCCGACTGGGTCGCTACAGAGGCGCCCGCCGGACCAGCTCGACGGCGTCGGCGAGTGGATAAGAGGACGCGCCTGCGTGCTCTCTCCCTTCCCCTGGAACCCTAGCCACCCACTACCCCCCTCAAATCCAGATCCAGATCCACCTCTCCCCTCTCCTCTGGCTCAATTTTGAGCTCGCAAACTCACACGATCGAGGCTTCCCCGCCGTCGTTGACGCGTCCACCGGCCTCTCCGGCGCTCGGGAGCACGTCCTGGAGGTTCGTCGTGTTCGTCCACGTCCGTTCAGGGCATTGGAGCAAGGAGGAAAGCTGCGTGGATGGAGCCGTCGACCTCTTCCTCCTCCTCTCATCTCCGTCGCGTACATCGCCGGCCGTCGTCGTCGACTACCCCGAGCTCCGGCGCCTCCCCGACTCCACCTCGCGCACACTATTGCACACCTACAGGGCCCGGTGAGGCCCCCTCCTCCGTTTTCCCCCTCGTCTTCTCCTCTGCCGTGCCCGTACTCTTGTGCCTGTCCCAACGAAATCGAGCTCCGGCCACCGCCATGGCCGATGACCTCCGCGTCCTTGAGCTCCTCTGTTCAAGGCCGCCGCACCGCTGCGTTCCTGCTAACCGTAGCTGTCGCCTGGGCTCTTCGTTCGCCTAGTTACGAACCTGCAGCGCCGCGCCCGTGCTCCGTCGTCGTACAACCGGCCGCGCCTGCGCGCCCGCTCGCCGGTCGTCGCTCGCCCTGGCCGGAGCCGTCCCATCCCCATCCGCGCGCGCCCTGCTGCGCCTGACGCCGTCCGAGCCTGCTGTGACCTGGCGCGGCTGTCCCCGAGCTCGGCCATGTTGGCGCCGTGATGCGCGTGTGCTTGCTCAGCTGCTGCTTTGCGCTTGCTGATGCACTGCCGCTGCTCGTCCTGCTGCTGTGCTGCTTGTTGCTTAGCTGCTGCTCCGCTACTAACTGCTACTACTGCTACCGAGTCATGCTGTTGCCTTGTTGCTACTGCTGCCACTGCATAGCTACCGCCGTAGCTGCTGTTTCGTTAACTGCTGTCGCTGCTGTTTGCTGGTCACTCTGGCTCATAGCTGCAAAGTTGTTTGCTGAAGAAACGACTGACGAAACTGAACCGTGAAGAAACCCACGAGACTACCAGAAAGCTTACCCCGTCCAAGCTTGGTCATGTGCTATGTGTGCGTTTGTGTGCACACCCGTGAGGCTGGCCGTGCAACCAGGCCGGCCCTTGTTGATTAGAGCTAGGTGGTGCTAAACTAATCTGGTAACAGATGACGTTTGGTCCCCCATTAATTAAATTTGTTTTATTTATTTGTTTATAGGTATAGCATATGACATGTGGACCCACATGCACTGTTCACTTTTGACCCATTCAACTTTGACTTATTGACTTTGGCCGCCCCACCTGTCATACCCTATGTGGGTACACTCTGTGTACCCATGGCAAATTGCAGTTTAATTTTGAATTAATATTAAATTGAGAAAAATTATTTAACTTTGGAAATTCATATAAAATAAACCGTAACTTTCGAGATGAAAATGTTTTCTACATGAAAGTTGCTCGAGAAAAATCCAACGAATCCAAATCGCGGTTCGTTTACATCGCCGATGCCTCTAACTATCTCGAACATGGAACATTCCTCCGGTCATCACATCGACATAGTCGGGCTAGGAAAACATTCGGTTGAATTCCCCTTCACCTATATCGTGTAGCCATATGTTAGGTCACACCCTACACAACTTATTGCCACGTTATGCTTTGTGATGCTATGTTTGCTTTATATTTACTATTTCTTCCCTCTTCTCTCCGTGAACCAGAGACCGTTCTTTGCTTCGTGATCGACTACGCCACCGACGACCCTCCTTGCCCGAGCAACCGGGCAAGCCCACTTTGATCATTCCGATATCGCCCATTCCATTCTCTCATGCTTACATTAGATTTTATTCTTTGTTATTGATTGCTCCTATTCTCGATGCATAGCTTTGCTTTTGTATCTGTTGTTGTACCTTACCTTATCCTAAAGCGCTTAGTATAGGTTGGTTAGTGATCCAACAATGACCCCCACCTTGTCCTTGTTGCCTCGCTTCATCATTGAAGACCCGTCAGCGGGATCGAAGACCGAACCCGACACCGCACATCACTTTCCCATTAGTTGCTCGACATTCGCCGGGTTACTATCGAAATCTGGGGTGAACCTCTTGACGCCGATGTTAACCACAGTAGTGTAGTCATTCGTCATGGTCATCGAGGGTGATTTCCTCCTTAACCACTTCCGATCGACTACGTAAATGCAACCCCTCAAGTGTGAACTTCGAGGGTGATTCCTCTTCGTTCACCTTGATGATTACATTGAGTGGAGTTCACCGGGGTGATTCCTTGGGTTTTATCCTTGATGTTTAGACACACGCTTACTATGATTACTATGACTTTACATTTGAACCATGTTACTAAAGACGGGTCCGCCGAGGTGCCGCCGCCGAGCATAATTGCAGTGATGTGGAGTCGGGTTGACCGGAAGGTGCAGAGATAATTACGAGGCGTGGTAGGCATTCTTAGCCCTTCCGCAAGTCCTCGAGACGGGCAACGGGTCACGTCTTTCGTGAGTCTCTGCTTGTTACCGCTGCGTTCCTAATCCACTCGATTTGGATATTTGATCAGGGGCCTCGGCCCGATAGCACTAACCATCACGTGGGCATAGTATGGGCGTTCTGCGTCGTGTACATCGGTAGAAGCTTATTAGGCGTCGTGACGATGCGGCCACGGGTTGGACCGGTAAGCTTCTTCCTTTTAAGGAGGTAGCTAGGTGCGCTCACCGGCCACAGACGCATACGTCTTGAGAGTTCGGGGTGATGGCCCATGACCCTGGGGCATAGGTTTAGTCCGTGCGGTTGACCTCTCTATTAAGTCTAGGTCGGGTTGCGGCGTATTGTTTGGCCGAGGCCGGCATGACCCAGAAAGTGTGTCCCACGGAGTTAATCAAGCGTGGTGGGTAAGTTGGTGCACCCTGCAGTAAGAACTAATCTATGCATAGCACATCCCTACCATAACGGACACTTGGAGTTGTATCCCGATCGATACAACTAGAACTGGATACTTGTGATGAGAATTGGATGGTGATGAGTAATGGATTGTGATGAGGTGATAACCTGATAGTATGGCTCTGGGATTGCTTTCTCGCAGGGGTCGAGAAAGGATCTCTGCCGAGGTTGATAACACTACTACTACTTTACTTTATGCTACTCTACTCCTCTCCTGCTTTGCAAGATGGTGTTTTCGAAAGATGCTAGTCTTCGATAGGACTAGGCCTTCTCTCTATTCGGCATTTCATGACCCACCACATATACAACCCTCTTTGATAATGTTGCATATGTAGTGTAGATCCTTGCTTGCAGTACTTTGGATGAGTACTCACGGTTGCTTTGCTCCCCTTTTCCCCTTTCTTCTTCTTTCCTATTGATGCAACGGATGCCGAACCCAGGGCGGATGCCACCGTGATGTCTCGCTACTACGTGGAGACCGGCGACGACCGAGAGTAGTTAGGAGGCTCCCAGCAGAGGCCTTGCCTTTTCGATCGTTGTTGTTTTGTGCTAGCCTTCTTAAGGCAAACTTGTCTAACTCATGTCTGTTCTCAGATATTGTTGCTTCGTGACTCTTGTGTATTCGAGCTTATGTATTCGAGCCCTCGAGGCCCCTGGCTTGTAATATAAAGCTTGTATTATTTTATTTTGTGTCTAGAGTTGTGTTGTGATATCTTCCCGTGAGTCCTTGATCTTGATCGTACACGTTTGCGTGTATGATTAGTGTCTGATTGAATCGAGGCGTCACAAGTTGGTATCGAGTCATTGCTGTAGGTAGCCCCTTTCCAACTCCTTGGCGAAGTTGAGTCTAGAAACCGAAAACCGTTTTACTAACTTGGTACGTGTGGCTTACGGGCCCACGCCGCCAATTGGGTGGTATTAGGATCTTTTATTCCTCGTCTATACTCTGGGACTCTGATCTCTCTTCCATTCGGGTTAAACGGTTTTGCTAACTTTAACATTAGGATCACGTAACTACTTCCTCCCGGAGAGCCCCTTATTACAGATGATCGCCTGCTGCACCAGAAGGTTTCGAAGATACTCTCCGATGTTCTCTCGAGACTTTGCGCCCGTCGCTTTCCCTACCTTCGATAAGTCCCCATGGATAACATCCTTGCCGTTTGTACCTTCATCCCTAGTTGCTCCTGATATTACAAGATGCCCCGAAATCCTCTATTGTTTCGAGAATCCTTTGAGCTTACTGCCTTACAGTTCTTTGCCCCATGAATACCCCCCTTTGAATAATTCCTCGCACTCACCGAGGATCAGTTCATCCTCGGTTGTTCGTGTGATTCACAAAATACTTCGAAATACTATTTGATCTTAGAAAATCCTCTACAACTTTGTTGCTTTTGGAATTCTTGCGTATTTGCTTTCTCGGTTAATTCCATTTGTCTAGCGATATTTGTTAAAATCCTTTGGGATTAACATTACGATCCTGTTGATTCAAATGTGTGAGAATGCACACGATCATCAATTAATCCTTGGAAATTTTCTTTCCTTCTCGTGCATTGTTTGAATATGAGTGGTTCTTGCCCAATCAAGATTTGATCGAGTGCACCTCTAAAGTCTATTCAACTTACTCATCTTTTGATCGAGCCTCTCGCTTGATCCTTCGCCTTGAAATCATAATTCTGTGTACCCAAGCATCGAATCATTCAGACGTTATATAGTCGATGCCTTTGCATCCCCTTCTTCATCCGATTGATTACCGATACTCACATCAACTCGTCGTGAATCGCCAGATCCATTCTTTGGTTGAACTTATGCCTTCCGTGTCCCGAGTGAACCCGAGAGTTCTCACGAGTCTTACTCTTCGGTACTTCGCCACTAAATCCTCTACACTACAATTTCTTTGAAACACGAGGAGAATGAAAGGTTATGCATTGAAGAAGTGGAGTCGACCTTGAACCCTTGTGTTCATGCCCATGGACCCGATGTAGAACTTATCATGGAAGCCTGCAAAAAATGATTACCCCTTGTTATAAGTTCATCTTGTATTGGTGGTTTGATCATTCATAACCGTGGTTCCACCATAGTTTCCCTTAACTCCATTTCCGGACAAGTTAAGATACTTGTCTTCTGCAGATCATTTCATCCGCCTAACCCTATTTTGATCTACCTCAAGTATTACCCTTGTTATCTCAAGTATATTGTGTCATTGCACTACCACTTGTGAATTCTCATTGGAATGATACTCCATCACATCATTCCTAGCTTGATCGGTTATATTATTATCATGCTAAATTTTAAGCTGTCTTCGAGGTCCTTTCCGGAGCACAATTTTCGACAACGAGCTAAGCTTATGTCGATCTTCCTCGTCATACCATTTTGCCATGAGCAAAGAAGCTTGCTTTTGAGTTTATGTCGTACTCGTGGTTCAAATAACCTTACGCTTCATCATTTATTTTGCTTAATGTCGCTGTTGATCGATTACATCTTCATGAAACCTCTCGACAAATGTGTCATGATCATCATCATCATTCCAAACTTTTCTAGGATATCAACCGAATTCATGATGAGAAATACCATCCTTGCCCCTCGATGAATTGTTCTTTGAGCCCGTGGGCCCCATCCTCTTCTTTTCCTTCTTTGAAATTGTATGACTTATTTTATAAGTTGTTCGATGGATTCTTTGTGTATCCAAAGTCTAACCTTTCCCGATGACCATGTCAACACTATCTCAAGCATGTGTGTGGTACTCGATCATCAACAAGAACATTGGGAGCGCAATGCTAATCTGTTCTTGATCTATTATCCAAACACCGTTGTATGGGTAATATCATGATTATCCCCACGCCCTCTTTATCTAAATGCTTTTTAACTTCTTTGTCATATCATGTATATCCTGCCCGTTTCCCTTGGAAAGGATATACTCCCAATTCTTGTGTGTAAACACATTTTCCTTTCAATGTTACGATTAATCTAATAACCACATTTTCCTTTCCATTGATTTGTTTAACCTTCTTGTGATCTAGTATATGATATAAATAAAAATAATTCCCTGCTTATAAAACGCCCCGATGTACATCCTTGTCAGTGAGACCCTGTTACTATTGTTGATGACATTCCGGTAACCACCGATGGACGTGAACCTTGCCGATTGGTCCGCCTCGTTCAACGAGCAGGAAAATGGTTCTCTTCGTCCCTCGCCCTTGGTACCAACGTTGTTGGCAACATAACTGACAGGCTATCCTCTGACCTGCCTTGCTATCATGACCGTTCAAGATGTTAGCGCCTTTCTGCTTTTAACCCACATGGTGGGCCCATAACCCACAGTTCCACAAGATCGAAACCTGACTCTCTTGTACACCCTTGTTTCTAAGGTTAATTCTCACACTTGGCTTCATATGAAAATCCCGAGCCGCCTTCCGAGAGGCGATCTTTTCTGGTATCAGACGCGATACTTATTACCATTGCTCTGAACCCCTTTCATCCCCTTGTTTCAGGCAACAAAGATTGTCAACTAGGTTGACGCTTCTTATTGCACCTCACCTTGCCCTCGATGACTTTCTTGAATTTCAACTCGAGAGATGCCTCTATGCCACGTTCACTCACATAGTCCCCACGTACCTATCTTGTGTTGAGCTTCGTCCTTCCCGAGTCTTTCCCCCTTACTCCGCCTCCTAAATCTCGGGACGAGATTTCTTGTAGTGGAGGAGATTTGTAACACCCCCAGTGTCATGCTACAGTAATCCACTGTGATTAAGCTAATCATTTTTCCAAATAGTGCTTAATCAACTTTGATTCAAATCTCATTTGAAATTCCACTTTGGAATCAAATTCAATTTGCAAGTGATTTTTGAAGTTGCACAAAACTTGCTGCAAAATAGTCCATCATTTAGTAAAAATTCCATAACAAATTATTGTTAAGGAAAACAACATCACCTCCAAGCTAAGATGGACTATAGCAAATTAAAACAAAGGCTAACTCAAAGAAATTAATTGCTTTTCCATCTTTTTGCAAAGTCCATCTAATTCAAATTTCTACCAAACTTTTTGTGGCTGTGTAAAACATTGCATTTTAATTATGTGGCCAAGTCCCACATTATATAGAATCCTTTTGGCAGCTCCAAAATTTGCAAAGCATTCTGTAAAAAGAGAAAAGAAATAGAAATGCAAAAAAAGAGAAGGAAAAGGGAAGCCCCCTGGGCCAGAGCCAGCCAACTGGCCCGACCCACTCCCCCTCCCTCGGTCGACCTCCTGTTCCCCCGACTGGGGTCGCTACAGGGGGCGCCCCGCCGGACCAGCTCGACGGCGTCGGCGAGTGGATAAGAGGACGCGCCTGCGTGCTCTCTCCCTTCCCCTGTAACCCTAGCCACCCACTACCCCCCCTCAAATCCAGATCCAGATCCACCTCTCCCCTCTCCTCTGGCTCAATTTTGAGCTCGCAAACTCACACGATCGAGGCTTCCCCGCCGTCGTTGACGTGTCCACCGGCCTCTCCGGCGCTCGGGAGCACGTCCTGGAGGTTCGTCGTGTTCGTCCACGTCCGTTCAGGGCATTGGAGCAAGGAGGAAAGCTGCGTGGATGGAGCCGTCGACCTCTTCCTCCTCCTCTCATCTCCGTCGCGTACATCGCCGGCCGTCGTCGTCGACTACCCCGAGCTCCGGCGCCTCCCCGACTCCACCTCGCGCACACTATTGCACACCTACAGGGCCCGGTGAGGCCCCCTCCTCCGTTTTCCCCCTCGTCTTCTCCTCTGCCGTGCCCGTACTCTTGTGCCTGTCCCAACGAAATCGAGCTCCGGCCACCGCCATGGCCGATGACCTCCGCGTCCTTGAGCTCCTCTGTTCAAGGCCGCCGCACCGCTGCGTTCCTGCTAACCGTAGCTGTCGCCTGGGCTCTTCGTTCGCCTAGTTACGAACCTGCAGCGCCGCGCCCGTGCTCCGTCGTCGTACAACCGGCCGCGCCTGCGCCGCCCGCTCGCCGGTCGTCGCTCGCCCTGGCCGGAGCCGTCCCATCCCCATCCGCGCGCGCCCTGCTGCGCCTGACGCCGTCCGAGCCTGCTGTGACCTGGCGCGGCTGTCCCCGAGCTCGGCCATGTTGGCGCCGTGATGCGCGTGTGCTTGCTCAGCTGCTGCTTTGCGCTTGCTGATGCACTGCCGCTGCTCGTCCTGCTGCTGTGCTGCTTGTTGCTTAGCTGCTGCTCCGCTACTAACTGCTACTACTGCTACCGAGTCATGCTGTTGCCTTGTTGCTACTGCTGCCACTGCATAGCTACCGCCGTAGCTGCTGTTTCGTTAACTGCTGTCGCTGCTGTTTGCTGGTCACTCTGGCTCATAGCTGCAAAGTTGTTTGCTGAAGAAACGACTGACGAAACTGAACCGTGAAGAAACCCACGAGACTACCAGAAAGCTTACCCCGTCCAAGCTTGGTCATGTGCTATGTGTGCGTTTGTGTGCACACCCGTGAGGCTGGCCGTGCAACCAGGCCGGCCCTTGTTGATTAGAGCTAGGTGGTGCTAAACTAATCTGGTAACAGATGACGTTTGGTCCCCCATTAATTAAATTTGTTTTATTTATTTGTTTATAGGTATAGCATATGACATGTGGACCCACATGCACTGTTCACTTTTTGACCCATTCAACTTTGACTTATTGACTTTGGCCGCCCCACTGTCATACCCTATGTGGGTACACTCTGTGTACCCATGGCAAATTGCAGTTTAATTTCGAATTAATATTAAATTCGAAAATTATTTAACTTTGGAAATTCATATAAAATAAACCGTAACTCGATGAAAATGTTTTCTACATGAAAGTTGCTCGAGAAAAATCCAACGAATCCAAATCGCGGTTCGTTTACATCGCCGATGCCTCTAACTATCCGAACATGGAACATTCCTCCCATTCATCACATCGACATAGTCCTAACCTAAAAACATTCCTGTTGAATTCCCTTCACCTATATCGTGTAGCCATATGTTAGGTCACACCCGCACAACTTATTGCCACGTTATGCTTTGTGATGCTATGTTTGCTTTATATTTACTATTTCTTCCTCTTCTCTCGGTGAACCAAGAGACCGTTCTTTGCTTCGTGATCGACTCGTCACCGACGACCCTCCTTGCCCGAGCAACCAGCAAGCCCCTTTGATCATTCCGATATCGCCCATTCCATTCTCTCATGCTTGCATTAGATTTTATTCTTGTTATTGATTGCTCCTATTCTCGATGCATAGCCCGCTTTTGTATCTGTTGTTGTACCTTACCCTTATCCTAAAGCGCTTAGTATAGGTTGGTTAGTGATCAACAATGACCCCCACCTTGTCCTTGTTGCCTGCTTCATCATTGAAGACCCGATCAACGGATCGAAGACCGAGCCCGACACCGCACATCACTTTCCCATTAGTTGCTCGACACTTCTTTGGGTTACTATCGAGTCTGAGGGTGAACCTCTTGAAAGACTTCGATGTTAACCTCAGAGTGTAGTCATTCGGTCATGGTCATCGAGGTGATTTCCTCCTTAACCACTTCCGATCGACTGTCGTGCAACCCCTCAAGTGTGAACTTCGAGGGTGATTCCTCTTCGTTCACCTTGATGATTACATTGAGTGGAGTTCACTGGGGTGATTCCTTGGGTTTTATCCTTGATGTTTAGACACACGCTTACTATGATTACTATGACTTTACATCGAACCATGTTACTAAAGACGGGTCCGCCTCGAGGTACCCGCGAGCATAATTGCGAGTGATGTGGAGTCGGGTTGACACGAAGGTGCAGAGATAATTACGAGGCGGGTAGGCATTCTTAGCCCTTGCCGCAAGTCCTCGAGACGGGCAACGGGTCACGTCTTTCGTGAGTCTCTGCTTGTTACCGCGTTCCTAATCCACTACGATTTGGATATTTGATCCGGGGCCTCGGCACGATAGCACTAACCATCACGTGGGCATAGTATGGGCGTTCTGCGTCGTGTACATCGGTACCGGCTTATTAGACGTCGTGACGAGATGGCCTGTAGGCACGGGTTGGACCGGTAAGCTTCTTCCTTTTAAGGAGGTAGCTAGGTTCCGCTCACCGGCCACGTCACATACGTCTTGAGGAGTTCGGGGTGATGGCCCATGACCCACAGGGGCATAGGTTTAGTCCGTGCTTGACCTCTCTATTAAGTCTAGGTCGGGTTGCGGCGTATTGTTTGGCGAGGCCGGCATGACCAGAAAGTGTGTCCCACGAGTTAATCAAGCGTGGTGGGTAAGTTGGTGCACCCTCGCAGGAAGAACTAATCTATGCATAGCCCGTCCTCTGATAACGGACACTTGGAGTTGTATCCCGATCGATACAACTAGAATCGGATACTTGTGATGAGAATTGGATGGTGATGAGTAATGGATTGTGATGAGGTGATAACCTGATAGTATGGCTCGGGATTGCTTTCTCGCAGGGGTCGAGAAAGGATCTCTGGCGAGGTTGATAACACTACTACTACTTTACTTTATGCTACTCTACTCCTCCTTTCTTTGCAAGATGGTGTTTTCGAAGATGCTAGTCTTGATAGGACTAGGCCTTCTCTCTATTCGGCATTTCATGACCCGATCCACATATACAACCCTCTTTGATAATGTTGCATATGTAGTGTAGATCCTTGCTTGCGAGTACTTTGGATGAGTACTCACGGTTGCTTTGCTCCCCTTTTCCCCTTTCTTCTTCTTTCCGGTTGATCTGACGGATGCCGAGCCAGGGCGGATGCCACCGCCGATGTACGCTACTACGTGGAGACCGGCGACGACCGAGAGTAGTTAGGAGGCTCCTCAGCGGAGGCCTTGCCTTTTCGATCGTTGTTGTTTTGTCTTTGGCCTTCTTAAGGCAAACTTGTCTAACTCATGTCCATTCTCGGATATTGTTGCTTCGTGACTCTTGTGTATTCGAGCTTATGTATTCGAGCCCTCGAGGCCCCTGGCTTGTAATATAAAGCTTGTATTATTTTATTTTGTGTCTAGAGTTGTGTTGTGATATCTTCCCATGAGTCCTTGATCTTGATCGTACACGTTTGCGTGTATGATTAGTGTACGATTGAATCGAGGGCGTCACAGAGACGGAGCGGATCCATAGCGGTGTATTGATATGGTGAATATGTGGACTCGTGTGCGCCACCTCAAAAGAGTTACTTGCGATGTAGTTTAGGATAGCCACCGAGTCAAAGTCGGCTTGTCATTGTTAAACTCCACCATCCCTTTGGCGATAATGATGCATATGTAGTTAGTTACGATGTAAGTCTTCTTTGGGTACATTTGTACTCACGTTTGCCTATTTTATGTTTTTGCAGAGACTTGGCCTCGCTAGTACTTCCGCTTGACTTGACGTTTAGCTTGTTACCTCATTTCACGATCTTGTGCCCTCGGCGGATCTCGGTAGATAGTCGCTTTTCACCTTTTTCATTTATAGATGTCTCACTACTCGGACATGATAGCTTCCGCTTGTGTTTTGACTTGTATGCTCTCAATGTTGGGTCATGAGACCCTGTTTGTAATATCTCGCTCCTCGGGCCTAATGAATAAATACTTGAGTCGTAGAGTCATGTTGTGATGCCATGTTGTATTTGCACATATCGAGCATATTGTGTGTATGTTATTGAAATGCTTGGTATGTGTGGGATCGACTATCTAGTTGTTTATCTTTAGTAGCCTCTCTTCCGGAAATGTCTCCTAGTGTTTCCACCAAGCCATGGTAGCTTGCTCTTGCCTTTAACACTTAGGTCGGCGGCATATGTCCTTCTTCGTTCTGTGTTCCGTCCTTCGAGGAAATGTCACGCGATGAATCTAGGAGTCTGTTAGCCCTTCTGACCGGTTCACGGAGTCTGCTAGCCCGTCTTCTGACTGGATTCACTCAACGATGGCCGACACGTTCGATCTTTGGTCATGGATGCTGTCCTCGTAAGTTTGTGCCACTTTGGGTTTACGACTAGCCATGTCGGCCGGGCTCCTTATCATATGGATGCTAGCGACACTATCATATCGTGTGCCAAAAGGCTAAAACGGTCCCGCAAAGGTAAGGCGACACCGTGGGAATACCGTGCGTGAGGCCGCAAAGTGATATGAGGTGTTACATGCTAGATCGATGTGGCATTGAGTCGGGTCCCGACATCCCCAACTCTAAGTAGCGATGGCGCGATTGCAATAACAAATGCTCTTGCTAAGCTGTAGTAGTAGCGCGTTTCCTCGAGATCGCTCTTTGGTAAGTTTCAAATTGCCACAATTTTTGTCCCGCTTAGCGATGGCGCCTTACATCAAAGCAGCTGCGCTGCTAAGTTCTTAGCAGCAGACGTTTTATCTCCCGCTCTCGCTATCCCCACCAACCCCCAACCCGTCCCTCCCTCCCCCTTCCTTTTTTTCCCTTCCCCTACCTCCCCTCTCTCTCTTCCCTCCACCACATGCTCCCACTCTCACTCTTCTTCTTCTCAATACTTCTCCCCATTACTCTCTCTACTCTATCCACCTTCTCTCTCTTCATTACTCCTACATAACTACACCACCTCCATTAATTAATGCATCTCCTTTCTCTTTTCCTTCCCCTCCACTAGTTGAAGTTGTCTCCTTCCAAATTAGGTAGCTAGGTAGATGTAGGATTTAGTTAAGTGACCTATTTGCCCCTAACTAGATCTATCTTTGTCAAGAAGAGCTTTGTGCACTTTTGATCTCCCTACAACATCATCTCCTACCATCGAGATAGAGGTGATGAAAATTTCATCTTTTGCAAAATGGAAATGTGTTTATGTGTATGTGTGATATCTTTGTGGAAATTGTGTGTGTGGCATGAGTTGGCCTTGTAAATTGTGCTTTTGAGTTGCCTATGTTTTGCGAAATGTCGATTTATTTCCGTTTGGTAATTTCGCAAACTCTAGATCCATATATGTCCTATTTTTAGGGAAGGTCATGCCAAATTTTTTATGACTTTGATGCATGCATGCATTTTTACAATCAATTTTTTATTATTATTGTGCGAGTTGGCGATGGTCGATGGAGCGATGGTGGATAGTTGGTTGCGGTCGGTGCAAGACATGAAAGAAAATAACCGACGAGGTTTTATGTCCGTGTCGAAAATGCAAAGGAATAGTTTGGCTCGACCCCATGACGATGGTCGTGTCGAGCGCTTTTGCTCATGACCGGTTTCATGGATGGCTATACTCGGTGGACAATTGAAGATGAGGATGACGATGTTGAAGATGCCGACAGGGCGTGCAATGATGACACGGGCAAGACGAAGAGATGATCGATAATGGTGGCGGGAAGAGGCCGACATGGCGGCGGAGAAGTGGCGGACATGGCGGAGGAGAAGGGCGGACATGGCGGCGGAGAGAACGACATGGACTCCACGCAGCAGAGTTCGCTCGGTACTAAGTTCAATTGTGCGGGACCCTCATGTTCAAGCATTGCTTCGCAAGGAGACAATCTTGAGAGAGCTGCTTCTAGAGAGGAGGCTAAGTGGAGCAACCGGTGGTAGACTCGAACACTCCATTGTATGATGGTTGCAATCGTGAGGTGACCGGTTAAGTTTCACGCCCAACTCCTCGAGACGAAGGCTAAAAACAAATGGACCGACACTAGCCTCGATGAGCATCTCAAGTACCTAAAGGATGTTCTTCCCACGGGTAATCTATGTCCTACTAGTGTTGATGAGGCCAAGAAGATTGTGTGCCCTCTTGATCGCCACACGTTAGATACCATGCATGCATCAGCGATTGCATAATTTATCGGAAGGAGCACGCGAAAAAACAAGTTGTCCGGTGTGCAATGCTTCTCGATACAAGAAGGCCGGAAGAAATGTCCCCGAAAAGTTGTATGGTACTTACCTATCACTCCCGTCTTGAGGTATTTTGTAGATCCCAAGGAAGCAAAGCTAATCTTACCACACGGAGAGGAAGAAGCCCGACGATGGAGATGATCCGGTCGAGACACGTGAAGGATGGAAGCGATGGAGGCGTTGAACAGCTTCTATCGGTATTTTGAATGTGATGCAAGGAACATCGTGCTCGGTGCGTGTACCGATGGCATGAATCTGTTTGGCAACCAGAACACCAACCATAGTACATGGCCCGTGTTTGTATGGATGTACAACCTCCCTCCCTGGTTGTGCATGAAATCGAAGTACATTCACATGAGCATGCTTATTCAAGGGCCGAAACAACCAGGAAATAATATTAATTTGTATCTGGGGCTACTTCAAGAGGAGTTAGACACGTTATGGAAAACACCGGCCAAGACATGGGACGCCAGCAAAGGTGATAGAGGCAGAGGTGTCCCGTCTTTCGATGAGATGGTGGATTTCGCTTTGGTGGAAGTCGACTTTGACGATCCGACTACGAACGTGCGAGGACGTCGCGCCTTAGCAATCGCTAAACCAACTCCGAGAGGTTATTGACCACGCCGAGCACGATCAACGACCACGAGGGTCTATTTCCTGCGAGCAAACGAAGAACAAGCAAGAAACTGAGATTGCAATCTGGATATTGCGAATATAAGATGAAAGCTTTATTGATCAAGGTGGGGTTCTGTGGCGCCTTTATGCAGTCGTTGAACACAAGCGGCACGCGAAGTTGCAGCTATGGCGAACTTTTGATCTAAACAAAACCCAAGTCTAAGCGGTGCCCTAAGGGCTGTATATATGGAGGAAGAGGGGTGAATTTCGTGGCCCTTGGTGGAGGGTCCAAACTAACCCTATCTCTTGTTTCCCCACACATACGGACTCTAAAAATAGCCTATACTAATGTATTTCGAAATTACATGGGCTGGCCCAATAATAAGGTGACGCAGACACCTAGAATAGCCTATGGACGAATATTATGAAGTGGCATCTTGTATATTTCGTCCAAGGCTTCATGCACTCATTATGGTGGCTTCAAAGTCCCAAATCATCACTTGTAACTCCATTCTTGTCCCCTTAGCATGCCATCATCTCCATCTGGTTCTTGCTCCAATGTTCATCCTTCTCCAAGCTAGGCCCTACATTTGTAAGCAAAACAAATGTATCCAATTTAAGCGTCATATTCTCATGAACATTAGAATCATTACCAAGAAACGAAAGTACACGTAATTTAGTTGGCGTCTTGTGAGCTCTAGTAATTGGTCCAAGATGTATAGCGGCGAGGGCTGTGGGTGTAACAATGGTATTGATGTCCTCATCATCCTCCCTTCTTGAAATGAAGTCGCCCTCGACGGAAGTTCATCTTCCTCACCCAAATATGGCTTCAAATCTGCAATGTTAAAAGTGGGACTAACCCCAAAATCTGCGAGCAGCTCAAGTTTATATGCATTATCATTTACTTTCTCCAACACCTTAAAGGGACCAGCAGCACGTGGCATTAGCTTTGATTTGCGCAAATCGGAAATCTATCCTTACGCAAATGTAACCAAACAAGATCTCCGGTGCAAACACAACATGTTTTCTACCCTTATCTCCGACAAGTTTATATTTAGCATTCATACGCTCAATGTTTTCCTTAGTTAACTCATGCATTTTTAAAATCAATTCAGCACGTTCTTTAGCATCAAAATTAACCTTCTCCGAAGATGGAAGAAGCAACAAATCAATAGGTGCACGAGGTAGGAAACCATACACAACTTCAAAAGGGCACATCTTAGTAGTAGAATGCAACGAACGATTATAAGCAAATTCAATATGAGGCAAGCATTCCTCCCACATTTTCTTATTTTTCTTTAGAACAGCCCTAAGCATAGTAGACAATGTTCTATTGACTACTTGGTTTATCCATCGGTTTGTGGGTGACAAGTAGTACTAAAAGCGGTTTAGTCCCCAACTTAGCCCATAAACATCTCCAAAAGTGGCTAAGAAATTTAGTATCACGATCTGAAACAATAGTATTTGGCACACCATGCAAGCGAATAATTTCACGAAAGAACAAATCAGCAACATTGACAAAGATCATCGCTTTTATGACATGGTATAAAGTGTGCCATTTTCGAGAATCTATCCACGACAACAAATATGCTATCCCTCCCTTCTTTGTTCTAGGTAAACCTAAAACAAAGTCCATCGATATATCCTCCCAAGGAACACTAGGTGCAGGCAAAGGCATATATAAACCATGAGGATTGAGTCGTGACTTAGCTTTTTGACATGTAGTGCAATGAGCAATAAAAGCGCTCAACATCCGTCTCATCTTTGGCCAAAAGAAATGTGTAGCAAGTATCGTCCTCCGTCTTCTTCACGCCAAAGTGTCCCATTAGTCCTCCTCCATCGCCTCCTGCAACAACAAAAGACGAACGGAGCTAGCTGGAATGCATAGCTTGTTAGCACGAACACAAACCCATCATTAACGACAAACTTGTTCCATGTTCTTCCTTCTTTACAATTCGCAATACATCTTTAAAATCAGCATCATGCACATATTGATCTTTGATGGTCTCCAAACCAAATATTTTGAAGTCAAGTTGTGAAAGCATAGTATAGCTGACGAGACAATGCATCGGCAATAACATTTTCTTTACCCTTCTTGTGTTTAATGACATAAGGAAAAGTCTCAATGAATTCAACCCATTTAGCATGTCTACGATTCAGTTTAGCTTGACTTTTAATATGTTTCAAAGATTCATGATCGTAATGTATAACAAATTCTTTGGGCCATAAATAATGTTGCCATGTTTCTAAAGTCCTAACAAGAGCATATAATTCTTTATCATAAGTAGAATAATTCAGACTAGGCCCACTCAATTTTTCGTAAAAGTGCATAACAGGTTTGCCATCTTGTAATAACACACCTCCTAATCCAATTCCACTAGCATCACATTCAAGCTCAAAAGTCTTAGTAAAATCGGAAGTTGGAGTAAAGGAGCATGTGTCAACTTATCTTTCAACACCGTGAAGGCTTCTTCTGTGCGGTACCCCAAACAAAAGGCACATCCTTCTTTGTAAGCTCATTGAGAGGTGCGACAATGGTGCTGAAATCTCTCACAAAACGCCTATAGAAACCAGCGAGGCCAAGGAAACTCCTCACTTGTGTGACCGTTTTGGGCTGCGGCCAACTCTCAATAGCTTCAATCTTGGCTTTATCAACTTCAATTCCCGTGGAGTAACAACATAGCCAAGAAAAGATACTCGATCGGTGCAAAAGGTGCACTTCCCAAGGTTACCAAACAAACGTGCATCACGTAGAGCATTAAAAACAGCACGTAAATGTTCCAAATGTTCTTCCAAAGATTTGCTATAAATCAGTATATCATCAAAATAAACTACCACAAATCGTCCAATGAAAGCACGTAAAACTTCGTTCATTAATCTCATGAAAGTACTAGGTGCATTAGTTAACCCAAAAGGCATGACTAACCACTCATATAATCCAAACTTAGTTTTAAAGTTGAAAATATGAGTAGGTTTTTTTTTTAGTGCATGAAGACTAATAATCCAAACAAAAAGCATTCAATATGAGTAGGTTTTTTTTTTTTTTGCGCTGCTCTTTTTTTTTTTTTTGAAAAGTGCATGAAGACTAATAATCCAAACAAAAAGCATTCAATATGAGTAGGTTTTTTTTTTTTTGCGCTGCTCTTTTTTTTTTTTTTGCGAAAAATCACTATAATGGCGAGTGTCTCAAAACTCTTCCCAGGTCAAACCGACGGGATGGGCACGAAATTTTTTCGACCAAAATTTTTTTTTTTTTCGAACGCGGACCCAAAAGCTGAAACGGGTCAAAAAACTTTCTATAACGGCGATCGCTCAATACGCTTAGAAACACCTAAAAATAGGATAGCGAAAAATTTTTTTATCCGTGCGTTTTTGGAAAATTTTGGGCCTAAGCGGAGGTGGTTTAGGACTTTTTTTTTTTTGGAAACCAACCTCTTCTACGCGCGGCAAAGATTGCTGGAATCGAAACCTACTCGGACAAGGAAACACGAATCGGAAATTAGATGGATCCCAAAACAAATCTAATATGCAAGGAACTCGGATTGGTGGTGGATATATGGTGGTGGTATATGGCAGCGGTGGTGGTATATGGCGGCGGTGGTGGTATATGGATACAGATTGAGCGGTGGCGGATAAGCGGTGGTGGTAGATGGCGGGGCGATGATGATGGTGCGGCGGCGTGACAACTTATGACCGAACTCGAAACTCTAAAAGACTAGACTCTAAGACCAAGAACTAGACACGGCGATGCAACCGCAAATTCAACAACGCAAATCTGAAAAAAGATTATGCAAAGGCTCGATTGGTTCGGATATGATGACCTAACCCTAATTTTTTTTTTTGGCTTTTTCGTGGACTTTGTAGGTATGAAGAACAGACTCGATCTAAACTACGAAAAAGCTGTAAAATCTCACCGAGCAACACGGAAATCGATACCACTTGATAGAGGCGGGTGTCCGTCTTTCGATGAGATGGTGGATTTCGCTTTGGTGGAAGTCGACTTTGACGATCCGACTCTGAACGCGTGCGAGGACGTCGCGCTTTAGCAATCGCTAAACCAACTCCGAGAGGTTATTGACCACGCCGAGCACGATCAACGACCACGAGGGTCTATTTCCTGCGAGCAAGCGAAGAACAAGCAAGAAACTGAGATTGCAATCTGGATATTGCGAATATAAGATGAAAGCTTTCTTGATCAAGGTGGGGTTACGTGGCGCTTTATGCGGTCGTTGAACACAAATGAAATACGCGCGAGTTGCAGCTATGGCGAACTTTTGATCTAAACAAAACCCAAGTCTAAGCGGTGCCCTAAGGGCTGTATATATGGAGGAAGAGGGGTGAATTTCGTGGCCCTTGGTGGAGGGGTCGAAACTAACCCTATCTCTTGTTTCCCCACACATCTGGACTCTAAAAATAGCCTATACTAATGTATTTCGAAATTACATGGGCCTGGCCCAATAATAAGGTGACGCAAGCACCTAGAATAGCCTATGGACGAATATTATGAAGTGGCATCTTGTATATTTCGTCCAAGGCTTCATGCACTCATTATGGTGGCTTCAAAGTCCTGAAATCATCACTTGTAACTCCATTCTTGTCCCCCTTAGCATGCCATCATCTCCATGCTGGTTCTTGCTCCAATGTTCATCCTTCTCCAAGCTAGGCCCTACATTTGTAAGCAAAACAAATGTATCCAATTTAAGCGTCATATTCTCATGAACATTAGAATCATTACCAAGAAACGAAAGTACACAGTAATTTAGTTGGCGTCTTGTGAGCTCTAGTAATTGGTCCGGTATGTATAGCAGCGGGGGCTGTGGGTGTAACAATGGTATTGATGTCCTCATCAAAAGTTGAGTATTTCAACATGAGAGCATACCGATCACGACGGTCTTGAGGACTATCTCGATACGGATATGTGGCGGGCCGGTGTGCCATGGATATTGCGGATGCACGCGGTGCATGGATGATACAACGTCTCGGCAGCTAACGTCAAGGAAAGATGGCGGTGCAGGAAAATCGTGTACATGGGGCATCGAAGATGGCTTGAACAGACGACTGTGGAGAAACCGTGGAGATCTATTCAATGGTCACGCTGAGCATCGAGGACCTCCGTGTAAGCGGGCGGTGCGAAATCGATGAGCTGTTGAAAAAGCTGGAATGAGTGCCCAGCCACGAAAGAGGATGAGAAAGGCGCGGAGCAGCTGCTGAAGGTATGGAAGACGAAGTCTGTGTTATTGGACTTGGAGTACCGGCACAAACTCGATACACCTCATTGCCTTGATCAAATGCATATCTGTAAGAATGTTCTTGAGAGCTTGCTCGCAACACTGATGAACATGCCGGATAAGACCAAGGATGGGCCGAAGGCAAGAAAAGACTTGCAAGATTTGAAAATCAGGGAAGATCTGCACATGCAGCCCCGTAAAATGTCAGACGAGACAGAGATGGAGACAGAGGCACGGGAGAAGAAGGGCAAGAAATTAAAGAAAGAAGATTATTGCCCCCCCCCCTATTGCTTCACCTTAAGTCAGGCTGAGATCAATCAATTCTTTCAGCGCCTTACCGGAGTGAAAGTTAGTTCCGGTTACTGTGGCAAGATAAGCAGATATCTAGACACGGACAAGAAAAGGTCCAGCGGGATGAAGTCTCATGACTGTCATGTGATGATGACGCAGATACTACCTGTTGCCCTTAGAGGATAATGGACAAGCACGTCCGTGACACGCTTATTGGTCTCTGCAACTTTTTGGCGTCATCTCTCGAAAGTCGATCGGTGTGAAGCAGCTCAAAGGATATAGGAAGAGATCGTTGTGATCTTGAATGAGCTTGAGATGTACTTCCGCCGCGTTCTTGACGTGATGGTGCATCTGTGTGTCCATATTGTGGATGACATAATAGAATGGGGCCGTCATTCTGCACAACATGATGCCGTTTGAGAGGATGAATGGGATCATCAAAGGATTCGTTAAGTAACATGTCCCGTCCGGATGGAAGCATCGTCGAGGGCTATTTGGCACAAGAGTGCATCTCTTTACGTGAGAATTTTCTATATGGCGCAGATGACCAGCCGCTTTGGTGTTAGTGTTGGTTTGCCCATTAACAAGCACGATGGGAGGCTCGAAGGAGATGGTCATTTACCAGCGGTCGCGAGGAACTGCGTGGCATACTCGGATCGACGCAATGACGACAGAGCAAACTTGGTAGTGCTACAACACCTAGACGAGGTAGATCCTTTCGTGGCATTTGCACAAAGAAATTATCGCAAAGAAGTATCGTGACGAGGGTATGCGGGGACGGACGCCGAAGTTACTAGAGAGCACAACTCCACTTTCTGCATTGGTTCAAAGAGCATATTATTGCTAATCCCGGAGGAGGGCTCTATGACAGATTGCTCATATCGCCTTAGCACATGGCCCTCGCCCAACCTCGTAACCTATCGGGCATATGATATCAATGGATACACGTTCTACGGAGGCAAAAGATATGGATAGTGATGATCGAACTCGGGGTTGACGATGGAATGCATGACCGGCAGCGACAATGGCACAACCGAGCGATTTTATGGAAGGTCGAGGAGATCAGGGAGCTTGACTACTCGGATCGCACAACACGGCGATGTTCCGTGTCGGATGGGCTAAGAATGTCGAAAGAAAAGCGGATGTTCACTACCATGACTATACCCGACTCCAAGAGCGCTACCGTGAACGCTATCGCAAAAAGCGAGCCATGGGTACACGCTAAGCACGTGACACAATGCTTCTTCATAATCGACCAGCAATCCCACCTGTGTTGTCGTGAGGAGAGGCAAAAGGAACATCATTGGAATGGATGGAGTCGCCAACTAGGAAGACTATGATCGATCAACAACCCAATGAGGAAGATGGCGATGATGATGAAGTATCGTCAAAAGAAGAATCAATACTACATTACCTAAGAAAAATCGTACTCCATGGAAAAGGCAAAGTCACAATGAGGGGCTCAATTATTCTTGACGAACAAGAAGGGAAAGAAGCTGACTCAAAAACGAAAACGTCGACCTTGAGCAAGCGTATGTTATGGGTCCAATGATGTGTAATATATATATGTTCCTATTTTGTATACACACTTAGTCATTATTATGCATGGGTCCAATGATGTGTAATATATATGTTCCTATTTTGCATACATATTTAACCGTCAAATGATGCAATATATATCGCCTCCCTTCGTTCACTTTGCCCTCGGGAAATAAAAGTGGGATAAAATAAAGGAAAAGAAAAAGGAAAACTGGCGATGGCGACGGCGATGCGACGCGCTTCCACAAAACCGTTCTTGCTAGATCTTAGTAGTAGCGTGTTTCTCATAAACCGCTGCCGCTTCGCACCATAGTAGTAGCGAAGTTTCCCATAAAGCGCTGCACTACAGATCATAGTAGTAGCGCGTTTCTCAAACCGCTGCAGCTTCTGAGAATATAGTAGCAGCGTTTTGACATAACAGCGCTCTTTCGTCCATAACCCAAAATTCGCTTTTCGCCCAGCTTCATCCCGCCATTTCCCCAAATCCCCTCTCTCTCGGCCCCGTCGCTCCTGGCGCGCCCGACCGGCCCGGCGCTCGCCCCGACTCCGCGGCGCGGTGCTAGCCCGGCCTTCGCCCGTCCGACCCTCGACCCGACTCCGGCGCTTCGTGAAGGAAATATGCCCTAGAGGCAATAATAAAGTTATTATTTATTTCCTTATATCATGATAAATGTTTATTATTCATGCTAGAATTGTATTAACTGAAACATAATACATGTGTGAATACATAGACAAGCAGTGTCACTAGTATGCCTCTACTAGACTAGCTTGTTAATCAAAGATGGTTATGTTTCCTAACCATGAACAAAGAGTTGTTATTTGATTAACAAGGTCACATCATTAGTAGAATGATCGATTGACATGACCCATTCCTTAGCTTAGCACACGATCGTTTAGTATGTTGCTCTTGCTTTTATCCATGACATATACATGTTCCTGTAACTATGAGATTATACAACTCCGTTTACGGAGGAACACTTTGGGTGCTACCAAACGTCACAACGTAAGCTCGGGTGATTATAAAGGAGTACTACAGTGTCTCCAAAGGCGATGTTGGGTTGGCGTATTTGAGATTAGGTTTTGTCACTCCGATTGTCGGAGAGGTATCTCTGGGCCCTCTCGGTAATGCACATCACTTTGAAGCCTTGCAAGCACTACAACTAATGAGTTAGTTGTGAGATGATGTATTACGGAACGAGTAAAGAGACTTGCGGTAGCGAGATTGAACTAGGTATTGGATACCGCGATCGAATCTCGGGCAAGTAACATACCGATGACAAAGGAACAACGTATGTTGTTATGCGGTCCGACCGACAAAGATCTTCGTAGAATATGTAGGAACCAATATGGGCATCCAGGTCCCGCTGTTGGTTATTGACCGTGAATAGTTCTAGGTCATGTCTACATTGTTCTCGAACCGTAGGGTCCGCACGCTTAAGGTTACGATGGCGGTTATTATGAGTTTATGTATTTTGATGTACCAAGGAGTTGAGTCCGGATGTGATCACGGACATGACGAGGAGTCTCGGAATGGTCGAGACATAAAGATTGATATATTGGAAGCCTATGTTTGGAGTTGAATGGTTCCGGCGGCGAATTCTGCGAATGCAGGGAGGTTACTGGAACCCCGGGAGGTAAATGGGCCATAGTGGGCCTTAGTGGAAAAGAAGGGCTGCCCTAGATGGGCTGCGCCTCCCCTTCCCTAGTCCTATTAGGACTAGGAGAGTGTGACCCCCTCCTCCTCTTTTCCCCTCAGGAATCCTAATTGGAATAGGATTGGAGGGAGTCCTACTCCGGAAGGAGTAGGACTCCTCCTGCGCCTCCCTCTCTGGCGGCGCCCCCCCCCCTGGCTCCTTTATATCTGAGGGCAGGGGGCACCTAAAGGACACACAAGTTGATCATGAGATCGTTCCTTAGCCGTGTCGGTGCCCCCTCCACCATATTCCACCTCGGTTATACCGTCATGAAGCTTAAGCGAAGCCTGCTGCCCGTGAAACATCAAGATCGTCCTGCCGCCGTCGTCTTGTGGAACTCTCCCTCGACACTCGGCTGGATCGGAGTCTGAGGGGCGTCATCGAGCTGTACGTGTGTCAAGAACTTCGGGGCGTCGAATGCTTGGCGCCGGGATCGGTCGGATCGCGAGGAGAACGTCGATTACTTCCTCTACGTTGTGATCGCTTCCGCTTGGGTCTACAAGGGTATGTAGACAACCTCTCCCCTCTCGTTGCTATACATCACCATGATCTTGCGTGTGCGTAGGAAAATTTTTGAAATTACTCGTTCCCCAACAAAGGCATCCGAGCCAGGTTTTTTCTATGGTTTGATGTTTTGCACGAGTAGAACACAAGTGAGTTGTGGGCGATACAAGTCATACTACCTACCAGCATGTCATACTTTGGTTCAGCGGTATTGTGAGATGAAGCGGCCTGACCGACATTACGCGTGCGCTTCTGCGAGACTGGTTTCACCGCCACGAGCACTCGTTGCTTAAAGGTGACCGGTGGGTGTCTGTCTCTCTCACTTTAGTTGAACCGAGTGTGGCTCGCCCGGTCCTTGAGAAGGTTAAAGCGGAGTCTATTTGTGAAATATCGTTGTGGTTTTGATGCGTGGGTGAGACTGGTTCTTGCTTAAGCCCGTAGCAGCCACGTAAAATTTGCAACAACAAAGTAGAGGACGTCTAACTTGTTTTTGCAGGGCATGTTGTGATGTGATATGGTCAAGGCGTGATGCTATATTTTATTGTATGAGATGATCATGTTTTGTAACCGGTTATCGGCAATGGCGGAGCCATATGGTTGTCGCTTTATTGTATGCAATGCAATGCATACTGTAATGCTTTACTTTATCACTAAGCGGTAGCGATAGTCGTAGAAGCATAAGTTTGGCGAGGCGACAACGATGCTACGATGGAGATCAAGGTGTCGGCGCGGTGGCGATGGTGATCATGGTGGTGCTACAAGATGGAGATCATGAAGCACAAGATGATGATGACCATATCATATCACTTATATTGATTTGCATGTGATGTTTATCCTTTTATGCATCTTATCTTGCTTTGATTGGCGGTAGCATAATAAGATGATCTCTCACTAAATTATCAAGAAGTGTTCTCCCGAGTATGCACCGTTGCCAAAGTTAAATCGTGCCCGGACACCACGTGATGATCGGGTGTGATAAGCTCTCGTCCATCTACAACGGGTGCAAGCCAGTTTTGCACACGCGAATACTCAGGTTATACTTGACGAGCCTAGCATATGCGAGATATGGCCTCGGAACACGGAGACCGAAAGGTCGGCGTGAATCATATAGTAGATATGATCAACATAAGATGTTCACCATTGAAAACTACTCCATCTCACGTGATGATCGGTTATGGTTTAGTTGATTTGGGTCACGTGATCACTTAGATGACTAGAGAGATGTCTATCTAAGTGGGAGTTCTTAAGTAATATGATTAATTGAACTTAAATATATCATGAACTTAGTCTGGTAGTATTTTGCAAATTATGTTGTAAGATCAATAGCTTGCGTTGTTGCTTTCATATGTTTATTTTGATATGTTCCTAGAAAATTGTGTTGAAAAATGTTAGTAGCAATGATGCGGATTTGATCCGTGATCCGAGGTTTATCCTCATTCTTTGCCTGAAGAATTATGTCCTTAATGCACGCTAGGTGACAGACCTATTGCGAGGCGGATCACGAGGCGCTATGAGCGTTTGGCTAGCTCAATATGATGACTACTTGATAGTTTTGTGCACCATGCTTTATGGCTTAGAATCGGGACTTCAAAGATGTTTTGAACATCATGGACCATATGAGATGTTCGAGAATTGAAGTTAATATTTCAAGCAAATACCGAGTTGAGAGATATGAAGTCTCCAACAAGTTCTATAGCTAAAAGATGGAGAGAATCGCTCAACTAGTGAGCATGTGCTCAGATTATGCAGGTACTTCAATCGCTTGAATCAAGTGGGAGTTAATCTTCCGGATAAGATAGTGATTGATGAAATTCTCTAGTCACCATCACCAAGTTAGTAGAACTTCGTGATGAACTATAGTATGCAAGGGATGGCGAAAATGATTCCCGAGCTCTTCGTGATGTTGAAATCGATGAAGGTAGAAATCAAGAAAGAGCATCAAGTGTTGATGGTTGACAAGATCACTAGTTTCAAGAAAGGGCAAAGGGAAAGAAAGGGAACGCAAGTAGATTGACAAGCAAGTTGTCACTCCCACGAAGAAGCCCAAAGCTGAACCAAAGCACAAACCGAGTGCTTACACTGCAAAGGAAATGGTCACTGGAAGCGGAACTGCCCTAAATATTTGGTGGATAAGAAGGATGGCAAAGTGAAAAAGGGTATATTTGATATACAGGTGTTTTTATATGTGCTTTACTAGTGTTTATAGCAACCCCTCGGTATTTGGTACTGGTTCAGTTGCTAAGAGTAGTAACTTCAAAGCAGGAGTTGCGAATAAGCGAAACTAGTTAAGGGTAAAGTGATGATGTGTGTTGAAAGTAGTTTCAAGATTGATATGATCATCATCGCACACTCCCTATACTTTCGGGATTAGTGTTGAACCTAAATAAATGTTATTTGGTGTTTGCGTTGAGCATGAATATGATTTGATCGTGTTTATTGCAATACGGTTATTCATTTAAGTAAGAGAATAAACTGTTGTTACATTTACATGAATAAAACCTTATATGGTTACACACCCAATGAAAATGGTTCATTGGATCTCGATCGTAGTGATACACATATTCATAATATTGAAACCAAAAATGCAAAGTTAATAATGATAGTGCAACTTAGTTGTGGCACTACCGTTCATGTCATATTGGTGTAAAGCGCATGAAGAAACTCCATGCTGATGGGATTTTGGAATCACTTGATTATGAATCACTTGATGCTTGCGAACCATGCCTCATGGGCAAGATGACTAAGACTCCGTTCTCGGAACGATGGGCGAGCAACCGACTTATTGGAAATAATACATCTTGATGTATGCGATCCAATGAGTGTTAAGGCTCATGGTGGGTATCGTTATTTTCGACCTTCACAGATGATTTGAGCGGATATGTATATCTACTTGATGAAACATAAGTGCAGAAATAGTTGAAAGGTTCAAAGAATTTGAGTGAAGGGAAAAATCATCGTGACAAGAAAATAAGGTTTCTACGATCGATCGCGGAGACAAATATTTGAGTTCTGAGTTTGGTCTTCAATTAAAACAATGTGGAATAGTTTCACAAATTCATGCCACCGAACACCACATCATAATGGTGTGTCCGAGCGTCATAACTGTACTTTATTGGATATAGTACAATCTATGATGTTTCTTACCGATTTACCAATATCGTTTTGGGATCATGCATTAGAGACAGCTGCATTCACGTTAATAGGGCACCATCTAAATCCGTTGAGACGACACTATATGAACTGTGGTTTAGCAAGAAACCAAAGTTGTCGTTTCTTAAAGTTTGGGGCTGCGATGCTTATGTGAAAAAGTTTCATCTGATAAGCTCAAACCCAAATCGGAGAAGTGCGTCTTCATAGAATACCCAAAGGAAATTGTTGGGTACACCTTCTATCACAGATCCGAAGGCAAAACATTCGTTGCTAATAAATGGATCCTTTCTAGAAAGGAGTTTCTCTCGAAAGAAGTGAGTGGGAGGAAAGTAGAACTTGATGAGGTAATTGTACCTTCTCCCTTACTTGAAAGTAGTTCATCGCGAAACCGGTTTACGAGACATCTACGCCAAGTAGTGAGGAAGTTGATGATGTTGATCATGAAACTTGAGATCAAGTTACTCTGAACCACGTAGATCAACGAGTTAGATCCGCACTGAGTGATACGGTAATCCGATTAAAATCATGCTACTAGATCATGATGAACCTACGAACTATGAAGAAGCGATGGTGAGCCAGGATTCATGAAAAATGGCTTGAGGCCATGAAATCGAGATGAGATCCATGTATGAGAACAAAGTGTGGACTTTGGTGGCATTGCCGATGATCGGCAAGCCATAGAAAATAAATGGATTTTCAAGAGGAAGGCGGACGACGATAGTAGTGCTACTATCTACAAAGCTCGACTTGTCGCAAAAAGATTTTGACAAGTTCAAGGTGTTGACTACAATGAGATTTTCTCAAGCATAGCGATGCTTAAGTCTGTCCGAATCATGTTAGCAATTGCCACAATTTATGAAATTTGGCAAATGGATGTAAAACTGCATTCTGAATGGGTTTTAGGAGGAAGAGTTGTATATGATGCAACGAGAAGGTTTTATCGATCCAAGGGAGCTAACAAAGTGTGCAAGCTCCAGCGATCCATCTATGGACTGGTGCAAGCATCTCGGAGTTGGAATATACACTTTGATGAGTTGATCAAAGCATATAGTTTTATGCAGGACTTACGGTGAAGCACTGTATTTACTAAAAAGTGAGTGGGAGCACTACTGACATTTCGATAAGTATATGTGAATGACATATAGTAGATCGGAAATAATGTAGAATTATTCGCAAAGCATAAAGAAGTGTTTGAAAGGAGTTTTTCAAAGAAAGACCTCGGTAAAGCTACTTACATATTGAGCATCAAGATCTATAGAGATAGATCAAGATGCTTGATAAGTTTTTTCAATGAGTACATACCTTGACAAGATTTTGAAGTAGTTCAAAATGAAACAGTCAAAGAAAGAGTTCTTGCACGTGTTACAAGGTGTGAAATTGAGTAAGACTCAAAACCCGACCACAGCGGAAGATAGAAAGAGAATGAAAGTCATTCACTATGCCTTGGCCATAGTTTCTATAAAGTATGCCATCTTGTGTACCAGATCTATTGTATACCCTGCCTTTGAGTTTACAAGGAGTACAATAGTGATCTAGGAGTAGATCATTTGGACAGCGGTCAAAATTATCCTTAGTGGAATAAGGATATGTTTCTCGATTATGGAAGTGACAAAAGGTTAAATGCGTAAAGGGTTACGTCGATGCAAGTTTTGACACCGATCCGATGACTCTAAGTCTCGATCTAGATACATATTGAAAGTGGGAGCAATTAGCTAGAGTAGCTTCGCGAGCATTGTAGACATAGAAAAATTGCAAAATACATAACGGATCTGAATGTGAAAGACCCGTTGACTAAGACTCTCTCACAAGCAAAAACATGATCACACCTTAGTACTCTTTGGGTGTTAATCACATAGCGATGTGAACTAGATTATGAATCTAGTAAACCCTTTGGGTGTTGGTCACATAGTGATGTGAACTATGGGTGTTAATCATGATGATGTGAACTATCGATGTTAATCACATTGTGATGTGATCTAGATTATTGACTCTAGTGCAAGTGGGAGATCAAGGAAATATGCCCTAGAGGCAATAATAAAGTTATTATTTATTTCCTTATATCATGATAAATGTTTATTATTCATGCTAGAATTGTATTAACCGGAAACATAATACATGTGTGAATACATAGACAAGCAGTGTCACTAGTATGCCTCTACTAGACTAGCTTGTTAATCAAAGATGGTTATGTTTCCTAACCATGAACAAAGAGTTGTTATTTGATTAACAAGGTCACATCATTAGTAGAATGATCGATTGACATGACCCATTCCTTAGCTTAGCACACGATCGTTTAGTATGTTGCTCTGCTTTTATCCATGACATATACATGTTCCTGTAACTATGAGATTATACAACTCCGTTTACGGAGGAACACTTTGGGTGCTACCAAGCGTCTAACGTAATCGGGTGATTATAAAGGAGTACTACAGGTGTCTCCAAAGGCGGATGTTGGGTTGGCGTATTTGAGATTAGGTTTTGTCACTCCGATTGTCGGAGAGGTATCTCTGGGCCCTCTCGGTAATGCACATCACTTTGAAGCCTTGCAAGCACTACAACTAATGAGTTAGTTGTGAGATGATGTATTACGAACGAGTAAAGAGACTTGCGGTAACGAGATTGAACTAGGTATTGGATACCGACGATCGAATCTCGGGCAAGTAACATACCGATGACAAAGGGAACAACGTATGTTGTTATGCGGTCTGACCGACAAAGATCTTCGTAGAATATGTAGGAACCAATATGGGCATCCAGGTCCGCTGTTGGTTATTGACCGTGAATAGTTCTAGGTCATGTCTACATTGTTCTCGAACCGTAGGGTCCGCACGCTTAAGGTTTCGATGGCGGTTATTATGAGTTTATGTATTTTGATGTACCGAAGGAGTTCGAGTCCGGATGTGATCACGGACATGACGAGGAGTCTCGGAATGGTCGAGACATAAAGATTGATATATTGGAAGCCTATGTTTGGAGTTCGGAATGGTTCGAGGCGGCGGAATTCTGGGAGTCTGGGAGGTTACTGGAACCCCGGGAGGTAAATGGGCCATAGTGGGCCTTAGTGGAAAAGAGAAGGGCTGCCCTAGATGGGCTGCGCGCCTCCCCTTCCCTAGTCCTATTAGGACTAGGAGAGTGTGACCCCCCTCCTCTTTTCCCCCTCAGGAATCCTAATTGGAATAGGATTGGAGGGAGTCCTACTCCCGGAAGGAGTAGGACTCCTCCTGCGCCTCCCTCTCTGGCGGCGCCCCCTCCCCCTGGCTCCTTTATATCTGAGGGGCAGGGGGCACCTAAGGACACACAAGTTGATCATGAGATCGTTCCTTAGCCGTGTCGGTGCCCCCTCCACCATATTCCACCTCGGTTATACTGTCGCGAAGCTTAAGCGAAGCCCTGCGCCGATGAAACATCAAGATCGTCCTGCCACGTCGTCTTGTGGAACTCTCCTCGACACTCGGCTGGATCGGTCTGAGGGGCGTCATCGAGCTGTCGTGTGTCAAGAACTCGGGGCGTCGAGTAACGCGCGGGATCGGTCGGATCGCGAGGAGAACGTCGATTACTTCCTCTACGTTGTGATCGCTTCGCCGGTCTACAAGGGTATGTAGACAACACTCTCCCCTCTCGTTGCTATACATCACCATGATCTTGCGTGTGCGTGGGAAAATTTTGAAATTACTCGTTCCCCAACAGCTCGCCCCGACCACGCCGCTCGCCCCCGACCCAGCCGCTCGCCCCCGACTCCGGCGCCGGCACTCGCCCCCGACCCCAGCGCGCTCGCCCCCGACCCGTCGGCCCTCGCCTCCCTCCTCTCCCCTGCCGGCCGTTGTCGGGCCTGCCTCCTCGCCCCTGCACTCTTTGTAAACCCCCCCTCTCTGCTAGGGTTCTTCATGTTAATTAATTAGGTTATCTATTTAGTTATGAATTAGCTGAATTTATATGGAAATTTGAACTGGACATGTGATATGTGCATATGTCATGTTTTGGACATGTCATGTTTGGAAAATGATCCGAGTGGCCTATGTTATGCGAAATGTTGATTCATTTCCATTTCGGTGAATTTGGCGCTCGATATGTCCATTTTTAGCAAAGGTCATGCCAAAATTTCCGTGAATAAAGGCATGATTTGTGCTACATAGTTGGCATATCGAGTCTTGGCACATAGATTTCTTTTATGTCATTTCTCATTTATTCATACTTTTAGAAATAAGCGAGGCCACCTAATCATAGGAAACATGTCGAACAACGAAGAAACTGGGCCTTGACCAAGATGCGATTTAGATGGATTATGAGGGTGAACAAGAGTACCTCGACTATTTGATGCTAAGCAAGGTTTGCGGTCGGCCTCGATGATGGTCTCGGCGCCGACATCGACACCGACGGCGCCCGGCACCGACGGCGCCCGGCACCCGATGGCAGCGCCGAGACGATGGGGAAGGTACGGCGGGGAAGGTACCGCCACGATGCCGATACGAAAAGAGGAAGCATAAGAAGCGGAGGATCGAAAACCTAACAAACTAGGGATTGGACGACTTGTGATCACAAATATGGCACAGCAAGTTTGAGCCGTTAGAGCGGAAGAACCTCGCAAGTGCTATGGGAACCAAGTAGGATGCATCCTCTGAGGAATCTTGTGACATCAACGACGATGACTTAAGGAGTAAAGAACATTTGACGCATTGCTCCTAACGAAGTTGCACAAGAGATTCAAGTTCCCGACCGGGATGATAACATAGAACAACCGTGGGATGATCCGAAGATGAAAAAGATTAACAATCACGCCATGGGCATGTTCAACAATGATTTGGCCTCTGGAAAGGGAGGGTGAAATGAGCTATTGAGGTGATGAACCCCTGTCCAAGATTCTCGAGGAAAATCGACACTTACGGAAGAGGAGTTCGAAAAGTTCAAGGACACTTGCGCTACCGAGGCAGCCAAGGCTAAGGCTGCGAAATTCAAAAGCCTTCAGCTCGGAACACGGAAGCATCGCCTCGGAAGCCGTGGCTACCTCGGTAAAAGGCCCATATGAGATAAGGAGGGCGCGGAACGTGAAGCCGCGGGTCTCCCAGACCCCTTCGCGAAGTTCACCAACCCCTTGGAGCATGACTTCATCAAGGCCCGCTACAAGTGGGACAAGGAGAAAAAGGTTTTTTACACGAACAAGATCACGAGGAAATTGATTAGACTACTTGAGAAGCAACACCGGCTTGCAGCCGAAAGCCCTACTTCTCCGATGAGGCCCAAGTGGGACACCCCTCTCAACCGGGACTTGAACGAACTTAAGGGACTCCCGTTGGACCAGCAGCCGCAATATGGTGCGTGTGCGGCGCCGAGACGGCGCCACATGGAAGGTGTTTTACAACGACGGCCGGAGGCCAAGAAGCGAAAAAAGAAGTTTAGTCGGCGGACATCGGCGCAAAGGTGAAGCTTGCGGTCGAGAAAAAAGCAGAGGGCGAAAAAAAAGCAGCCGAGGACAAATATGTATTGCTACAAAGAAAATCAATGTAGTCATGAATCGCCGCGAAATGATTTCGCTACTAACTTGGTTCGATTATCATCAAGCTGGCGAAGGAAAATCGAGACAAGGCGGTACATGATTTCCGATGCGGTTTAAATGAACAACTCCATGAACAACAACACCATCTCACCATCACTTGCTCAAGCAACGGGCCTCCTCTCGCAGCCGCTCCGCTCATAGCAGCCCTTCCTCGGTCTCGGTAGCGCTAGGTAGGCCTTCGTCTTTAGCTGAGCTCGGCGCCGTCACGGTAATTACATGTCGCACCAACATATATATATATATATATATATATATATATATAGATAATATTCCATTTTGTTGCCTTTCGGTTGTTTTACACCACAGACATATGTGTTTGCGGTGAAAGAAACCCCATGCACCATACTCTACTTGATCAAAGGCGGAAGGTGGACATGGGAAAGGGGATGATAATGGACCCCTCTCAGCGCACATTCCACAACCAGCCGATCCCATTTGGGCACTTGAGGTTAGCTTGACCCGTGTGAAATCGGGCACGGATTTGCCTCCTCGATCTGACATGTGGGAGCGGACGACGAGACCCGCCATGGTTGGACGCTGCAAGGGTTGGGTGCTGCTATGACCAAGAATCTTATTTATGCGGAGCCGCCGAGAGCACACCAATAACTACCACACATCAACAAGCATGTGCGGAGACCATCACCCACCTCGCAATTACCAGCTCTGTAGTAGTGCGGGTGAGGCGGCGGATGACATGATGAAGGGGTGCAATAATCTTGGCTGATGTAATTTCTCTGTAGAGCGAGAGAATGGATGATGAGGCGGAGGTCGACCCTATGGATTACCTCAATACAAATGCGTATGGTGTGACATAGATATGATGAGTCAACCATATGACTGAATCGGACTATCGACTTGCTAATGAGGATATGGATGATATGCGGGCAGGGCCGTACCATGGAATGCAAAAGTCTCTCTTCATGAAATCCTCACAGGACACGCTGAAGATGCCGCCTCAACACAGGCTCAACTAGCGGGCGCGAGGTCGTACAATACTTAGCCCGGGAACACTTGGGCGGGGGTTAAGGAAGGGTCTGGAAGGTGTGCCCAAGAAAAGGAGAGGAAGAGATCGGGAAGGTAATCGCCTCCAAACAAGCGAGCACACAGCAGCCGACGATGCATTACGAAGGCGTGTACCCGTGAAAGGTGCGGTCATGTTCCATCTCACAGGCGAGCCGATGCTACCGCGAAACCGCTGGAGGCACTATTAGGGGATCTCGGGAGACTGCGACCATGTCTTGTCGTGAAAAGCTCTAGCCTCAAAGGATCCGGATATCCGACATCGCGGCTCGTGTGCACGAGGGAAGTGCTACGTCGACACACGGCCCAGCGGAGGTGTTCTTCTGCGGTTTGACCATATCTTTGAGATGTTTCTAACAAGGGGCTTGATTTTACTATCGTCCGCCTTTTTGCGCTACATATGAGCTCCGTCGTGAAGAGTGAAGAAGTCTCGCAAATCGTGTGGCGGATCCGTACTACATGCACGAGTTTTTCTTGAGTCTCGGCGACTTTGAGCGTGAAACTGCTAGGGAGTACCTCCAAAACTTCATGGTACAGAATAAGGACCGGAAATTGTCCTCGTGCCTTATCATCCAAAGTAAGTCGTTCGGACAACCCTTTCATACATTTCAATCATTCCTTCTCTCTCATATGGGGAATAATTTGAGGTGTCTTTTCCCTCGACAGCAGGCGCGCCGTCCTTATCGTTCTTTACCCGCAAGTCTCCCACGCCGTGTATTTTGACCCTTCCAGAGACTACGAGAAAAGGACTACACCCACATAATGAATATTCTAGATGATGCTCTCCAAGGCTTCACTTTAGAGGTGGCCACGTGCATATCGAAACAAAGGAACAAGAAGATGGGTTTCGGCGCATAAAACTAACTTCTCCTGCATCCATGTCCCAAAACCAAGCAAGAAGGATGGATTCTACATCGTCCATCTCATGATTCAGTTCAACACGGATCACCAAAAGCTTCGCGTTAACAGCGAGAAAATGATGATCATATCCACAAGTGGCTAGAATCTCATGGAGAAGCGAATTATAAACTTAGAGATGACTTCTTTCGCATCCAAAGCGACATTGCGGCGATCATCATGAAAGAAGTCGTCGATGAAGGGATGTTCCACCACGGCCCTATATCGCGGTGACGTCCGAACTTCGCATAGGCATGCAACGTCTAGACCTCACGCCGTTCAAGCAGCTAGGGTTAGTCCTCGATGATATGGAAGGATGGAACTTCTAGTGATTTATGATGCCGATGATGATGATATGTGTCGGTTGAACTTGTATACTTTTGTAGCGATGAAACTTTGTGATGTCCATGGTCCTGCCAAAGTTGCGTAACGCTACTTTGTTAGTTCGCGTCACGATGACCTGCGTACCTCTAGTTAATTAATTTGCGTCTTGTATATGTTGCATCTAGTTGCTAACCTTTCTTTTTGGTGTTGCTCTAGTATATTTTGTTGCATATATATGATTGTACATCCTCTTCATGAACATGCATCTCTAACAGGTACCTAGTTTCTTGATGGCGAGATGGAAATGCTATGTCGTATACAAAGGGAAGGTTCGGGGTGTACAACGAGTGGCATGAGTGTCGGCGCAAGTGAATGGGTTCACAGGCGCCAGCCATAAAAACTTCAAGCGGACAAGAAGGAGAAGCTAGTTACTTGAGGTTCACCCTAAGCGCAAGAGAGGACTCGTAACCGCCACCTCATGTCTTGCATGGTTCGCTCTCACTCATAGTGATAGCACTTCTTGCGTATACCTTTGTTTAGATGGATGACGTTGTTATAGTTGCAAGTATTCAAGACTTGCATGTATTGCTATTTTCGAGATGATGACAAGATATCACTTTGTGTTGGATGATGATTATGAAGAGACTATTTGTATGTACATGCTATGATTACATTTGTGGTCTCATGAGCATTTGTATGTGTATCATGATGGCGTTTCTATGTGCTAAAATTCTTCTACAAAGCGGTTCAAATACAAAACAAATATGCCAAAAAACTACTTAAATTAGCGATGGCGAGTGTACAAAAGTTAGCAGCAGCGCCTCAATAGCGATGGCGCGTCCGCCAAAGCGCTAAGCGCTACTAGCGATAGCGAGCTTCTCATAACAGCTGCTGCTACACTTGTGTAGCGATGGCGCGGTGCTCACGCCATCTTGCTATGAGTTAGCTGTAGCGCCGTATTAGTAGCGCGGGTACCCGCGCTACTGATACATCTAAAACCCGCGCTGCTGCTAGCCTTTTCCCTAGTAGTGGATCCTTCTCGGCTGATAGCTCGGCGGGTGTAGGAATGATATTACTGAATGGACATGGCGAGGTGATCTTTGCATCTTGCCAGGTGCTCTTTTTCTGTAACAACGCTCTCGAAGCAGAGGTTCAAGCGATCAAAATAGGAATGTCACTAGAGTGGTATAATCTTCTCGTTATTGTGCAATCGGACTCGCTAGGAGCATTATCTTCGATGTAGGATGCTTCACTAATCAAAGCACCTTCTCGTAAACTAGTTATGGAGATCAATCTCTTAATGGAAGAGAGAGAGTTTAAACATTGTAAGATAGATAGATCACATAATAGGTTGGTCCATAATTTTGTGAATTCTGCCCGAACTGCTCGGAGCATAGGCTGCATAGGGCTCCACATTTTCTTCAAAGTCTTGTAATGGCAGATTGTAATCCCGTGATTGGAATAAAAATTCCCTATTTCCCCAGAAAAAATGATATAATATATGCTATTCTTTTATTTAAAGAAACCTATTTGGTAGGGTTCACGACCGAATTGGGAGCAGTTCTCCCTTTTCCCCCACGAAGCAGCCCTATCGGGCGCCGCCACCCCTGACTCGCCGCCAGGCCCGCCCCTCCCTCGCCGGCACGCCGCCTGCGCAGCCACACAACCGCACCACCCCGCGTCGCCACTCCCGCATCCCGCCGTCCCGCGCGATCTCTACTGGCGCCTGGGAAGAGGGTACGCTACCGCCTGGTTCACCTCCGACCTCGCTGTTCCAGTACAGCGCCGACCAAAACTCCCTCCGGTTGACCAGTCCAAGAGCAGCCAACCAGGACGACGAGGACGCTCGACGGTCACCTCCAGACCTCTACTCCAGACCAGGACATTCGGCCGACGCTGGTAAGATCTCTCTCTGCTGTTCTGCACCTCCCCATTCTTCTATCAATTATCAATCTTGAACTACTGAACCGAACTGTGTTGTTTTTGCTGTCCTAATGAAAGTTGTTGATTGTGTTGTGCATTTCTTTGTCAAATTGCAGGCTTGCAACCGTAGGATGGATTTGTTGCTTGCTGCTTGATTTAGAGAATATCATGTATATGAATTAGTCAACTAGACATTATCATGTAGTTGCAGGTTACAATTGTCATGTTACTACCAATTTTGTTATCTATTGGTTGGTGTATCCTAAACAGTAAGATGGAGTTGTTACAAATTCTTATTTAGGTTTTGCACTTTGTTGTCTATATTGCGTCAATCAGGTGGAAGAGTCAAGTCTATTGCATTAACTAAACAATCATATTTGCTATCCAGTACATGAACACACAGTCATGTGAAGACATACACATAATTTGCTATCCAGTACATGAACAGTTAACCAGTGACATAATAATGATTTGTCTGATTGTTTCCATTCTAACAAGTTACTCTAACAAAGCCACTCTACGAAAGTAACAAGGACACATGTCTTCTTTGCACTTCTCAGCATATTTATTGTGTATGCTTCTCTTATACTCCCTCCGTTCCTAAATATAAATCTTTCTAGATATTTCAAACGGACTACCACATACGGATGTATATAGACATATTTTAGAGTGTAGATTCACTCATTTTACTCCGTATGTAGTCACTTGTTGAAATATATAGAAAGAAAAATATTTAGGAACGGAGGGAGTACAAAATTGATCATTTTAGTATGCACGTAAGACCATATTGATCTATTTGGATGTGCTATTATTAAATTAATTAGAACGTTGGCATCTCATTTTTGTTATCACATTTTTTTGGTGGACCGCCCTGTTTTGAAATCCTAGATCCGCCACTGCATTGTAGGTAGACATGTTATTTTTGTACCTTGTTGCTCAGCGCAGTTACTATATTTCTTTTTGTTACACAGTGTATCAATGGATTTAGAATCTATAAAGGAGCTATTGCTTTCTCCTAGACCAGGTGAGGAATGCTTGGCTGGTGTAGCTAGTTTTCTTGACTTTGCGTACATAGAGGACAAGTCAAAGGATAATTTGAAGGCACGGCTAGACCTGCAAGACATGAAAATCATGCCAGAGCTACATCCTAAAAATAAACCTAAGGACAAGTATTTTCTTCCTGCTGCTTCTTATACCATGTCAAAGAGACAGAAGCAACAGTATTGCAAACTACTTCATGATATAAAAGTTCCAAATAGGTACTCGGAGAACTCAAAAAAATAGAAGGAACAGTTTTGCAAAGTACGTCATGATATAAAAGTTCCAGATGGGTCCTCGGGGAACTCAAAAATCCGAAGGAACATTTTGCAAAGTACTTAATGATATAAAGGTTCCAGATGGGTATTTGACGGAATGAGGTCAGCCATTAAACATATAAAGCCAACCTTTGTTTTTCTTTATTGCCTTTTAGTTTCTCGTTTATATTTTCCATTGATGCTGCCATTGTGGTAACTGTTAGTACTTCATCCTTATGGTCCTGAGAGTTACTTGGTTGAGAATATTATGCAAAATTTCATGCATGACTCAAATAACTTATTGTTAAGAGATGTAGCAGTAGCTCTGTGCTTTGCCTCGTGCCTTTTACTTGTTTTCTAAAGCTCTGTGAGATGTTGTGTTCTGCTTGTTTTCTGAAGCTATATGAGATGGTATTCCCCTCTTAATAAAGATACTTTTTTTCCTGGAGCTTCCTTTTATTAGAAACAAATGTTGTTTTCCAGGTATATTTCACTCTAGCATGATACATGATACTATTTTTGCTGGCCCTCTTGTGTTTCTGTCTAGTTTGTATGGTTAAGCATGTCTGTGCTGAATCATACATGTTATTATCTATACCTGACAAATAGGAACTTAGCGTTAACTAAGAAATCTCATGTTCTACATAAAGCACTAAGTTAACAGTATGTTATAATTACAGACCATATATGAATTGAATATATCTTGACTCTTTTGACTAGTAATGAACTTCTTCAGTGAATCTTATTTTTCAGGAAATTTTGCCACTGGAGATTAGAAGGATTGTTCTAAATTGGTGCATGAAGCTATGCGTTCTTTTAGCGGACATTTATATATGTCTGCATAGTTCTTGCTCTTCAACCATGAAGCTTGAAAAAACCCAAAAATTGTTCTGAGTTAAACTTCATGTATGACGGATTGTCATTGGAAATAGATAGATACTTTTGTGAATGAAGTATTATATCTCATTTACCATCTTGTAAACTAAGCTTACATCTGTTTGAAATTGATGTTTTTAGTCAAAACTTGGATGTCCGATTCAACGTTTTCTTCTCTGTTGTTGTGAACCAGCCTCTGCATGTGTGACTTCTGTGGCTTGCATCGTAGACTGGAAATTAGTCAACTAGGCGACGTACGCTGCAATAGCTGCAGTGTGTGTGTATGTTATGAAAAAAAAATACTAGCACACGAACAACTTTCTTGTCTATGTTTCATGCTAGTACTACACTGGTCTACTAGATTGCAGATTAGTACTAGATTACCGTTTTCTACTTATACAAACCATATATGACTCTATATGTACGCATGGCTTCATGCCTTATTAGTTATGGATGTGTTTAGCGTTTTTGAAGATAAAACTGACTACATTCCAAGGAAAAATGGACGTGCATAGCAGGTGACGTTTGTACAATATAAAAATTGACTAAGTATCGTTGTTCGCCTGAAGAAATATAAATACATTTTTTACTTCACTGAATTTGGCTAGCCGTTTGTTTTTTCGTTGTATACCATAAATAACAGAAAACTAAACCTTATGGAAGTTCATACCATACCGAAACTAGAAACCATAAAAACCGGAAAAAAATGGTTTGGTTTATTTTCATTATATTTTTGGTTCGGTTTTAAAATGCACAAAGTGATTCAATAGTGAGAAAAATACAGAATATTTAAGTTACTTATCTAAAAAATTGACCTCACACCAAATGAATCACTTATTATTGTTTTTTAGGGGAATCACTTATTATTGGTTGTAATCCATTGTTAAATCACAAATTGCAGCAAGCCCATTTGGTAATGGGCCGTTGGGCATGCCTTGGCTCAAGGATAATGGTTCAATTCCTTGTTTACACATGATATTTTTGACATTTCACTATTTTTGTTAAAAGACAGACTTACCTAAAATATTGGACGATGCCTTGATTTCTGCTTTTCCGTTCTGACCGTTGGTTTGTCAAGTTTTGAAAACCATGTTCAAAACTTAAGCTGTCATTTGTTGTTGTTCTTCCACTCCTTCGTGAGTATTGTAGTCAAATACTTAATTTTATATGGTCATTTTAAATTATGCATTTGGCTTTTATGGTCGGTGAGCCATCATATAATTCATGTAAAAATATGGTTAATAGGATATTCACTACAACCATATTGAAATAGTTTGATCTTTACAACCAAATTGTATTGTTTTTTCATATCATATTGACCAAAGAATGAAAACTCTATTACCAAAACAAAAACATATTTATAGAAAAATAATATTAAGACGTGGGAACTATGTGTAAGGTATCGGTGATCTATATATGCGCTTGATTTTAATTTTTCTATTTCCCCCTATATTAGAGCTTGTAAAGCTGTATCGACACATCATTATGTTACTATAACTAAAAATTCTTAACATTTGCCACCAACACATGTTTGCATGTTACTGGTTGAAAATTTATGTAACACATTGATACCAACACGTACTTATATGTTACTACCATAATATCTCTGTAATACATTTTGGGGCCTGTTACAGTGTGTGTTACTGGTTGTTGTTCAACAAACATTACGTGTTACTGTAATTTTCCTTGTCACACATTTTTCTACATGTTACAGATTGTGTTACTTAAAGTCTATTTTGTTCAACAATTTATGGTTTCACAACTCTCAGATTTTGCGTAAACTCCTATAAAATCGTCGGTTGATGAAGTCGTACTTCTTCCAGGGTTTTTCCTTTAGCAAGTGTGTGCTTGCTTCTTGGCAGGTCCTGGAGCCTGTGGGTTACGGGCTCACCCCAGCACATTTATAGCTTCAACTCATCCTGGGGTTACAATTGCTCCATATTAGCACCTTTATACCTTCTTTCTATCAAATAGTACTTCATCCCTTCATACTCTTGGGGTATTCCCACTTACTGAGATAAAACTCGTACTTATTTTGTCCGTAGTCCACTTCATGGAATATCATTATCTTTTCCAGGGGTCAAGGGTCCTCACAGGGTACTACCACCCTTGGAATTGCACAAGTTCTTCCATAGACCATATTTCTCATATCCTCGAAAATGGTCAAAAATCTTTCTTCCTAGAGTAACAACTCGTAAAATTCCTCGTAAGAAATCATGACACATGAACTTTATTGATTTCATGAATTTATTGCAATCTTTTGCATTTCCATTACATGCATCAACTCAACACCTCAATATAAAAGATTTGTTCCCACTACTACTACTATATTCCTCACAGACTCAACTATTTAACACGAATATCCTCATTGGGATAATCTCTGGCAAAGTGTCCTGCTTCATTATAGCGGAAACATATTACTTATGACAAGTCTCGAGGTTTCCTTGTGATTACATAGCCTCCTAGGGTCCTCGGCTTCCTTTTTGGGCAACTGCTGAAATAGTGCCCTGAATCTTTGCACCTGAAACATGTGATCTTCTTTGTAGAAATTGGGTTGTTCCCGGAATCCAATCTATTTATCTTTCTGGACTTTTCCGTGCCAATCAGGGCTTCTATTTCCTGTGGGTCATACTCTACTTCCTCTGTTGGGAAGGCTACTAGATCCCCCTTCACACAATTTTGGGAGATGTGTCCTTCTCCACATGAATAGCATGACTGGGTGCAGGGTTTAATTGGGTATTCTTCGGGTGTGTCCTCCACCTCTTCCTTCATCACAGGTTCTTCTAAAGTTTCCTTGAGGGCTTCTTTCATTGCTTCTTTCTTCTGCTGGATGGTTCATTGTACCATGGGGTAAATGTGACACTGAGTAGGGTAGTGGGTAGTCCCTTCACACAAGAAACAAGTAATCTGCCTAGTTGGCATTCTTCAGCTGGGTGACTTTCTTCACAATGAGGGCATTCATCCTTGTGTTCTTTATGGTTGTGTCCCTTTGCTCCACAAAGCTTGCATGCACAAGGTTTCTTCATATCATTTCAATAAGGCTTCAAATTCGGGGACACAAGACGAGACCTTAGCAGAGTCAACTTAAATTTTTCCCAAGTGGTTACTCTTGGCCATCCATTGATGGTTTGGTACATTGATGCGGAGCATCCTACGGACATCACCATGTCAAGAGTCCATTTGGCAAGTAACACATGCGACATCTACTTCGCATACACAAGGGTGAATCATCTCCTTTACACGTGCTCACTTGACCCCTTCGAGGATGGTATATTACTTGACACTTCTCCCGTGTGCATGAATAGGCATTGTCGGAACTTCACGGATGTCAAGGAGGAGTGCAAGCGCCAAGGAACGACTACACCGTCTGCGAGGGAGGCGTGGAAGAGAAGACGGAAGAAAGGAGAAGAAGACGGAGCGGCTGCAGGAGCCAGGCCGGACATCCGGACCGCCGTCTGGATCATCTCGGCTCAGCCGGATCATCCAGGCCCCCCTCCGAATCATCCGGATAACTGCGTCTAAAGACACCCGAAGGCCTCGTGTGAAGCCGGATCATCCGGGCCCCCTCCCGGATCATCCGGACGATGGTCGGATCATCCGGACCCCCATCCGGATCATCCGGGCTTTGCCTGCGTGCCTGCCTCCGGGCCGAGGCCCATGTACCCATTCCGCCCCCTCACTTACCCCTTGGTGGCCAAGACTATAAATAGACCTCCTCCTCCCCATTTTGAGGGTTAGCAAAGTAATAGCTCATTTGTATGTGAGCTTTTCTCCTACCTACCTCTACTCTTGAGAGAGAGAGAGAGACAACTACTCCATTGGAGGCCAAAAGACCTCCATCTAGGAGAAGATCCTGCGGGATATCATCAAGACCCCCTCGGGGGAAGATCCGTCTAGGATATCATCAAGACCTTCTCTTGGAGATGAACTTTACCTTGTATCTTTCTCTTTGTTGTTCATGTACCTTGTGGATCTTGTGTGTTTGATTTTCTAGTGGATGTGTGATTGTACTTGTTCTTGAGTGTTTCCCCTTGTGATTTCTCTCGTTCTTCCCCATGTTCTTCGTGTTCCTCGTAGGGATTCACTCCAATCGTGAAAGATTGGGCCTCTAGGGTTCTAACCTACATCATCTTGGTATCAGAGCCACGTTGATCACGTTTTTGGAGCCCCTACCCTTCGTTTTCTAGCTTGATTTTGTTGATTTCGTCCTAAATCCGAAAATCCCCACCAAAAATAGCCCCTAATTTTTTTGTGATTTGTTGGTTAGATGATGTTTTGTTGATTTTCATCCGTGTATTTGCTTGGTTTCAAGTGGATCTAGCATCTCCCCAAGTTTCCCCACCTTCCATCCACGAAATCCATCAAATTTTGCCCCTAAAATCATCCATTTCCGCCCAAAATTTTGTCCCCGAGAGAAAACCCCGAGCAGTTTGACCTGCCCGGATCATCCGGACTTGCTCCCAGATCATCCGGACATCCCCCGGATCAGCTGGACGCCCCCCCGGACGTCCGGATAACCCACCCGCCCGAATACCCGTACCGGAGCTGACGAATCCGGATCATCCGGAAGTACTCCCGGATCATCCATACCAAGCCCGGATCATCCGGACCTCCTCCCCAATGTCCGGCTAACCCTGAAACTGACTCGGCTGAAATTTTGTTTTGGTCATAACTAATTCATCAGGAGTCCATTTTTGACGTTCTTTAGCTCGTTTTGAAGCTATTGACATACCCCATCCCACAAAAATACCACCACCATCATTTGACTCCATCATATTTTGTGAATTTTGGCATATTTTCCTAGGGCTTCCACCACATCGTCCACTACACCACCTCCGACTTCCGCAAACTAACCCATTTTGTTCACCATAGCATTCGTGATTGCTTGAGTAGTGATTTGAGTCTCCTAAGGTGTTTCGGCTACTTAGGGACGGTTGTTTCTTCATCAACCACCACCTCCACTTCCGCATTACCTTTGCCCACCATACATTTCCACCAACCCAACTTAACCCAATTGTTGTTTGAGCTTGTTTGAGTTGTGGCTTGTGTCTCCTAAGGTGTTTCGGCAACTTAGGGATGGCAACTTCAACTCCGACACGTGTATATCCCATTATTCCACTTCCGCATTGCCGAGTGCAAACCACCACCGCTTTCCGCTACAACCATTTGACATTTCCCTTTGGAGATTTTGAGTTTGCGGTTTTTCCGTTTCCTAGGGTGTTTCGGCTAACTAGGAACAGGTCGACTTCGGCAACACCGCCTCTCATCATCGCCAAGGACGGTAACCTCGGCGACGCCATTGTATATTCCCTTTGCCATTGCATTGATAACCCCTAGCCCATTTTGCGTTACTTGCCTATCGAGACTAGCCATTTGAGTATTGCCGGCAACGTGACTTGTGCACATTAGTGATCATACTTCCCATAGCATACATACCATATCATCGTGGTGCATATATTGGTATCATATCTTGTGTCACAAGTTTGTTCCCGCATATACACAATTGCTATCTTGGTTTGTGCATTGTGCAAAAGTGGCCATACAAAAAAAAGAAATAAAGCTTTTAAGCAAAAGAAAGAGAGCAAAGAAGCTTGTACGCAAGTGCCTTAGCATCATACCACATTGCACATAAGATTGTCATATCCGATCATCTTGGATCATCTTGAGAGAAACACCGGGAACCATACATACATAGCATACTTGGGATAGAAGACCATACATTTTGCATCTTATAGGTTGTGCACAAGTGTCATATCCGCCTATTGAGCAATCGTGCTAGCGTCTCTCTTGAGTTGTGCAACAAGAGCGTTTGCCGTGGATTCCACATTTTGTGCTCATTCCTTGGTTGCAAGACCCCATTTATCTATCTGTGTGTGTGTTTTTGTGTGCCATTCATTGCTGTTGGTCTACTTGTTTCACTTGTTTCACTTGCGAATTTGTGAATCTCTTTCAACATTATTGACTCTTGCTAACATATTGCATCAAATTTTTGTGCCACTACCCTCACCAAGCTCCTCCATAAGCTTTACTTGATAGGTGTGAGTGAACAAGTCCAGTACCAATTCCACTATTCTTTCATTCACATTGAGTGAAACAGAATACATCCTCAACTTAGGGAAAAGGTAACTTGGTATTGTTTATCTCATTTCCTACTCACCTTTGCTTGAGTCTTGTGATGGATAGGCAAGGCATTTCACCTTTGGTCTACAATAATAACGACGATTTCGATGCCACGAACAACAACTTCAACGACAAGATGGATGATAAAATGGAGGAGATCAAATCCCTCATCAAGGCCTATAAGCGATCTTCCTCATCTTCGAGAAGACGCTCAAGCGCACATCCTTCCGAGCTACCATCTCCATCAAGATCACATCGGAATCGACACTATCACCAACAAGAATGTGAAGGTCAAGAGCTCAACAACCGCTCAACGACTTCACCATCTCCCTTGGCATCTTCGCCAAACGACTTCAAGGCATCTTCGCCTACGGACATACGACATCTTCGCCAACAAGCACCTCAAGACTATGCTCAAGAGAAGCTCCCCAAGCTCAAGTCCGCGACTTCCACGAGCTACTATGACCTCGACACCGACCACGAGATTCCTTTCTATGGGACGCTAGAACCCGAGGAGTATCTCAAGTGGGAGAGCCTAATGGATGACTACCTCAAGCTACATCAAGTTCCTCCCGAAGATCAAGTGAAGTTCGCAACAAGAAACTTCGACAACTATGCATCAACATGGTGGCTTCACACACCTTTGGAGAGCTATGACATGAGTTGGCCCAAGACGAAGAGAGCTATGTGGTGAGAGTTTGTGCCTCCAACCCACACGGAACAACTTCTACGCCAATTGGAGAACACCATCCAAGGATCCAAGTCCATCGACATGTACTTCAAGGAGATGAAGAATGCCTTGCGACGAGCCGGCGTGGATGACCCCATTTCGATGAAGTTCCACTTCATGATGGGACTAAACAACGACCTCTCCAAGACTATCTTCCTCGAGAACTACAAGTCCCTCGACGACTACTACATTGGTGCTCTCAAGGCGGAACAAGAACTCATGAAGGCCAAGGCTTCTCCACCCCAAGCACACTTCACGACGACCAAGCTCTACATCAAGCATGAGGCTAGTACCACCACGATGTCCAAGCCCAGCGAGCTCCAACACGATGCTCCCAAGTTCGACTTCACCGCCATCCCTCTTTGTGGCATCGATGGTGACGAGTCTACCATGACTCTTTTTCAAGACGGTGCGGCGACGAGTACGACTACGGAGACCCTCAAGGACCAAGCTTTGGAGCCAAGCAATAAGGTGGCGAGCAAGGATGATGCTTCCATCTTTGGAGGTGAGAGCGATGATGTGCCATCTTCGGCCTTCATCCACGGCAGCAATGACAAGATGATCGATCATGGGATTTTCCCTTCGGTCATGGAGTAGAGTGATGATGTGCCATCTTCGGCCTTCATCCACAGCGATGACGAAGAGATGATCGAGCATGGGATTTTCCCTTCGGTCATGGAGGAGAGCGATGATGTGCCATCTTCGGCCTTCATCCACGGCGACGACGATGAGGTGGTTGACCATGGGATTTTCCCTTCGACCACGGCGACGTATGATGACTTGAGTGAATTGTGCCACCATATTGAGAGTGAGTGTGACTTCACCACTAGTCCCATATATATGATGAGTTGCCCCAATTCCTATGTGAGGAGAGCCACAACCCCCACCACTTGAGTGAGATGAGTGAATCCACCATATGCGACTTTGAGTGCACCTATTTTGAGGGAGTGAGTGAACCACCACATAGAGAGAGTGTGATAGTTGATAGGTCTCGTGAGGCCATTTGCATTTCTAACAACTTGACCTCTAACTCTATTGTGTCTTCTCATTTGTTGCTAGGTCCCATTTATGATGACGCGCCGATCCTCGATGACTTCGTCCTCCCTTTGGACAAGACGATGGCCATGGTGGAATATGATGCACCCCCCCCACATGGTTCCATCAAGATGAAGATGACCACCATTTGGTCTTTCCCACCTCACCTACACCACTTGAGTGGAATGACAAAGGTAACATAGGTGACGGTGATGCTCTAGTCCCACTAGTGGACATTCTTGACATTGATTGCTTACATGATGTTGATACACCTAGTACCATGCTTCATGCTAGTATGATTTCACCATGCGATGATTTGCCCATTTATGATGAATATGATGATTCTCATGTGGAGTCTATTAGTTGTGATGCCATGTTACATAGGATTTCTTGTGACAATTCTTTAGGTCACATCATGTTTGATAATCTGCTTGACTTGTCATATGCTATGCATGAGATCAACCATATGTCTTATTTTCAATCTCTTCATAGTGACTATGCATATGCCATTAAAATAAACCCAGTTTGCACTTATGGCATAGATGACAAGCCCATGGTTATTGGCATTTGTTTTTCTTGTGATGATATTGATATGCTCCCTTTGCATCATTTATCTCATATGCCATGCCATGACCACCTAGCTTCGGATATGCATTGTTTGGATGTTATCCATTTTCTCCATGTGATGTTTTCGATATTGCTCATGAGGAGAGCCCCATAGTTTCCTCAGACATGTTAGGAGATTTTGATCCATCCCATCCATTGCATGATCCCAATAATTATGTGCACCATATGTTTCCCTTGAATGAAAATGCTATTGATATGCCATATACTTGCATTCTAAATTTGTGTCCCCACCGTGTCATACATAATAACTATTCTTTCATGATGGATGACATGTTCATATACCATGCATCAAATTTCTTTGAGCGATGCTTATCTTGTTCTAATTCACACGTGCACATACACATCATGATGGATGATGTGTACATTTACCACGCGCACAATTTCTTTGGTTTGTGTCTCTTTTGTGTAGGTACCCATGAATACTTGTCAACCTCGCAATCCCATGAGTTGACAAAACGAGCTCTAGAGAGCAACGATGACTTGGGATCACATGGATTGTCTTTCCCACCGCTCTCTTCGCGCAAAGACTTCACACATTTCTTCTACATGGCCCTCACTTGGTTATGTCTTATTGTTCATTATATATCATTTTCCCATATTGCCATGTTCACTTTGCATGATATGCCCATTACTATGCCTTTGCCATGCATTTGTGACCCATGCTTTGCATTACACATGATGATTGATTCTAGTACTTTTATGTGTATTTGCAAGCTTGGTGGAGATATCTCTTGTTATTGCCATGTTTGCTTCGTGCACCATTCCTATGATGTTACTTTGATCTTGCTTTGTGTTCGTGCTTGCGATATGTCATGTCCATTGTCTATGCCTATTATTTGTTCACATGACATGATTACCATGATTTACTCTAGTGTGTTGCATCTTCGCTCCACTAGTTTGCACGACTTGATCTCTATGCTTGCTTATGTCGCATTACCCATGATTCATACTTGCCCATTTCATGCGATTGATGACAACCATCTATATGCTTTGCACATGATTCATATTGCTTCTTGTCATATATCTCCATGTGTTGCCTCTCTCATGCTAGATGACTTGACATGTATTGAGTGCAACAATGCTCTTAATCTTGCTCATGAGATTGCACCCATAGCATTCTCACATATATTTGGAGACTTCGACATAATTCTTGTGAAGCATTCTTGTCTTCCTTCTTTGCACCATATGCCTAGTGCCATGAACATTGAGATTGTTGCTTCATATTCTTCATGCACTTTGTCTACTAATGGTTATGTGCAATAGAAGAGAACCATCATGATGGATGATGTGTTTATCTACCATGCACATACGTTCTTTGTTTTGTTGTGTGCATGTGTAGGATACTTGGACTTCGTGTCGACTTCCACTTCACGTGAGTTGACCATTCGAGCTCTTGAGAGCGAGCCTCATACATTCTGCCATGACTCTCTCTACACCACATTTCCTACCACTTCGGAATTGTGAAGAATGCACAAGGACAAGCTTTCAAGGTGACATCCTTCTTGAGCTTGGATATTGTGGATCATGCTTCATGTGTTGGTTGCACCATTTGTGCACATGTTCGAGATATTGCTTTCACCCATGATTTCCACATTTCGATGCTTCATGACATATACAACTTGTGTGTTGCATCCAATTCTTGGACTACTTGCTACTATCATATGGTTGGTTGCACCAATATCATTGCTTCACATATGCCATGGCCCATTGTTTTTCACACACTTGCCTTGATTGCCTCGCACATGTTGAACAATTGCTCTTTCTATTGTGTTGAGTGCCACACTATTTTCACTACACCCTATGCACGTTATGCTTGGATTGTCTTGCACTTGACCCATGTGTTTAGACATTTCATTTTATTCGGTGTTGTGAATGATTCTTATGCCTACCATAGACCTTTCATTGATCAATTTGTGAATGCTTGCTATGACTTTGAGGTAGATGCTTATTATCTTGCCACACATATTTGCATATCTACCTCCCATTTACATGCTTGTCCCCATGATATCTTTGCTTGTGCTCGATTGATATGCTTACAATCCTTTGTCAAACCATATGCTCTGCTTGATGACAACACTTGTTTGGTGAATCACCACTTGAATGCTTGGTTTTGCACTAGCGCTAACCACATTTGTTTTTCCAAGTGTTTGTTATCCTTGCTCATTTTGAAGGAATCCCACGACGGTGCATGTTGGAAATATGCCCTAGAGGCAATAATAAAAGTATTATTATATTTCAATGTTCATGATAATTGTCTTTTGTTCATGCTATAACTGTGTTATCCGGAAATCGTAATACACGTGTGAACACTTAGACCCCATATGTCCCTAGTGAGCCTCTAGTTGACTAGCCCGTTGTGATCAATAGATGGTCATGGTTTCCTGACTATGGACATTGGATGTCGTTGATAACGGGATCACATCATTAGGAGAATGATGTGATGGACAAGACAATCATAAGCATAGCATAAAAGATCGTATAGTTCGTTTGCTAGAAGCTTTGCCAATGTCAAGTATCTCTTCCTTCGACCATGAGATCGTGTAACTCCGGTTACCGTAGGAGTGCCTTGGGTGTATCAAGCGTCTGGCGTAATCGGGTGACTATAAAGGTGCATTACGGTATCTCCGAAAGTATCTGTTGGGTTGACACGGATCGAGGCGGGATTTGTCACTCCGTATGGCGGAGAGGTATCTCTGGGCCCACTCGGTAATGCATCATCATAATGAGCTCAATGTGACCAAGGTGTTGGTCACGGGATCATGCATTCTGATGCGAGTAAAGTGACTTGCCGTAACGAGGCCGAACAACGTATTGGGATACCGACGATCGAGTCTCGGGCAAATAACGTACCGATTGACAAAGGAATTGCATACGAGGTTTGATCGAATCCTCGACATCGTGGTTCAACCGATGAAATCATCGAGGAGCATGTAGGAGCCAACATGGGTATCGGACCCGCTGTTGGTTATTGCCGAGAGTCGTCTCGGTCATGTTTGCGTGTCTCCCGAACCCGTGGGGTCTACACATAAGGTTCGGTGGCGCTAGGGTTAGTAGGAAGTCAAGTATGTGACCACGAATGTTGTTGAGTCCGGATGAGATCCGGACGTCACGAGGAGTTCGGAAGGGTTGGAGGTAAAGAATAATATATAGGAAGTGGTGTTTGACCATCGGGAAAGTTTGGGGTTTCGGTAAAATCTGGGACCACGGAAGGGTCGAGGGTCCACCGGTGGGGCCACCTATCCGGAGGGCCCCATGGGCTGAAGGGGAAGGAACCAGCCCACAAGGGGCTGGTGCCCCTAGGGCCACCCCTGCGCCTAGGGTTGAAACCCTAGGGGTGGGCGCCCACCGGCAGGGGCACTCCACCCCCTTGGCCCGCCCCACAGGAGATTGGATCTCCGGGGCAGCCACCAGGGGCCTATATAAAGGGGAGGAGGGGCTCTGTACCAACTCCCAAGGCGCAGCCCTCCCTCCCAACACATCTCCTCCTCCGTAAGAGCTCGGCGAAGCCACAGCCAGATCTTGCTTCTCCACCATCACCACGCCGTCGTCTTTGCCGGTGGAGCTGTCTTCCTCAACCTCTCCTTCCCCTTGCTGGATCAAGAAGGAGGAGGCGTCGCTCGTCCGTCGTGTGTTGAGCAGCGGAGGTGCTGTCCGTTCAGCACTTGGCATCGGTGATCTGAATCACGTTCGAGTACGACTCCATCATCACCTTGCAAGCTTCCGCACGCGATCTACAAGTGGTATGTAGATGCAAACTCTCTCCCATTCCTCGTTGCTTAGATGAACTCATAGATGGATCTTGGTGAAACCGTAGGAAAAATTTTAATTTTCTGCAACGTTCCCCAACAGTGGCATCATGAGCTAGGTCTATGCGTAGTTCTCTAATGCACGAGTAGAACACAATTTGTTGTGGGCGTTGATCTTGTCATCTTACTTGCCTCTACTAGTCTTTTCTTGCTCAGCGGTATTGTGGGATGAAGCGGCCGGACCAACCTTACGTGCGCTTCGTGAGACCGGTTCCACCGGTGACATGCACTAGTTGCATAAGGTGGCTGGCGGGTGTCTGTCTCTCCACTTTAGTTGGGCGGATTCGATGAACAAGGCCCTTATGAAGGGTAAATAGAAGTTGACAAAATCACGTTGTGGTGATTAGTAGGTAAGAAAATGTTCTTGCTAGAACCCAATCGCGATCACGTAAAAGATGCAACAACAATTGAGGGCGTCTAACTTGTTTTTGCAGCGATTGATCATGTGATGTGATATGGCGAAGTTGTGATGAATGATGAATTGTGATGTATGAGATCATGTTCTTGTAATAGGATTCACGACTTGCATGTCGATGAGTATGACAACCGGCGAGAATATAGGAGTTGTCTTTATTTTTTGTATGACCTGCGTGTCATTGAAGAGCGCCATGTAAACTACTTTACTTCATTACTAAGCGCGTTAGTCATAGAAGTAGAAGTAGTCGTTAGCGTGACAACTTCATGAAGACACGATGATGGAGATCATGATGATGGAGATCATGGTGTCAAGCGGTGACAAGATGATCATGGAGCCGAAGATGGAGATCAATGGAGCTTGATGATATTGGCCATATCATGTCACAACTATATAATTGCATGTGATGTTTATTATGTTTATGCATCTTGTTTACTTAGGACGACGGTAGTAAATAGGATGATCCTTACAAAATTTCAAGAAGTGTTCCCCTAAGCGTGCACCGTTGCTACGGTTAAATCGTTTCTAAGCACCACGTGATGATCGGGTGTGATGGATCCTTACGTTCACATACAACGGGTGTAAGACAGTTTTACACAAATAAAACACTTAGGGTTAACTTGACGAGCCTAGCATGTGCAGACATGGCCTCGGAACACGGAGACCGAAAGGTCGAACACGAGTCGTATGGAAGATACGATCAACATGAAGATGTTCACCGACGATGACTAGTCCGTCTCACGTGATGATCGGACACGGGCTAGTCGACTCGGATCGTGTAACACTTAGATGACTAGAGGGATGTCTAATCTAAGTGGGAGTTCATAATTTTGATTAGAACTTTATTATCATGAACTTAGTCTAAAACCTTTGCAAATATGTCTTGTAGATCAATGGCCAACGCTAATGTCAACATGAACTTCAGCGCGTTCCTAGAAAACCAAGCTGAAAGATGATGGCAGCAACTATACGGATTGGGTCCGGAACACGAGATCATCCTCATAGCTGCCAAGAAACAAGATGTCCTAGAAGCACCGTTAGGTGACCCACTGTTCTCCCAAAGCAAAGACGATTTGAGCGTCTGGCGGACTCATTCGATGATTACTCCCTCGTTCGGTGCGGCATGCTTTACAGCTTAGAACCGGGGCTCCAAAAGCGTTTTGAGCATCACGGAGCATATGAGATGTTGAAGAGCTAAAACTAGTTTTCCAAGCTCATGCCCGGTCGAGAGATATGATGTCTCGAGAAGTTCTCTGATTGTAAGATGGAGGAAAACAGTTACATCGGTGAGCACATCACGAAGATGTGCAGGTTGCACAACCGTATGACCCAAATGAACATAAACCTCCCGGATGAGGCGGTCATTGACAGAATCCTCGATCGCTCCCACCAAGCTACAAGAGCTTTGTGATGAACTACAACATGCGGGGATGGTAAAGACCATTCTGAAGTGTTCTCGATCTTTGAAGTCGTGAGGCTGAAATCAAAAGGAACATCAAGTGTTGATGGTCAATAAGACCACTAAGTTCAAGAAGGGCAAGGGTAAGAAGAACTTCAAGAAGGGCGGCAAAGATGTTGCTGCGCCCGGTAAGTCTGTTGCGGGAAGAAATCAAAGAATGGACCCAAGCACGAGGCCGAGTGCTTTTATTGCAAGGGAAGGGTCCTTTGAAGCGGAACTGCCCCAAATACTTAGCGGATAAGAAGGCCGCAACACCAAAGGTATATTTGATATACATGTAATTGATGTGTACCTTACCGATGCCGTAGTAACTCCCGGGTATTTGATACGGTGCCGTTGCTCATATTTGTAACTCACAAGCAGAGCTGCGGAATAAGCGGAGGCTGGCGAAGGGCGAGGTGACGATCTTGGCGTCGGGAATGGTTCGAGTCGATGTGATCGCCGTCGACACGCTGCCTCTACATTTACCTCTGGGATTAGTTTTGAACCTCAATAATTGTTATTTAGTGCCAAGTTTGAGCATGAACATTGTATCTGGATCTCGTTTATCTGAGATGGCTACTCATTAAGTCTGAGAATAATGGTTGTTTGATTTATATGAGAGATATGTTTTATGGTCATGCTCCGATGGTCAATGGTTTATTCTTAATGAATCTCGGCGTAATATTACACATGTTCATAGTGTGGATGCCAAAAGATGTAAAGTTGATAACGATAGTCCCACATACTTGTGGCATTGCCGCCTTTGGTCACATTGGTGTCAAACGCATGAAGAAGCTCCATCTGATAGACTTTTAGAGTCTCTTGATTATGAATCGTTTGACACATGCGAACCATGCCTCTTAGGCAAAATGACCAAGACTCCGTTCTCCGAACAATGGGCGAGCAACCAACTTGTTGGAAATCATACATACCGATGTGTGCGGTCCAATGGCGTTGAGGCTCATGGAGGATATCGTTATGTTCTCACTCTCACCGATGACTTGAGTAGATATGGGTATGTCTACTTAATGAAACACAAGTCTGAGACCTTTGAAAAGTTCAAGGAATTTCAGAATGAGGTGGAGAATCAGCGTGACCGAAAGATAAAGTTCCTCTGATCGGATCGTGGAGGAGAATACTTAAGTCACGAATTTGGCTCACACTTAAAGAAATGTGGAATCGTTTCACAACTCACGCCGCTGGAACACCTCGGTAAACGGTGTGTCGAGCGTCGTGTCGCACTCTATTGGATATGGTGCGGTCTATGATGTCTCTTACCGATTTACCCTTTGTCATTTTGGGGATACGCGCTAGAGACAGCTACATTCACTTTAAATAGGGCACCGTCTAAATCCGTTGAGACGACACCGTATGAATTATGGTTTGGGAAGAAACCTAAGTATCGTTTCTAAAAGTTTGGGGATGCGATGCTTATGTCAAGAAACTTCAACCCGAAAAGCTCGAACCCAAGTCGGAAAAATGCGTATTCATAGAATACCCTAAGGAAGCTATCGGGTATACCTTCTACTTAAGATCCGAAGGCAAGATCTTTGTTGCCAAGAACGGATGCTTTACGGAGAAAGAGTTTCTCTCGAAAGAAGTAAGTGGGAGGAAAGTAGAACTTCGATGAAGTACTACCTCTCGAGCGGGAAAGTGGTGCGGCGCAGAAACCGTTCTGTAATGCCCACACCAATCGAAGAGGAAATCATTGATGATGATCAAGATACTTGGATCAAGTTACTCTTGAACTTGAAGGTCCACAAGGACACGTTCCGCACTGCAGTGGTGCAGGCAACCTGTCATGGAAATCATGTTGCTAGACAACAATGAACCTTGAACTATGAAGAAGCAATGGCGGGCCCAGATTCCAACAAATGGCTTGAGGCCATGAAATCCGAGATAGAATCCATGTATGAAAACAAAGTATGGACTTTGTGAGACTTGCCCGATGATCGGCGAGCAATAGAAAATAAATGGATTTTTAAGAAGAAGGCGGACGCGGATGGTAATGTCACCATCTATAAAGCTCGACTTGTCGCTAAGGGTTATCGACAAGTTCAAGGGATTGACTACTGACGAGACATTCTCTCCGTGGCGAAGCTTAAGTCCGTCCGAATCATGTTAGCAATTGCGCATACTATGATTATGAGATATGGCGGATGGGCGTCAAAACGGCATTCCTTAACGGACATCTTAAGGAAGAGCAGTATATGATGCAGCGGAAGGTTTTGTCAATCCTCGAATGCTAGCAAAGTATGCAAGCTCCAATGATCCATTTATGGGCTGGTGCAAGCATCTCGGAGTTGGAACATTCGCTTTGATGAGATGATCAAAGCGTTTGGGTTTATCTTGAGACTTATGGAGAAGCTGCGTTTACAAGAAAGTGAGTGGGAGCTCAGTAGCATTTCTCCTATTATATGTAGATGACATACTCTTGATGGGAAATGATACAAAACTTACGGACAGCATTAAGGCCTACTTGAACAAGTGTTTTTCAATGAAGGACCTTGGAGAAGCTGCTTATATATTAGGCATCAAGATCTATAGGGATAGATCGAGGCGCCTCATAGGTCTTTCACAAAGCACATACCTTGATAAGATTTTGAAGAGGTTCAAAATGGATCAGTCCAAGAAAGGGTTCTTGCCTATGTTACAAGGTGTGAAATTGAGCTCAGCTCGATCCACCCACCACGGCAAAAGATAAAGAAGAGATGAGTGTCATCCCTATGCTTCAGCCATAGGATCTATTATGTATGCCATCTTGTGTACGGACCGATGTAAACCTGGCCGTAAGTTTGGTTGCAAGATACCAAAGTAATCCCGGCAAGGAACACTGGACAGCGGTCAAGAATATCTGAAGTACACGAAAAGGACAAAGGACATGTTTCGTTTATGGAGGAGACGAAGAGCTCGTCGTAAAGGGTTACGTCGGCGCTAGCTTCGACTCAGATCTGAATGACTCTAAGTCACAAACCGGATCGTGTATATGTTGAATGGTGGAGCAATAAGCTGGTGCAGGTGCAAGCGAGCGTCGTGGCGGGATCTCGTGTGAAGCGGAGTACATGGCAGCCTCGGAGGCAGCGCATGAAGCGATTTGGGTGAAGGAGTTCATCACCGACCTAGGAGTCATACCCAATGCGTCGGGGCGATCAAACTCTTCGTGACAACACCGGAGCTATTGCCCTTGCCAAGGAGCCCAGGTTTCACAAGAAGACCGAGCACATCAGCGTCGTTTCAACTCCATCCGTGAAAATGTTCAAGATGGAGACATAGAGATTTGCAAAGTGCACACGGATCTGAATGTCGCAGATCCGTTGACTAAACCTCTCTCGCGTGCAAAACATGATCAACACGTAACTCTATGGGTGTTCGATTCATCACAATGTAACTAGATTAGTGACTCTAGTGCAAGTGGGAGACTGTTGGAAATATGCCCTAGAGGCAATAATAAAAGTATTATTATATTTCAATGTTCATGATAATTGTCTTTTGTTCATGCTATAAGCGTGTTATCCGGAAATCGTAATACACGTGTGAACACTTAGACCCCATATGTCCCTAGTGAGCCTCTAGTTGACTAGCCCGTTGTGATCAATAGATGGTCATGGTTTCGACTATGGACATTGGATGTCGTTGATAACGGGATCACATCATTAGGAGAATGATGTGATGGACAAGACAATCATAAGCATAGCATAAAAGATCGTATAGTTCGTTTGCTAGAAGCTTTGCCAATGTCAAGTATCTCTTCCTTCGACCATGAGATCGTGTAACTCCGGTTACCGTAGGAGTGCCTTGGGTGTATCAAGCGTCTGGCAACGAATGGGTGACTATAAAGGTGCATTACGGTATCTCCGAAAGTATCTGTTGGGTTGACACGGATCGAGGCGGGATTTGTCACTCCGTATGACGGAGAGGTATCTCTGGGCCCACTCGGTAATGCATCATCATAATGAGCTCAATGTGACCAAGGTGTTGGTCACGGGATCATGCATTCTGATGCGAGTAAAGTGACTTGCGATAGCGAGACCGAACAACGTATTGGGATACCGACGATCGAGTCTCGGGCAAATAACGTACCGATTGACAAAGGGAATTGCATACGGGGTTTGATCGAATCCTCGACATCGTGGTTCAACCGATGAAATCATCGAGGAGCATGTGGGAGCCAACATGGGTATCGGACCCGCTGTTGGTTATTGCCCGAGAGTCGTCTCGGTCATGTCTGCGTGTCTCCCGAACCCGTAGGGTCTACACACTAAGGTTCGGTGGCGCTAGGGTTAGTAGGAAGTCAAGTATGTGACCACGAATGTTGTTGAGTCCGGATGAGATCCGGACGTCACGAGGAGTTCGGAAGGTCCGGAGGTAAAGAATAATATATAGGAAGTGGTGTTTGACCATCGGGAAAGTTTGGGGTTTCGGTAAAATCTGGGACCAGGAAGGGTCGAGGTCCACCGGTGGGGCCACCTATCCGGAGGGCCCCATGGGCTGAAGGGGAAGGAACCAGCCCACAAGGGGCTGGTGCGCCCCTAGGCCCACCCCGCGCCTAGGGTTGAAACCCTAGGGGTGGGGCGCCCACCGGCAGGGGCACTCCACCCCCTTGGCCGCCGCCCCACAGAGATTGGATCTCCGGGGCCAGCCACCAGGGGCCTATATAAGGGGGAGGAGGGGCTCTGTACCAACTCCCAAGGCGCAGCCCTCCCTCCCAACACATCTCCTCCTCCGTAGAGCTCGTGAAGCCACAGCCGAGATCTTGCTTCTCCACCATCACCACGCCGTCGTCTTTGCCGGTGGAGCTGTCTTCCTCAACCTCTCCTTCCCCTTGCTGGATCAAGAAGGAGGAGGCGTCGCTCGTCCCGTCGTGTGTTGAGCGCGAGGTGCTGTCCGTTCAGCACTTGGCATCGGTGATCTGAATCACGTTCGAGTACGACTCCATCATCACCTTGCAAGCTTCCGCACGCGATCTACAAGTGGTATGTAGATGCAAACTCTCTCCCGTTCCTCGTTGCTTAGATGAACTCATAGATGGATCTTGGTGAAACCGTAGGAAAAAATTTAATTTTCTGCAACGTTCCCCAACAGTGCAACATTGGAGAGTGCCCATTGCGAGCTTGAAGATGACGAGTACTTGGTAAATGTCCATTTCTTCACGGTGAAGCCATCTCTTTCCCATGGTGATTTGATTTTCGATCCGAGGTCAGATCTTTCCCAAGGGAGAGGGGATGATGCGGAGCATCCTACGGACATCACCATGTCAAGAGTCCGTTTGGAAAGTGCCACGTGCCACATCTACTTCGCATACACAAGGGTGAATCATCTCCTTTACACGTGCTCACTTGACCCCTTCGAGGATGGTATATTACTTGACACTTCTCCCGTGTGCATGCATAGGCATTGTCGGAACTTCACGGATGTCAAGAGGAGTGCAAGCGCCAAGGAACGACTACACCGTACGCAAGGGAAGCGTGGAAGAGAAGACGGAAGAAAGGAGAAGAAGACGGAGCGGTTGCAGGAGCCAGACCAGACACCCGGACCGCCATCCGGATCATCTGGGCCCCCCTCCGGATCATCCGGATAACTACATCCAAAGACACCTGAATGCCTCGTGTGAAGCCGGATCATCCGGCCCCCCTCCCAGATCATCCGGACGACGGTCGGATCATCCGGACCTCCATCCGGATCATCCGGGCTTTGCCTGCGTGCATGCCCCCGGGCCGAGGCCCATGTACCCATTCCGCCCCTCACTTACCCCTTGGTGGGCTAGACTATAAATAGACCTCCTCCTCCCCACTTTGAGGGTTAGCAAAGTGATAGCTCATTTGTATGTGACCTTTGCTCCTACCTATCTCTACTCTTGAGAGAGAGACCACTACTCCATTGGAGGCCAAGACCTCCATCTAGGAGAAGATCCCGCGGGATATCATCAAGACCCCCTCGTGGGAACATCCATCTAGGATATCATCAAGACCTCCTCTTGGAGATGAACTTTACCTTGTATCTTTCTCTTTGTTGTTCATGTACCTTGTGGATCTTGTGTGTTTGATTGTCTAGTGGATGTGTGATTGGACTTGTTCTTGAGTGTTTCCCCTTGTGATTTCTCTCGTTCTTCCCCGTGTTCTTCGTGTTCCTCGTAGGGATCCGCTCCAACCGTGAAAGATCGGGCCTATAGGGTTCTACCCTACATCATACATCCTCCACCAAGTAACAGCACCTCTCTCAAAGCACCGAAGATCATGCTGGGAGATATCCTTTTCGGCTATAGTGTTATTCTTCATGTGATCTTCCATGTTCTGAACCCATTGGTCCGTCTCCAATTGAGTCATCGGTTTAGAAAATATGAGTTCATCTCCATTCATCCTCTATTGGTTCTAAGGGTTTTGGGTAAGGACGAGATAAGGTTGGAGAGAGAGGGATATACACATTACAAACAATAGTTTTGAAGAGACGGGTTTTATTTTGTGGCTATCGGAAAAACATCAAACAAATGACAGCTCACAATCGTCGCATCTAACATAAGTATATAACAGGGTTTGGTCTTCTAAAGGTCAGTAAATCTTCAAAGTTGTCCAACTCTTTAAATCTTCAGAGTATCTTGAGGTTTCGCTCTTCCAGCTTGGCTACTTTCAGCTTCCGGGTTTTGAGCTCTTTCAAAATGCATCCTTGTCGAATAAGGCTTCCAGAAGTTCCATGCGAAAATTCTTGAGGTAAAACTCCAGTTCCTGGTGATACACCAGCTGAGGTGAAAACTTCATCTTTTGCTCACTCGGTAAGGCGATAGGTGCTCCATTTTCCTTCTGCCATCCAATCCTTCCGAGGAAATGTATTGCTTAACTTAGCATGGTGACGACAGTACAAGCGGGCAATAGCATCAAGGATAGATGTGATTTATGCCCATGTCTCTACCATGAGCTATCATTCCATAGTTGATATCCCTTGTCTTGGGGTTTTCTTGTTGGCCAAAAACTTGAGCCTTGCCGCTCCATGTTCCGGTCTTTCTCTGACGCACCTTCATCGCAGGTATTGGCAACTTCAATAGTCTGACAAACTCCATAAGGGTTGGACCACAGGGAAAATCTTTATAGCGTTGTCTTTGGTTCAGGGTGAAGCTCTTTCTCTAAAATATGGAAGCCAGGGGGTTCTTCAGTAAAGAAATTCAGAAGGGTACGAGAATAACTTGAGTGGATCCTATTAGAGCCTTCCAAGTCACTACACTCTGGGAAATCTTCAGAGTCTTCCAATTCTTCGAGTCATCAGAGTCTTCAACCATTGTAGTTTCAGTTATTCTAATGCACGACAAAATCCTATTTATTCCGAAGTGGTCTTAGTTGTCCGATGTATTATACTTCTTGGAGTGGTCTCATCAGGCAAATCTTCGTGTGGTCAAAAGGGGAAAGGGGTATAGTCTAACTATTTGAGGTGAGAGGAAAGTACTGGGTAAAGCTTAGAAAAGATGAGAGTTAAGGGATCTCTTTTGAAAATAAAGTTTTTGAGAAAACCTTTCCTATGGGCTTGCCAATTTCTAGGGGTCCCGTCCTATAGTCAACATGTGCTATGATACCATCTTGTAGCGGCCCGACCTCAAACGGTCAAGCCTCTATGCTTAAGTGTCATCCCTGGATCGGTATGCTGACACACACAGTACTCGAGGATTTATAACAAAGGTAAATCACATGTATAAAGGAACGTAAATACTATTACCTCAATCCATATAGCGGAAGTAACATCAAGGTTGTGGAGTCCCAACAACACCAACAGCAAAGTTGAGTGTAGACATCGTAGCCCTAACGTATCACTTACTCGTCCTAAGATTCCTGCAACATGAGACGTTGCAGCCATGTAGGTCAGTACATTGAATGTACTGGCAAATTCACACCGTAGAATAATGATGAACAATATCTATCACTACATGCATATTTGGCTGGTGGAGGCTCTAAGTTTAGTTTTTGCATAAAGCTAGTTTTTCCCTACAACAAAGGAATAAATTTTATTTACTACAAAGTTTGTACCAATATTGAGAAGGTTCCCCCAAATCAATCCCATAATTAATCATTAAACCCAATACATTAAATAAGAGTGATGAGATCAACAATAATATCCAATTCTAGATACTCAAGATGTCCATAACCGGGGACACGGCTAATCATGATTAGTTTGTACACTCTGCAGAGATTGCACACTTTTCCCCACAAGACTCGATCGCCTCCCTTGAAGTCCTCGCACTGCCTGGTGTTTGCGAATGGGATGACAGAGACACAGTCTTTTGGAAGCATTTACTCTCTACTCCGGGCGGACCGGTACACCGACAATCCCCCTAGATCTGCTAGTCCACCTCCTCAAGAGATCACACAACTTACTCAACTATGCTAGATCCCATAATGGCTTGTGGCTGCACATGGAAGTTTCTAGGCATGTGTCACATCCCTAGCTTTGGTAATGTCTAGTGCTAGCATCTGGTGTTGCATCATGTTTACTTTTCACAGAAAGTTGAAATGGGGATGGCAAAAACCCCCAACACCACTTAATCTAACTAGGGTTTACTAAAATCCTTTCCAATGAACCTGAATGTCCTTCTAAAATGTTCATCATTTTTGCCTTGGTCTAGAACCTCTCACAAAAATGGTGCAAACTTTTCTAGGACAACATTAGGTCATTGGATTAAATCATATGTTATTTGCATTTGGACATTTAAATGCTATAAAATATTTTAAATGTCCAAATAATCATAAACTTAAATGTCTGCTGTTGGATATTTTCCAAACAGTGGGCTTGAGAAAGTTTCATGATTTTGGAACTGTCTAAGTATTTTTAGAAAAGCCACAAATTTACAGAAGAAAAAGAACAACAGAAAATAAATGGAAAAGAACAGAAACTCACCTAGGCCAACTTACCTGTGCAGCCCACAAGAGCCAGCCCAGCATCAGCCCAGCCCACCACCGCCTCCTCCCCTGTCGTCTTCCTCCTCTACCAAGAGGACGAGCGCGTGCCCGACGCACACGCAGCCCGGCCACCTCCTCCCTCCCAGCCTGCCTGGCTCCACCTCATCGCGCCTAGACGACACTAGCGCAATGCCTGGACGCCCTGGACTCCTCTCTCTCTCTCTCTCCCGAACGCTCTCCCCCTCCTCTGTTCTCTCGATCGATCGCAGCTATCGCCGGTCCTCGCTGCTACCGCAGCCACCGCCTCCCCCTCCCCTCGCCGATGTGTCCATGGCCATCGCCTCGTCGCCCATACCCTCTCCATTGAGTCAAGCAACGCCGGACGCCCCCGAACACCGCCGACGTCATCGTCTTCAACCTTCTGCCCCCCAGATCGCCGGAGATGCCCCGTCATTGTCCGTGCCTCCTTGAGCTCGCCGTTCGCTCCTCTGCACTCGCCGTGAGCCACTGACCCTTCTCCCCCTCTCCGTTCTCGCTCGCGTGTACCATAGCCACCACACCTTGCTCGCCCGCACACGCCGCCGCCTGCGGTACGACCGTCGTGCTCAGCTCCCTCCCCGCACCGTGTAGAGCACGTAGGTGCCCCGCACGAGCTACCCTGCCCACCGTAGCATCGACCCCGAGCTCACCCGAGCTCCGGCGACCGCCAAGGTCGACGCTGACGATGATTCCGGCCATCCCAGGCCCATCCACTGCCACCACTCGACGCGGACGAGTGCCCGCGTCACGTAGATGCCCTTCACCGGTCATTTGGTCGCTGGAGGAGGAATTCCGAGTCCCTCCGCCGTCTCTGGCCTCGCTGACGATGAGACGCGGGTCAACTCCGGCGAGTTTACCCGGGGTTTGACCCCTATCCGACCTCCCCAGTGTCGCTGACGTGTGTGCCTAGCCCTGTTAACTTTTTGGTTAAGTTAATAACTAGTCTTAGTTAAGCTACTGACTCACTGACATGTGGGCCCAGGCCCTAATTAACTTAGGTTAGTATTTAACCTAACACTAACTAACTCTGTTAGTTAGTTGTGTCACTGACCAGTGGGCCCCACTGGTCCGGTTTGACCTGGACCCTGTTTGTTGACCTGCTGATGTCACAGCGATGCAATGCTGATGTAATAAGACATTTTCTGGATTAAACTTAATTCAAGAAATTGCAGAAAATGTCCAAAACTTCTAAAATTCATAAAAAATAATCTATAACTCAGAATGAAATAGTTTATATATGAAAAATGATCAGAAAAATCCAATCTATCCATCGGTACTGGTTTCATGCATGATAAATCAACTTAACCATGTTGTTTAGATAAAAACATGATAATGCACTTAATAAGATTATAGTTTGAATTTGAACTTGAACCTTGGGTTCAAAATAACTCAAACCCTTCTGGTTTAAGTTGCATTAGCTCAAATCACAACATATTGCCATGTCATGATCTGTAACGCTGCGGATCCGATGCGCCAGGTGTCCGCCAGTTATTCGCCATCCTTTCCATGTCATTTGCTTGCGTGTTGCATTCTATCATGTCATCATGTGCATCTCATTTTTCATACATGTTCGTCTCATGCATCCGAGCATTTTCCCCGTTGTCCGTTTTGCAATCCGGCACTTCTATGTTACCCGGCGTCCCCCTCTTGTCTCCTGTTGCGAGCGGGTGTTAAAACTTTCTCGGAATGGACCGAGGTTTGCCAAACGGCATTGGTACACCACCGGTAGACCGCCTGTCAAGTTTCGTGCCATTTGGAGGTCGTTTGATACTCCAACGGTTAACCGAGGGACCGAAAAGGCCTCGTGTGTGTTGCAGCCCAACACCCCTCCAAAGTGGCCCAAAACCCATCCAAACACCCTCCATGCTCTCGGTCGTTCGATCACGATCGCGTGGCCGAAAACCGCACTCCATTTGGAGTCTCCTACCTCCCTCTACTATATATATGCCTTCCCCCGTCCAAATCCGGGTCCAAACCCTAGCCCCCCTTCTTCCTCCATGGCGGACGCGTCCTCCGCGCGCGGACACGTCCGCCGTCGCCCCTAGCCAATCCTTGCGCTACTGTCCTCGCCCGCGTCTCGCGCGCCCCGGCCCATGGAGCCCATCCGAACCCGTGAGCCCGTCCGCGCCGCCGCTGCTCAGCGCTTCACCGCCGCCGCTCCGTCGCGCCGCCTCGCCGAACCGCGCCCTCGGTCGGCGCGCTCCACCGACCGCGCCCGACCATGCCTGCGCCTCGTTGCCACCGCACCCGCCGCCGAGGCGCGCCGCCGCCAGCGCCGCCTCGCCTCCCTGCCGCAGGCGACCTCGAGCCTCGTCGCCGCCCGAAGGACCTCGTCGCCGGTAGACCTCCCGCGCCCGTTCGGGTCGTCTCCAACCGGATCCGGCAGCCCCCGCCTCGGATCTCCCCATTCCGGCCGGTCCCGGCCCTGGACGCCTCGCCGGAGCTTCTCCCCAAGCCGCGCCGCCGCCATGACCTCCTGCCCGTGAGGAGCACGGGAGGAGGACGACGAGATCTCGTCGCCGTCCATGAACCACCGAGTGGGCAGCGCCGGATCTGCCGGCCCAGCTAGCCTCCCCAGCGACACAGGCCAAGCCGTGGGTGAAAACCCTTATCCTCCGCCCCGTGCACACTTTAGCTATCCCGCGCTCGCAGTAGAATATTTGACTATGTCCCTGATATTGCATATTTTTAGCTCCTGTTCATCGCATCATAACTTGCTGCATACTGCTCCGTTTCGTGCGTTTAATATGTCAAATTGTTCGCCTCAACGAGTACTTCATTTTATTCCATTGCATAATGTTCATTTGCATCCATCTTGATGCCTGAATCATCGTTGCAAGAGTGCTATATGATGTTAGTCTACTGAAACTGTTATAACTTGATAATTTTTCATTTTTGTTGCATTTGATGTGTGCATCCTATGAGCATGAGTCCTACATGAGTTTTGAACTATGACATGCCATCTTTACAGTGATGCCATCCATGTATTTTTTGAGTCTTTTACTGAGTGCATCAAGCTCGTGAAGTAGGGTACTTGTTGTTGCTGTTTTGCTAGGCTGAATCTGTTATATTGTGTTGCTCTGTAAACCTGCTGCTTCAAGTCATTGTATGCATAATCTGGAGATGTTCACTAAGGATGATTTATTATAAATGTCATGCTCTATTCATTCATGCCCCTGGTTGCATTTATAGCCTGCTGTAACCTATTGTAATCTTTCTCTCAACTTGCTAAATAATGTTGCTGTCAGCCTGTTAACTTTAAGTTCAGTTTTGCCATGTGTTTTGCTAGTGATCCGTGCACCCTATGAACTTGTTATTGCCATGCTTAGCTTCACAAACATGTATTCTTACTGTTGGTTGCCTTGCCATGCCATGTATTGCTCTGTGGTGAGTGGTTGAAGCTCACCAACATGCCTACTTATTGTTGTTCCTGCCATGTATGAATCTGTCATATCTTTTGCCATGTTTACATGGGTGCCATCATATCTTCTGTTCCTTTTTGGCTCATGGTCAGTAAGGGACTTTTGTTATATGAGATTAGTCGATTCATGCCATGCCTTTGTTTGCCATGATAAGTTCCTATAACATGTTGTTTGATAGCTCTAAACATTGCAACCTGATGTTATTTCTTCTAATGACTGAAACTGTTATTATTTGCAATCTTGCCATGTCCTTTTGAGCATGTTCTAGTAGTTTCTGGAGATAGCTCAGTGTTCATGTTTTGTCATGCTTTACCTCTATTTCATGCCCATGCCTTTTGTTCGTATGTTGGGGTGCTTAGCATGTTGTTTTGATGCTTGCAAGATGCCTAGCTGCTGTTATGGACAGGTTGTTGTCATATCTTGTATAGAGTGTATGCGTTGAATCGTTGCTCCGTTTTGAGTGTGCTCTATATGAAACTTGCTTGATTTTGCATGTAGATTCATATTATCATGTTGCATCCTTGTTTTGGTGTGTTTGCTTGATGTTTGTTTGCATTTTGCATCAATGCCATGTTTAACTTGTTTTGCTCATATCTTCTAGGCCGTAGCTCCGAACTAAATGAACTTTATATGTAACTTGACTAGAATCCCGTGTAGATCATCTTGGTGCATCTTAACTTGCTGTTTAACAACTTAAACTTAATGTTTATTCAGTTCTGGACCAATTTCTAAATTTGCATATGAGGACTTACCGGAATTGTTATATGTTGTTTCCGGCCTCATTTAAACTTGCTTTGATGTGTTGCTCTTGTTTGCATTGTCTCTTGCCATGAGTAGCTTCATGTAGCTTTGTCATGCATCATGCTTGTTGTGCATCATGGCTTGTCTATGTGTGGTGTGTTTACCATGTTGTGTGCTTCTTCTCGATAGTTCCTGTTTTCGTTGCGATCGTGAGGATTCGTTCGTCTACGCTTGGTTTGTCTTCGTGGCTCCATCTTCTTCATGGACTCGTTCTTCTTCCTTGCGGGATTTCAGGCAAGATGACCACTACCCTGGATCTCACTACTATCATTGCTATGCTAATTGCTTCGTTCCATCGCTTTGTTGCGCTTCCTATAACTTGTTCTTCAAGCCTCCCAAATTGCCATGTACCTCTAACCTTTGTCACCCTTCCTAGCAAACCGTTGTTTGGCTATGTTACCGCTTTGCTCAGCCCCTCCTATAGCGTTGTTAGTTGCAGGTGAAGTTGAAGATTGCTTCATGGTGGACAGGATTTATGTTGGGATATCACAATATCTCTTATTTAATTAATGCATCTATATACTTGGTAAAGGGTGGAAGGCTCGGCCTTATGCCTGGTGTTTTGTTCCACTCTTGCCGCCCTAGTTTCCGTCATACCGGTATTATGTTCCCGGATTTTGCGTTCCTTACGCGGTTGGGTGATTTATGGGACCCCCTTGACAGTTCGCTTTGAATAAAACTCCTCCAGCAAGGCCCAACCTTGGTTTTACCATTTGCCTCACCACCACCTACATTTCCCTTTGGAGTAATTAACCCAAGGGTCATCTTTATTTTAGCCCCCCCGGGCCAGTGCTTCTCTAAGTGTTGGTCCAAACCGAGCAACCTGCGGAGCCACCTCGGGGCAACTCGAGGTCTGGTTTTACTCGTAGCTTGACTTATCCGGTGTTGCCCTGAGAACGAGATATGTGCAGCTCCTATCGGGATTGTCGGCGCATCGGGCGGCTTTGCTGGTCTTGTTTTACCATTGTCGAAATGTCTTGTCAACCGGGATTCCGAGACTGATCGGGTCTTCCTGGGAGAAGGAATATCCTTCGTTGATCGCGAGAGCTTATCATGGGCTAAGTTGGGACACCCCTGCAGGGTTTAAACTTTCGAGAGCCGTGCCCGCGGTTATGTGGCAGATGGGAATTTGTTAATGTCCGGTTGTAGATAACTTGACACCAGATCCGAATTAAAACGCATCAACCGCGTGCGTAGCCGTGATGGTCTCTTCTCGGTGGAGTCCGGGAAGTGAACACGGTTTCTGGGTTATGTTTGACGTAAGTAGGAGTTCAGGATCACTTCTTGATCATTGCTAGCTTCACGACCATTCCTCTTGCTCTCTTCTCACTCTTATTTGCGTTGGTTAGCCACCATATATGCTTAGCCGCTGCTGCAACCTCACCACTTTACCCCTTACTTCCCCATTAAGCTTTGCTAGTCTTGATACCCATGGTAATGGGATTGCTGAGTCCTCGTGGCTCACAGATTACTACAACAAAAGTTGCAGGTACAGGTTATGCGATGATCTTGATGCGAGAGCGATGTTTACTTGTTTTGGAGTTCTTCTTACGCTTCTTCTTGATCGGAGGATAGCTTCGGTCGGCAGCTGGGCTAGCGAGGTGGATGTCGCTTGAGTTTACTGTTTGTGTTTCATCCGTAGTCGGATGGTGCTCTTATGTAAGATGATGTTGTATTCGTGTGGCATTGTATGCCTTTTGTATCTATCCCTATCTATTATGTAATGTTGATGTAATGATATCCACCTTGCAAAAGCGTCTTCAAGATGCGCTTCTATCCTTGGTGGGACCTTCGAGTTCCTTTAGGACAGGGTCGCATCTTGGGCGTGACAAGTTGGTATCAGAGCCTCGACCGACCTTAGGAGCCCCCCCCTTGATTGATCGTGTAGTTTGGCCGTTGTCGAGTCTAGAAGAAAACTGATTTCTGAGTCTAGTTATATCGGAGAGTAGGAATTCTTTTTACTCCTCAGCCCCTTCATCGCTCTGGTGAGGAATCTTGATGTAGGTGTTTTGAATTACTCCTCTTCCCCTTCAATATTTTCTTTAGGATCACGCAGTTGGTTTTCCGATCATTGGTTCTCAGCTCTTTTTATCCGGTGCATTTCTCGTCAAGTTGACTCGAGCCTCTTCATCGTTGCCAAGTTCAATACTCAGTTGTTTTCTTTTCCCACCCGCCCTCCCTTCTTCTTCTCGAATCCGGAGTCCGTAATCGAGTATGCTTTCTACTCGTGCGAAGTCTTTGCCTTCTTTCCACAATGATTACAATCGGTGTTTCTTCTTGAAGTTATTCATCGATTTCTCGTTCCAAGTTACCCTTGTTTTCCTGCCCTCCCACCCTTTCTCTTCCCGGAGCCCGAGTCTCTTTCGAGCATCAATTTCATTCGTACGGAGCCTCTTCAGTCTTCCCTCAATTATTTCAACTGGTGAATTCTCATCAAGTTAATCGTTGTTCGTCTCATTTTTTGTTTTTCGGTGGACTCAATTCAAGTTTTTTTGGGTTGATCACATTCTTTTACTTGGATCAAGTGTTCTCCTTGATCGTTCGACCCTCGCCATTTAATCATTCTGGAGTTTGGAAGACATCTCAGCATATTCGTCTATGTTTGAATTAATTCGAGACCGTCACCTCATTCAAATATTTCAATTGTTCCGGTGCATCATCTATCTCTTCAACAATCCTTTCCAACGGCGTTATCTCTTCAGTGGGCCCTAACCCACAGGTCTTTTTCCAGGATCTTACCTGACTCTTCTAATTCTCCCGGAGTTATTCTCAAATTCCTTCGAAGTGTGACGTAAGAATGGATCCCATCAATCACATGCCTTCTCCAAGATCTCGTTCAAATTCTTTTCATTGTTGGCTCAGGCTTTTCGGTTTTTTTCATTCTCCCAGAGTTTCTTAGTAATTTTGGTGGTGTTTCTCATCGTCATTTGAAGATTGAAGAAGAGTTTTCCTCCTAATCTTGCTCGTTCTCTCGAAGTTTCGTGGTTCTAGTTTCATGTTATCCTCTCGAATTATTCCATTTGTCAGATTTTGTTTTCTCAACCATCCGGAGTATTTCAGGAGTTGATTTCTGTTTCTTTTCACCGGAGGCCATCATTCTAGTTATCGTTCTCTATTTATCCCGATGCTTCGTTCAAGTGTTCTTTAATCAGCTCATGATCTCTTTGTTCTTTTGCATCTAAATCCCCTCTAGCATATTTGTTCTTCTAATTCTTCCCGGTGATTCTTTATCTTTACTCAGTCATTTTCGAATTCTTCCGGTGCTTCGTTCAAGTATGCTTCAATCAGCTCGCGGTCTCTTCTTTCAATTGCACCTTCATTCCCTCAAGTATATTCTTGCTTTTCCTATTTTTCCAGGTGAGTCATTCTCCTTCGTCATTCAATTTTGAATTCTTACGGTGGCTCGTTCAAGATTCTTTTTCTTTGATTATCATATTAATTCATTCATTCTTTCCAATCCTACCGGTGGTTCACGAAGACCTTCTCAAGTTTGCGATATGTCACATCTTAGTCCTTTTCAAGAAGAATAAGTAGTATGCAAAATCCATTGTTTGTCATCAATTTAATTTGACGAATGATAAGCATACAATAAATCTTATTCTTATTTCATCCAAGTGAGTAATCCCTTTTCTTCGGAGTTTGTTCTTGTTGAAAAGCTTCTAGTTCCAAGTGTTTTCATCTTTTCTTTTCCGGAGTTCAATTTCCTCGACCATTTCGTCGGAACCTCCATCTAAATCACCGCAAGGCTTAATCTTATTCTTTCATCCTTCATTCTACCTCATCATCCTTTTGTCACCGGAGTTCTTCATGGTGGTTCTTCATGATTTAATTCATTCTTCAAGAGTTCATCAAGATTTTGTTGGAGGAGTTCAAGTATCTTTTCTTCTCGCGTCTCGAAGTGCAATTAATTCTCCGAATTCTTTTGACGTGGAGTTTTGCATTTCTTCGTTATTCTCAGCTATTCAATCTTTTCCGCTTGTGGTCGGAGATCACCTCATAATTTTGAGATGTTATCCTTAAGTCCACAACAAGCTTATTCTTTCGTTGTTGATTTTCTCAACAACTCCGTCTAAACCTTCCTTCAAAAGATGCTTTCAATTTCATTTGTGGCACAAGGTGTCGTTTTCTTCTCCGTTCTTTTTATTCAACTCCTTCAATTTTTTCTGGAGCTTTTATGTCATGTCTTCATCAAGTATCATTCCATCCTCTAAAGCTCGTGCACTATTCCTCCATGTTTCATCCGGAGTGCTGCCTAAATCCTTTCAGTCTTATTCGTGTCTTATGTCGTTCTAACCAGAGTGGTTTCATGGTCTATCTGATCCCATGATCTTTCGATTCTCGGCATTCTCGTCGTTCCTCTCTTCTTCTCGAGTGATCTCGATTCTTTGTTTCTTCTCTTGAGTTCTTGTTTTACCTCATCCCTTTTCCCTTCCGTCTCGGTCCTAAGATCTCGGGACGAGATCTCTTGTTAGTGGAGGAGTGTTGTAACGCCCTGGATCCGATGCGCCATGTGTCCGCCAGTTATTCGCCATCCTTGCCATGTCATTTGCTTGCGTGTTGCATTCTATCATGTCATCATGTGCATCTCATTTTGCATACATGTTCGTCTCACGCATCCGAGCATTTTCCCCGTTGTCCGTTTTGCAATCCGGCACTCCTATGTTACCCGGCGTCCCCCTCTTGTCTCCTGTTGTGAGCGGGTGTTAAACTTTCTCGGAATGGACCGAGGTTTGCCAAGCGGCCTTGGTACACCACCGGTAGACCGCCTGTCAAGTTTCGTGCCATTTGGAGGTCGTTTGATACTCCAACGGTTAACCGAGGGACCGAAAAGGCCTCGTGTGTGTTGCAGCCCAACACCCCTCCAAAGTGGCCCAAAACCCATCCAAACCCCCTCCATGCTCTCGGTCATTCGATCACAATCGCGTGGCCGAAAACCGCACTCCATTTGGAGTCTCCTAGCTCCCTCTACTATATATATGCCTTCCCCCGTCCAAATCCGGGTCCAAACCCTAGCCCCTCTTCTTCCACCGCGCGCCGGACGCGTCCGCCCGGCGCCGGACACGTCTGCCCGTCGCCCCCGGCCAATCCCGCCGTGCCACCTGTCCTCCGCCAAGCGTCTTCGTGTCGCCCGGCCCAGAGCCTATTAAGGGCCCGCGAGCCCGTCAGCGCCGCCGCTGGCCAGCGCCGCCGCCGCCGCTCGATCCGCGCCGCCTCGCCGGACCATGCCCTCCGGCAGGCTCGCTCCGCCCGACCGCGCCCAGCGCCTCGTTGCCGCTGCACCCGCCGCCCGAGGCATGCCGCCGCCCGCGCCGCCTCCAGCGCCGCCTCGCCTCCACTGCGCGGCGACCTCGAAACCTCATCGCTGCCGCGGGACCTCGTCGCCGGTAGACCTCCCGCGCCCGTTCGGGTCGTCCCCGACCGGATCCGGCAGCCCCCGCCTCGGATCTCCCCATTCCGGCCGGTCCCGGCCCTGGACGCCTCGCCGGAGCTTCTCCCCAAGCCACGCCGCCGCCATGACCTCCTGCCCGTGAGGAGCACGGGAGGAGGACGACGGGATCTCGTCGCTGTCCGCGCGGGCCGAGTGGGCCAGCGCCCGGATCTGCCGGCCCAGCTAGCCTCCCCACTGACCTGGGCCAAGCCCGTGGGTGAGAAACCCCTTATCCTCCGCCCCATTCACGCTTTAGCTATCCCACGCTCGCAGTAGAATATTTGACTAAGTCCCTGATATTGCATATTTATATCTCCTGTTCATCACATCATAACTTGCTGCATACTGCTCCGTTGTGTGCGTGTAATATGTCAAATTGTTTGTCTCAACGAGTACTTCATTTTATTCCATTGCATCATGTTCATTTGTGTCCTTCTTTATGCCTGAATCATCGTTGCAAGAGTGCTATCTGATGTTAATTTGCTGAAACTGTTATAACTTGATGATTTGTCATTTTTGTTGCATTTGATGTGTGCATCCTATGAGCATGTGTCCTACATGAGTTTTGAACTATGACAGGCCATCTTTACAGTGGTGTCATACATGTATTTTGGTGAGTCTTTTACTGAGTGCATCGAGCTCGTGAAGTAGGGTACTTGCTGTTGCTGTTTTGTTAGGCTGAATCTGTTATATTGTGTTGCTATGTAAACCTGCTGCTTCAAGTCATTGTATGCATAATCTGGAGATGTTCACTAAGGATGATTTATTATACATGTCATGCTCTATCCATTCATGCCCCTGTTTGCATTTATAGCCTGCTTTAACCTATTGTAATCTTGCTCTCAATGTGCTAAATAATGTTGCTGTCAGCCTGTTAACTTTAAGTTCAGTTTTGCCATGTGTTTTGCTAGTGATCCATGCACCCTATGAACTTGTTATTGCCATGCTTAGCTTCACAAACATGTATTCTTACTGTTGGTTGCCTTGCCATGCCATGTATTGCTCTATGGTGAGTGGTTGAAGCTCACCAACATGCCTACTTATTGTTGTTCCTGCCATGTATGAATCTGTCATATCTTTTGCCATGTTTACATGGGTGCCATCATATCTTCTGTTCCTTTTTGGCTCATGGTCAGTAAGGGACTTTTGTTATATGAGATTAGACGATTCATGCCATGCCTTTGTTTGCCATGATAAGTTCCTGTAACATGTTGTTTGATAGCTCTAAACATTGCAACCTGATGTTATTTCTGCTAATGACTGAAACTGTTATTATTTGCAATCCTGCCATGTCCTTTTGAGCATGTTCTAGTAGTTTCTGGAGATAGCTCAGTGTTCATGTTTTGTCATGCTTTACCTGTATTTCATGCCCATGCCTTTTGTTCTTATGTTGGGGTGCTGTAGCATGTTGTTTTAATGCTTGCAAGATGCCTAGTTGCTGTTATGGACAGGTGGTTGTCATATCTTGTATAAAGTGTATGCGTTGAATCGTTGCTCCGTTTTGAGTGTGCTCTATATGAAACTTGCTTGATTTTGCATGTAGCTTCATATTATCATGTTGCATCCTTGTTTTGGTGTGTTTGCTTGATGTTTGTTTGCATTTTGCATCAATGCCATGTTTAACTTGTTTTGCTCATATCTTCTAGGCCGTAGCTCCGAACTAAATGAACTTTATATGTAAGTTGACTAGAATCCCGTGTAGATCATCTTGGTGCATCTTAACTTGCTGTTTAACAAATTCAACTTAATGTTTATTCAGTTCTGGACCAATTTCTAAATTTGCATACGAGGACTTACCGGAATTGTTATATGTTGTTTCCGGCCTCATTTAAACTTGCTTTGATGTATTGCTCTTGTTTGCATCGTCTCTTGCCATGAGTAGCTTCATGTAGCTTTGTCATGCATCATGCTTGTTGTGCATCATGTCTTGTCTATGTGTGGTGTGTTTACCATGTTGTGTGCTTCTTCTCGATAGTTCCTGTTTTCGTTGCGATCGTGAGGATTCGTTCATCTACGCTTGCTTCGTCTTCGTGGCTCCATCTTCTTCATGGACTCGTTCTTCTTCCTTGCGGGATTTCAGGCAAGATGACCCGCTACCCTGGATCTCACTACTATCATTGCTATGCTAGTTGCTTCGTTCCATCACTTTGTTGCGCTTCCTATAACTTGTTCTTCAAGCCTCCCAAATTGCCATGTACCTCTAACCTTTGACACCCTTCCTAGCAAACCGTTGTTTGGCTATGTTACCGCTTTGCTCAGCCCCTCCTATAGCGTTGTTAGTTGCAGGTGAAGTTGAAGATTGCTTCATGGTGGACAGGATTTATGTTGGGATTTCACAATATCTCTTATTTAATTAATGCATCTATATACTTGGTAAAGGGTGGAAGCCTCGGCCTTATGCCTGGTGTTTTGTTCCACTCTTGCCGCCCTAGTTTCCTTCATACCCGTATTATGTTCCCGGATTTTGCGTTCCTTACGCGGTTGGGTGATTTATGGGACCCCCTTGATAGTTCGCTTTGAATAAAACTCCTCCAGCAAGGCCCAACCTTGGTTTTACCATTTGCCTCACCACCACCTACATTTCCTTTGGGAGTAATTAACCCAAGGATCATCTTTATTTTAGCCCCCCTGGGCCAGTGCTTCTCTAAGTGTTGGTCCAAACCGAGCAACCTACGGGGCCACGTCGGGGCAACTCGAGGTCTGGTTTTACTCGTAGCTTGACTTATCCGGTGTTGCCCTGAGAACGAGATATGTGTAGCTCCTATCGGGATTGTCGGCGCATCGGGCGACTTTGCTGGTCTTGTTTTACCATTGTCGAAATGTCTTGTAAACCGGGATTCCGAGACTGATCGGGTCTTCCTGGGAGAAGGAATATCCTTCGTTGATCGCGAGAGCTTATCATGGGCTAAGTTGGGACACCCCTGCAGGGTTTAAACTTTCGAGAGCCGTGCCCGCGGTTATGTGGCAGATGGGAACTTGTTAATGTCCGGTTGTAGATAACTTGACACCAGATCCGAATTAAAACGCATCAACCGCGTGCGTAGCCGTGATGGTCTCTTCTCGGTGGAGTCCGGGAAGTGAACACGGTTTCTGGGTTATGTTTGACGTAAGTAGGAGTTCAGGATCACTTCTTGATCATTGCTAGCTTCACGACCGTTCCGCTTGCTCTCTTCTCGCTCTTATTTGCGTTGGTTAGCCACCATATATGCTTAGCCGCTGCTGCAACCTCACCACTTTACCCCTTCCTTTCCCATTAAGCTTTGCTAGTCTTGATACCCATGGTAATGGGATTGCTTGAGTCCTTGTGGCTCCTGATTACTACAACAACGATTGCGGTACAGGTTATGCGATGATCTTGGCGCGAGAGCGATGTTTACTTGTTTTGGAGTTCTTCTTACGCTTCTTCTTCGATCGGGGATAGGTTCGGTCGGCAGCCTGGGCTAGCGAGGTGGATGTCGTTTGAGTTTCGTTTGTGTTTCATCGGTAGTCGGATGGTGCTCTTATGTAAGATGATGTTGTATTCGTGTGGCATTGTATGCCTTTTGTATGTATCCCTATCTATTATGTAATGTTGATGTAATGATATCCACCTTGCAAAAACGTCTTCAAGATGCGCTTCTATCCTTGGTGGGACCTTCGAGTTCCTTTAGGATAGGGTCACATCTTGGGTGTGACATGATCATGCATCATATTGTGCATTGCATTGATTGAGTTCTTCCTTGTTTGCTGGTGTTTGTCCCCTCTCGATAGACGTGGTTCCGACGATGAGATCGATGACACCGATGAAGAACTATACTATATTCAGAAGTTCCAGGCAAGCAAAACCCTCTTGTTCATTCCGATACAGTCCCACCCTCTCGCTCCTGCTTTCTTTTACTGCATTTAGGACAACAACGATTTATCTGTTACTTGCTGTGGTAGTTGAACCCCCTTTTCCTTTGCATGACCTGTCATTGCCACAATAAATAGATGAAACCCACTAGCATGAGTAGGAGTTGTTTGAGCCCTGTTGTGCCTACTCATTCTTGCTTGTTTGTCATGTCTGCTACTGCTTAGAGTTGAGTCAGGTCTGATTCATAGGGGATGAATGGGAATGGTGATGAACATGTCCTATTGTGTGTGAGGTAAGTTCCACGTGGAATGGTGATGAACAGGTCTGATTCATCCAGTCTCACTAGTAGTTCCGCGTGGACTTCTATGTTTAGCTTGTCACCTCAGCTACGATCTTGTGCCCTCGGTAGGATCTGGTAGATAGTAGGGCTTCTCAACCCTTTTCATTTGTAGTTGTCTGTACTCAGACATGTTAAGCTTCCGCATGTGCTTTTGGTTTTTCTGCTCTGAATGTTGGGTCATGATACCCATGATTGTAATACTTGTCTCGTTGGAGTCTATTGAGTAAATACTTGTGTTGTAGAGTCATGTTGTGATGCCATGTTGTATTTGCACATATCGAGCATATTATGTGTATGATTATTCAAATGCTTGGTATGTGTGGGATCGGACAACCTAGTTGTTTATTCTTGGTAGCCTCTCTTATCGGGAAATGTCTCCTAGTGCTTCCACTGAGCCATGGTAGCTTGCTACTGCTCCGGAACACTTAGGCTGGCCGGCATGTGTCCTTCTTTGTTCCTGTGTCTGTCCCTTCGGGGAAATGTCTCGCATTATTCCTTTAAGTCCCTGTAGCTTGCTACGATTTGGGTTCATACGTTGTTGATCGTCACATTCATTGCTAGGTCATGTATGCCTGTCCCTATAAGTTAGCGCCACCTTGGGTTTATGACTAGTCATGTCGGCCCGGGTTCTTTGTCATATGGATGCTAGCAGCACTATCATATACGTGAGCCAAAAGGCGCAAACAGTCCCGGGCCAGGTAAGGGGGCACCCGTGGGAATACCGTGTGTGAGGCCGCAAAGTGATATGATGTGTTACATGCTAGATTGGTGTGATTTAGGATCGGGGTCCTGACAGCTTTGGTATCAGAGCCTGACTGCCTGTAGGATTGCCAAGCCAAACTGGTCGAAGTCAAGTCTAGAAATGCTTTAGTTATATAAGGGAATTGATTGTGGATGGGAACGTAAGGCTCTTTTTACTCCTTATACCTTATGCCCTTCTGATCTGAGTCATCATATCTTTCCTACAGGGTTAAGGACCTAGGCTTTCTCTTCTCTCCATCAGGATCACGTGTTACTAATTCGTAGAATTATAAGATTGGTGAATTCAAGCCTCAGTTCAGTTCCTACTATCTCCGTGTATTGATAGTTGGTCTCGGAACCTTGATATTATGATGATCGAGTGGTTACGCCACCATTTTGCAGGATGTCTCAAATCTTTTCGAGCATTTATAGCCGTTATGCTGTCTGAGTCATCCCAGGTTTCTAAATAGTCTGATGCATTTGCAAATCCCTTTCTTCCGTTCCCTATGTTCCTTTGGGCCAGTTTAACCACACTAATCTATGGGTTGAGGTACTCAATTGCCTCAACATATATGTTGGACCTATTAGAGGTTCACCCAGTAATCTAGCCATGTTTTGTGTTTCCAGTGTGATCATTCTGGCCATCATTCTCGAAAGCATCCCGTGATGCAATTTAGTTAGTAGGTATTCTATTCCTGGGTTCTTAAACCCGAGACTCACTCTACTCATTCATGTTGATAGTGTTGCTAGTTCCTTTAGGATATTAGTAACCTTTGCGATAGTCCTCGAGGTCCGTGGTATTTCCTTCTTCCAAATACCATGAACTGCTTATGGTAGAAGTTCCTCGTTGAACCAAAAGATCACAACCAGAGTGCTCTTGGTGAGTTCTTGATTCTATGTTGTGACTCTGCCCGTTCTACCTTTCTGCATGGGTTATCCGGAAGAAATGTGTTGAACTCGTTCGACATGCTAATCCATGCATCCACAACTCGGAAAATCATCTGTTCTTTTGGGTTGTCCCTCTTTAGCTGTATACTGACCTTTGTCTATTAATTGATAGTCAGGAGTAGTCATGCATTCATGTTCATCGATGCCTTTTACTCCTGTGGTCCGTCAATCCATTCTATTCCAGAATGACTGGGAGAAAAAAAACCAGTACCTTATCCATTTCCAGGATTGGGTCAAAGTAGTTGTACATCGCAGATCAAAATGCCAATCCAGCTTTTGTTTTGTTCTACCTTGGAGTATCAGGAATATCATGGGAAGTGCACACCATCCTATGAAATCTCGATACAGTGATACTTCTCGCCCTCGTTATTTATTTCTCGGTTCCTGTGTTATTGCAACCAGAATGCCGATAGGTGAACTATGATGTGTGAAATCAATACTCCTAGCAACCTTCTTGCTTGGTAGTTAAAGGACAATAGCTTCATTCTAGCGTGTTGATTATTGAATCATCACCCTATGGCTGATCGTGCCACCTAGTCCTTATCTCCGGTGCACTTTTCGATCAATGAGTTAGTATTGTGTCAACCCCTTTCTTATTTGATCGTATTGTCTTGCCCTGAAAAGCAAGATTGATCTCGAGCTTAGTAACATATCGGTGGTTCGTGATTTTCCGAATATCTTCTCGGAAGTATCACCAGGTTGTCACCTAACTTCTATGTAGAGTTCATGATCAAGTGGGTTTTAGTAACCACCCTTTCTCCAAGAATCTATGTCGGATATCCTGAGCTAGTTGGTTAAGCTAAACAACAACTTGGAGAGTTGGAAGATAAAAGCTTGTCTGACTTAGTTCATTTTAGGGATATCTTGTATGTGTGTTGAAGAAATATGGTATTTTCATCGATTGACCCTCATGATCAGTTAATGGACCTATCATCTTATCAATCTTTGATTTGAGTATGGGCTATCCTCAAATCAAATCAGAACCAACGATATTTGTAATGTTGTCATACTCGTAGTTGTTTCCTTGAGCATACTCCATTATATCTTTCGGGTCTATCCAATGCTATCACCTTGTTCACATAGTTATGGAATTCCATTTTTATGGAAACCTGGATGAATTGTTGTTGAGTCCATCGACAACATCCTTATTCTCTCCATCATTTTGTTGAACATTAAGCTAGTGTTGGAAACTTTTGAAAGCATTTCTTCATGCTAGCTCATGAAGCATATGCCTGGATGGAAGAAGTGACTTCCCCTAGTTCATGTGCATTTGACGTAAGTTGCCGCCGTGAATTCGAGAAAGCTTGTTTTTTCTTCCTCTGGAATCGTCCGAAGTTAGTCACAGACGTACGAAGTACTCTATGGTTTGATAGGTTGGACGCCTCCATTCTATATGTGTTTCCTAGCACACCAAGCCACTGACTGATTTGTTCAAGGAGAAGGAGTTCCTTCATAAGAGCTAATCCGGACTTATGTAAGGACTTCGATATCCTTGTTGATGGTTCCCAACCAGAACTCAGTAGTGTTTCATTGTAAGACTACTATGTGGGCATGCTTGTCTGGGATAGAGTGTTCACATGTTTGTATCAGAACCAGCTCAAGTTTTGGAGCTTACTACCGTAGTTCATTCCCCGAGAATCTCGCAACGTTATCTCGTCGAATTGTGTTGCAAACTTTCTTTTTTCTTTCTAGACTCGATGAGTCTAGAATGTTCTGACCCCAACCAAATCTGAATCTCAGGCAGATAGGATGGTTGGAACGTCGCCCAAGAACTATAATATTGGTCTCTCTGTAACCGGTAAAGTGGATGTCGTGGCCAACACACCCAGCCGAGGACCCATTATTGTACTATCCTGAATGAGAAAGTTGGCCACCTCCCCATAAGGATTTCGTAGGATTTACTCCAGTAATTGTTCCTTATGGATTCTCGTGCTCCCGAAGTCCGACTTTTACTTGATGTTCTTGATACCAAACAATTTTAATAAATGGTTTACGCTAGCACATCAAGGGGAACATTAGAAGCGGAGTGCTAAATGTCTCTCGATCGATCATCCAGATTTGGTCCCCTTGGCCTCGCTAAGGTGAAATCTAAGAAAGTGTTATCTTCCTTTGCATCTGCATCGTCCATCACTATTCATCATGGTAGTATGTTGTGTTGTCAGGATCCCTGACATGGATATTGGTAAAATCTTGATTAATATGGAAATGCTCAAGTTCTTGAGAGCATGCACAAGCACTAGGTTTTTATCATTGGCATTAATTGAGATTTGCTCCCAATTTTCTTCGGTTATGCTGTAACCATTCAAACAGTGGAATCACTCTCTACTGTTGAGTTTCTCCCCAGTTACTAGAATCATTCCCAGTATTTGCATTTTGTTCCCAGCTTGCACCGTCATTGTGCCATCCTACTATGGACTACCCTTTTCAGAAATTACTAATTAGGATCATCTTCAAAGTGGTCCTACCATAGGTTCCATCCATTCCCGATGATAAGCAAAATCATCCCTTGCGTTGTCTTCAACAAGGTAGTCCACATCATCCATTCTAATCTGGATATGCCATTCCTCCATACTCTACCAAACGATTGTTGGTGAATTGCCTCAGGCTGGTATAAAGAGTCTCAATGACCCCTACATCAAAAGTAATTCTTTTTGCCACTTAAGGTAATAGTTCTACGAGCCACCTCCTCTAAAATGTCTCGTTTTGGTATCATGAAAACTCATTTCGATCTCCGAAATGATTGGTCCTTCTAGAGTTTTCCCTTTCCTCTCATTGTCATGTTGGTTGGAGTTCTCAGAAGACATAAGACAAAGATGGTGATCGAATCAACATTCTTATGAAGTGCCAGTTGGATCAGGAAGATCATGTTAGTTTGTGCCCCCTTCCATCTTGGCCTATGCTTGAATCTGGGGACAAGATTCTTGTTTAGTGGGGGTGAGTTGTCACATCCCTAGCTCTGGTAATGTCTAGTGCTAGCATCTGGTGTTGCATCATGTTTACTTTTCACAGAAAGTTGAAATGGGGATGGCAGAAACCCCCAACACCACTTAATCCAACTAGGGTTTACTAAAATCCTTTCTAATGAACCTGAAATGTCCTTCGAAAATGTTCATCATTTTTGCCTTGGTCTAGAACCTCTCACAAAAATGGTGCACACTTTTCTAGGACAACATTAGGTCACTGGATTAAATCATATGTTATTTGCATTTGAAATTTAAATGATATAAAATTTTAAATGTCCAAATAATCATAAACTTAAATGCTTGCTATTGGATATTTTCCAAACAGTGGGCTTGAGAAAGCTTCATGATTTTTGGAAGTGTCTAAGTATTTTTAGAAAAGCCACAAATTTACAGAAGAAAAAGAAAAACAGAAAATAAATGGAAACGAACAGAAACTCACATGGGCCAACTTACTTGTGCAGCCCACCAGAGCCAGCCCAGCAGCAGCCCAGCCAACCACTGCCTCCTCCCATGTCGTCTTCCTCCTCTGCTAGGAGGATGAGCGCATGCCCGACGCGCGCGCACACGCGCCCCGGCCACCTCCTCCCTTCCAGCCTACCTAGCTCCCCCTCGTCACGCCTAGACGACACCAGCGCACCTCCTGGACGCCCTGGACTCCTCTCTCTCTCCCCCGAACGCTCCCCCCTCCTCTGTTCTCTCCATCGAGCGCAGCCGTTGCCACCGCTCACTGCTGCCATAACCACCGCCTCCCACTCGACTCGCCGACGTGTCCATGGCCATCGCCTCGTCGCCACACACCCTCTTCACTGAGTCAAGCAACGCCGGACGCCCCCCAATGCCGCCGACACCGTCGTCTTCAACCTTCTGCCCCCCCAGATCGCTGGACATGCCCCGTCATCGTCTGTGCCTCCCCGAGCTTGCCATTCGCTCCCCTGCACTCACCGTGAGCCATTGACCCTTCTCCCCATCTCCGTTCTCGCTCTCGTGTACCGTAGTCACCGCACCTTGCTCGTACGCACGTACTGCCGCCTGTGCTCGCCGCCGACGTGTCTCCGGCCACCTAGCGGTCCGTCTGTCATGCTCAGCTCCCTCCCCGCACCGTGTAGAGCACGTAGGTGCCCCGCACAAGCTACCCCGCCCACCGTAGCATCAACCCTGAGCTTGCCCAAGCTCCGGCGACCGCCAAGGTTGACGTTGGCGACGACTCTGGCCATCCCAGGCCCTATCACTGCCACCACTCAACACAGACGAGTGTCCGCGTCACGTAGATGCCCTCCGCCGATCATTTGGTCACCGGAGGAGGAATTCCGAGTCCCTCCGCCGTCTTTGGCCTCGCCGACAATGAGCCGCGGATCAACTCTGGTGAGTTGACCCGGGGTTTGACCCCTGTTTGACCTCCCCAGTGTCGGTGACGTGTGGGCCCGGCCCTGTTAACTTTTTGGTTAAGTTAGTAACTAGTCTTAGTTAAGCTACTGACTCACTGACATGTGGGCCTAGGCCCTAATTAACATAGGTTAGTATTTAACCTAACACTAACTAAATCTGTTAGCTAGTTGTGTCACTGACCAGTGGGCCCCACAGGCCAGGTTTCACCTGGACCCAGTCTATTGACCTGCTGACGCCATAGCGACGTTATGCTGACGCAATAAGTCATTTTCTGGATTAAACTTAATTCAGGAAATTGCAGAAAATGTCCAAAATTTCTAAAATTCATAGAAAATAATCTATATCTCAGAATGAAATAGTTCATATATGAAAAATGAACAGAAAAATCCAATCTATCCATCTGTACTGGTTTCATGCATGATAAAGGAACTTAACCTTGCTGTTTAGATCAAAACATGATAATGCACTTAATAAGCTTATAGTTTGAATTTGAACTTGAACCTTGGGTTCAAAATAACTCAAACCCTTCTGGTTTAAGTTGCATTAGCTCAAATCAGAGCATATTGCCATGTCATGATCATGCATCATATTGTGCATTGCATTGATTGTGTTCTTCCTTGTTTGCCGGTGTTTGTCCCCTCTCGATAGACGTGGTTCCGACGATGAGATCGATGACACCGATGAAGAACTATACTATCTTCAGAACTGCCAGGCAAGCAAAACCCCCTTGTTCATTCCAATACAATCCCACGCTCTTGCTCCTGCTTTATTTTATTGCATTTAGGACAACAATGATTCATCTATTACTTGCTGCGGTAGTTGAACCCCCCTTTTCCTCTGCATGACCTGTCATTGCCACAATAAATAGATGAAACCCACTAGCATGAGTATGAGTTGTTTGAGCCCTGTTGTGCCTACTCATTCATGCTTGTTTGTCATGCCTGCTACTTCTTAGAGTTGAGTCAGGTCCGATTCATCGGGGATGAATGGGAATGGTGATGAACATGTCCTACTGTGTGTGGGCTAAGTGTGTGAACACGATTAGGTAAAGGTAGCGGTGAGAGGCCATGTAGGAGTACATGGTGGGTTGTCTCATGGAAGCCGTCCTCAGGAACTGAGCTCTGTGTTTGTGATCCATGAACAGCTACTACCACATGTTGGGCCCTGAAATATGACCCCGCTCGACTTATTAACCGCCCCTATCCTCTGTCCAGGAGTTGCAAGTAGTTTCTGGTGTTTGTAGTTGCCGCAGGCCGTGCGTAGCGCAGACCCGAGGGGTAGGCTATGATGTGGTAGGCACGTGGCCGGGTATGCCGGGCGCCCGTTTGGTGTCGCGGAACCCTGTACACATCATTCGGGGCCGTATGTGGAAACCTCGGCTAGACTCCCTGCAGATGGAACCTGAATAGGCAACAAACCTGGACTAGAGACTTGTGTGGTTAGTCAGGTCGTGGTCTACACCCACATCGGCTTTCGCTTGAAGTCTGTCAAGCACATGTCGTGTGCAGACGCTAAGAGGTGGAAACATGTGTGAAAAAGTACACCCTTGCAGGGTTATAAATGAACTATTTGAATAGCCGCGTCCATGGTAAAGGACCTCTGGGTTGCCTACATATTTCATAGACAAGTGAAAGTGGATACTCTAAAATACACAAGATAAGTGTGAGTGCTATGGATGGCGTTCTTGTAGGGAGACGGGAGCGGATCCATAGTGGTGTATTGATATGGTGAATATGTGGACTCGTGTGCGCCACCTCAAAAGAGTTACTTGCAGTCGTAGTTTAGGATAGCCACCGACTCAAAGCTGGCTTGCTGCAGTTAAACGTCACCATGTGTAGATAGTTCTGATGTAAGTCTTGCTAGGTACATTTGTACTCACGTTTGTTTAATTTATGTTTTTTAGAGAGACTCCAGTCTCACTAGTAGTTCCGCATGGACTTCGACGTTTAGCTTCTCACCTCAGCTATGATCTTGTGCCCTAGGAAGGATCTGGTAGATAGTCAGGATTCTCAGCCGTTTTCGATTGTAGTTGTCTATACTCGGACATGTTAAGCTTCCGCATGTGCTTTTGGTTTGTATGCTCTGAATGTTGGGTCATGATACCCATGATTGTAATACTTGGCTCGTTGGAGTCTATTGAATAAATACTTGTGTTGTAGAGTCATGTTGTGATGCCATGTTGTATTTGCACATATCGAGCATATTGTGTGTATGATTATTTAACTACTTGGTACGTGTGGGATCTGACAACCTAGTTGTTTATTCTTGGTTGCCTGTCGGTGTCAAAGCCGGCGGATCTCGGGTAGGGGGTCCAGAACTGTGCGTCAAAGGCTAATGGTAACAGGAGACGGGGGACACGATGTTTACCAAGGTTCGGGCCCTCTCTATGGAGGTAATACCCTACTTCCTACTTGATTGATCTTGATGATATGAGTATTACAAGAGTTGATCTACCACGAGATCGTAGAGGCTATACCCTAGAAGCTAGCCTATGATTATGATTGTTGTTGTCCTATAGACAAAACCCTCCAGTTTATATAGACACCGGAGGGGGCTAGGGTTACACAGAGTCGGTTACAGAGAAGGGAATCTACATATACGAATTGCCAAGCTTGCCTTCCATGCAAAGGAGAGTCCCACCCGAACATGAGACGAAGTCTTCAATCTTGTATCTTCATAGTCCAACAGTCCGGCATAAGCATATAATCCGGCTGTCCGAGGACCCCCTAATCCAGGACTCCCTCAGTAGTCCCTGATCTAGGCTTCAATAACGATGAGTCCGTCGCGTAGATTAGCTTGAACACAAGAATCATGTTCGGCTCTGCAAAACAAATTCCGCATACCACCATAGAGAGTACAATATTCCACGAGTCTAATGCGCTGACAACTTTTCCATAGCGTGACATCATGCCGTGGCCCGGTCATTATTCGAACCGTTTTCTCAACCTGCCACTATGCGCTTCGCGAGGCAGTTTCATTGTCACATCTTGTCGAAGCAGAGATCGTGTCCCCTTATCATGGGATTCTCATCAATACGGGCGTGGGTAACCCAACGCTCCATTAGTATGACTCCTTGAATTAGGCAAGTTCTGAACGGCCGCGCAGAGGACGCTTGACATTTATCACCTTTATAAAGAGGTTAAAACCTGTCCTTTTCTTTCCACGCTTGATCCCTCCCTTCCCCCACCTCGAGTTCCAATACTTAAGGCTCAGTCCAAGCGCTTCGGACCTCCAACCATGTTCGGATCCAGCCTTCAAGGCCGGTGGATGGCCTCTTCTGTCACAGAGGAGGACATCATGAAGCTTAGGGTGTCTAGGTACTTGACCGTCGAAATCCTTCACAGGCTTCCTGCTCAAGGGCAGGTTATCCCTACTCCCAAACCCAATGAGAGTGTCGTATTCATCTCCCACTTCCTTCGAGGGCCAGGCTTCAGTCTTCATCCCTTTGTTAGAGGGCTCATGTTCTATTACGAGCTAGATTTTCATGATCTAGCTCCAGATTCCTTCCTTCACATCTCAACATTCATCGTTGTGTGTGAGGCCTTCCTCCGCATTACCCCATACTTCGGCTTATTGCTCAAGACCTTCAATGTGAAGCCGAAGATAATCGACGAGCAACACACGGAGTGCGGAGGCACTATAATAAGCAAAGGTGCCGATGTTTTATGGCCAAAGGGTTCCTTCCCGGAAGTTTCTGACCTATGGCAACAGGAGTGGTTTTATATCACATCACCCGAGGTAGAAAGTGGGCGGCCACCACTGCCTTCCGCTCCGCTCCTCCGCCACAGCTTGTATCATGGGTCAACAAGGGGCTGGACTGGGGATCCGTTGATTACGTGCGGACATTGCAAAGCCGCATTCAGGATCTCATCAAGAAGGACATCAGTCTTGTCAAAGTAATCCAAGTAATGCTAGTTCGTCGGGTCCTGCCATGCAATTGTCGACCTCTCCGTCTGTGGGAGTTCAACCCGGAAGGAACACGAACTGTTCAACACTTCTTCGGCATGATGCTCGAAGGGATGTATCAATTATTCTTCGGATCACGAATAAAGTGTCCAGACACAATAGAGGATGCGGGCCTCGATTGCAACCATCCAGATACCCAGGTAAGTAATTCCACAACCGAACATTCTATCATTATATTTGTCACAACATTATCCTGAAAAACCATCCTCGGCCAAGGCTGGATAAGAAAGGCGAAGAGGATTAGGTGTTCGGCCCCTCTTCCCGAAGATTCGGCGGATCCTGTATTAACCGGGTTGCTAGCTCATGCACCTTATCAAGTGCCATCAGGGAAGGACAAGGAGAGGAATGGGGAAGCTGAAAGCGGACTTCACACTGGAGGTACGTTACGCATCATAACTGGGGAAATTGGTAATCCCGTGTCAAAGGATGAACGGGGAGAAGAATCTAGTATCCCCTCCCCCCACGGGAAGAAAAGGGCCGCTCCCGAAGACTTGGAAGCAGAGGTCTCCAAACGAGGGAAGAAACCTTTATCAGGGGCCCCTGCCCCGGAGGGCAACATTGCTGCACAACGCCCACAGGGGGGACAACCATTAACCGAGCCGTAAGCGAACAAAGGTGCTTTGTAAGCATACCCCGTTCTTTTCCTGAGAATAACGACTGAGACGTATGCTTTGCAGTTCGGCCTATAGCCTCCCTCAACAATCTTCGTCCTTGGGGGATTTTTTTCCGAAGATGATGGAGAGTGAAACGCCTCCTCCTACTTCTCCGCCTCATAAGGCGGACGACCTTGAGGTAAGGCGGACGACCCTGAGGTGTCGTCCCGGAGGATCTCTCCCGATCCGCAAAGGCCAGAAGGTAACTCTTCGGCCGCCCAAGGTCTGGGGTGTTCGGCTCCTAGAGAGACCAACAGAAAAAGCCTCGGACTGTCCGATATACAGCCGGACACATTGACGGGTCTTCTGTGGCAAGCGCCTATCTCAGAGGCACACCATACCTTAATGAGTACGGTGGTTGAGAAGATTTCGTCCGTAAAAAGTGGGTTGAATGAAGTTTTTACGAGCCTACTAAGAGGCTTTGAGGTACGCAATGTGATATTTTTTGATTGTACCGTAAACGCAAGGTGCACTGTGTATAGATAGTAGCCCCTGAGACTCTGGTTGCCATCCGAACGGGGAGATCAGCGGATCAAAAATAGAAATAATCTCAGGTAACGATTTTGCCAATTTTGTACATTGGTAATTGCAGCCTCGGCATTGCTCGATGATCTTTTGCCAAACTGAAGCGGCAACTTGATGTGGCGGATGAAGACATCACGCTTGTGATCAAGCGGCTTGACGAGGCATAGGGTATGTATATTTGGGTGGTCAGTGAATATTAATATGAGCATGATGATGGGATTTATAATATGCTTTGACTGCAGATGGTGCCGCCGCCGTGGAGACCCTTCGGGCTGAGCTTGCCCATGCCAAGGAGCAAGCCAGGAGAAGCAATACGGCTGCCGAGAAGGCAACTGATGAATTAAAAACCGAACAGGCTGCTCATCGCCAAAGTGAGGATATAATGGACAACATGGCTCTTGAGCTACAGAATGCTGCTAGCCGATATGAGCTTCTCAAAAGGGAAAACCAAGCGAAAACGGCTGACCTAGAAAATGCCTTACAGGCAGCGAAGGAAACTCGCTCTGAGATCAGAGCGGCTCGGGAGGAGCTTCGACAGCCGGTGAGATTGCGGCTGGGAAGCCCTTTTTATTGCAAACTCAATTCGGCGATCCGAAGTATGCCCCTCTTGATCAATTGTGGAGTTCTCCAGACCCATACTTGGATTTGTCAAAGAGTGTTGCCGATGTGACATAGTATTTCCGAGATCAAGAAGATCATGAAGCGGAAAGATTGTTCTGGTCGCAGTTCAGTACTCCAAGGCGTCCGCTGCTGTTGATCGAGCAAATGGCCGAACGGGCTGAGCTCCATAGGTTATTTGGGCTTGCCATTAAGGCTGTCGTGGATTGCCTGTGGCCGGAGGAACCAAGTCTGGATAGTTATGTTGGTTTGCTGCAACAATTTATTCGTGTTGTGCCGCATATCGACGCTGTCAAGTGGTCAGCATGCATAGAGGGTGTGCAGATGGCCCTTGCCCGTGTTAAGACATACTGGGTGAGGATGGAGGCCACCGATAGTGCAACCAGGGGTCCACCCGGGGGCCAGGACTCGCCCGAGCACTATTTTGATGAAGTCTTAGAAGGTGCCCGTTTAATAGAGGCTCAGTGCTCAAAGAGTGTCATGTTCGAATGACATGTATCTTGTAGTAAAAACAATGCTTTTGATAATAAAGGCTATATTTATACCTTTGCCCGTGAAGTATTGTAGTGCCTCCTGTGCGGCCGTTTATGTATATTTGTATATAACCTAAAAGTTTGCAGTCGTCGGCTTCAGCCCCCTCGCGTATAACGTGGGGGTGTTCGGTAAAAGCGTGTAATCACACTTGATCCAATGTCTTGGTCCATTAAGGTGGTGGTAGCGCGGCAAACGAGGCAATCGAACTATATAGCTTTAACACTTTCACTTATAGGAGTTTGACGGTGGGGCTACTATATAGCCCCTGGTATGTCCGCATTTATCCGAATACCACTACAAAAAAATACACTTCCGTGATGATACGTGTTTGTCATAGTAGGTCGCGTTTTTTGTCATGCATGTACATCCATGACAAATTTATGACAGAATCTAGATAGTCATACCTGTGCTGTCGTAGAAGTGTTCGATGACATTACCAAAATTATCATCACGGAAGTGTCCACTTCCATGACGATAAATCGCGCGTCACAGATGTGCTTTCGTCAAGGGTGACCGACACGTGGCATCCACCGTAACGGAACGCCGTTAAGCTATCGGGTCGGGTTTTTGATCCGATAACCCGTTAACAGCCCTGACCAATGGGGATTTTCCACGTGTAAAATCATCATTGGCTGGAGGAAACACGTGTCGACTCATCGTTGGGACATATGTCATCCACTCATTGGACAGAAGGCGCCTATGATACGTCGACACGTGGCACGACCAATCAAGTTTAAATGGGCCGGCCCAACTAAAGGCCCACAAGATTTTGCAGCCCATAATGGGCCGGCCCAGTTATAGGACCACGAGATTTTGCGGACTATAATGGGCTGGCCCGACTAAAGGCCCACAAGATTTCGCGGGCATAATAGGCCAGCCCAGGTAAAGGCCCACAAGATTTTTGTGTGCCATAATGGGCCAGCCTAGGTAAAGGCCCACAAAATTCTTGCAGATCATAATGGGCCGGCCCAACTAAAGGCCCATGAGATTTCGCCGACATTAATGGGCCGACCCAGTTGTAGGCCCACAAGATTTTGAGGACCCTAGTAGGTTGGTCCATTAACTGGCTGCCATGTTTTGGGCCAAATGCCGGCCCATAATTGATCCGGTCCATTAATGGCCTGCCACGTTCCGGGCCTAATAATGGCTCATATAAGATCCGGCCCATTAAAAGCCTCCGACTTTCTGGGCCAAATCATGGCCCAGATCAGGTTCGGCCCTTTAAGAGGCTTTGGGCTCAATTATGGCCCATATCAGATTCGGCCCGTTGACTGGACGCTATGCTTTTGGGCCGACTTGCTAAAGGCCCATTTAGTAATTCGGCCTGATATTAGTTTCGGCCTGTTAAGGGCCCATTTAACATTACGGCCCTATATTAATTTCGGCCTGTTAAAAGCCTGTCATATAGTTGGGCCTAACTACGGCCAGGTTTGCATCCGGCCTGCTCGCAGCCGATATCTGATTGGGCCAAACAAGGACCGAGACAACTTTATCCTGTTAAAAGCCCGTGAATTGATTCGCACAATCATGGGCTGGGGTCCATTTCGGGCTGCAGCCGGCCCGTGAGCTATTCGGCACGTTTCAGGCCCAACCTACTTCTCAGCCTCCTAAAAGCCCATTGAGTTTTCTTGCGAAAAGAGGGTCGGGGGTTACTCAGCCTATTAAAGGCCCGAATCTACTAGTGGGCCAATTTGACGGGGCCCATGATGCAGATCATACATCGTGATTGCATGACAGCCCGATTATGTACCGTAATTTTACGGTTTGGCCGGTTAACTGCGAAGACAGGATATATATACAGTAAAATAACTACAGCATCGTGAATAAGAAAAAACCTAGACTATACAATGAAGAAATTACGTCATATTACATCCACTGGGCATCAAAGTTCGCCACTATGATAATAAAGCACAAGCAGACAACAGATTACATACACTGGGCATCAAAGATCGCCACCAGTGCAAATAAACACGCCGACAAAATAATATACAAAATCGACAGCACTTCAATAGAGTTCAAGAAAGGTTGGCCCTCTTTGGGGAGCTGCAGGTATAGCGGTGAGCAAGATGATGAGATCAGCGCTTGTTCAACACTTATATCTTCCTCACTCAAAAGATAAACAAGCGAATGGATGACAGGTTTTGCACATAAAAGTATCAGTGCTGACAATTCATCACATTTCTTACTGACGAATAAAGTGACATAGTTTAAAATTGCATTAACACAATATGGTATTGTTCATGTCAAGACATGGCAGGAATTGACATTGTGAAGGAGTTGGCAGCTTCACAACACCACCGATTACGATCAAGAACTCATAAGTATCAATGGTTAGTGTCTTTGTCAATTTATCCCATTTTAGATTGGCAAATAAAGAGCGGTTTAAATAATAGTAGAATGATATGACATTGTTCATAGTTAAGACATTGCAGAATATGACATTGTGCTGTAGTGGGTAGGTTCACCACACCACTGGATTACGGATGAAGAATAGATGCATACATGCAGTGCAAAAGAAGATCACTTGCTCTGTATAGTTTAATTTACATGGTATGAAGAAGGAACTTGGTTGTGCAACTGAAAACTTAAATTGAGAAGGACAAACTTTTGTTTATGAACTACATAATAAACTTTAAACATGCAATTTGATGCAAACACCAAAAATAAACAACTGTTGTAGTCATGCCTAACCAAATATACACAACAAAGTATGAAGGCTTGAGAAGGACAAACTTACATTACTGGTGAAGACAGGCTCTATAAAGCCCTTGTCCATGCTGATGGGGGGCAATTCAAGAAGTTTAGCACAGAATGTTCTTCATAAGCATTGCCTTTATTCTACATTTTGTTAAGAGTAAATATAGATGTGATAATATATGAAAAAATGGAGAATATTTAAGATAAGATGAAGAGTGAAGCTACATAACCAAGTAGCTATAAATGTATGTGCAGCGATACAGGCAAAAGGCACAGCCAAGAGCAATGCACAACTAAACTTCTTGATACCAACCTTATGGTAAGAGTAAATATAGATCGATGTGTAGAAAATGGAGGCAAAGGAAAATAAGCTGCAGAGTGATGGTACATGAACAACTACTGTCAATATAAGTACATCGATAAAGGACAGCATGTACTTACAAGAACAATGCAGAGCTAAAAAATTCATTGGCATTGTATATATTCTACACTAATGTAATCATTCATACTGATCGATAATTTGGGCGAACAATTGATAAGCAAGCTATCATGCATCTTCTTTGTCACATAATGAACTAGGTATGTATGCAAGTACAATGATACAGACAACAGTACTAACAAGAGCAAAGCGTTGGGCAGCATATTTGCGATATCCTCGTCGTTCTTTTCTAACCGAATTCTTCTTGAGATGATTTCACAAAAAGATCCGTAAGGCACATGCGGAAAAGTAGAAGTTCAAATTGTCATGTGATTTCATAGACGAGACCTCATCCAGGAACGAGACCATTGCATAACAAGGTTTTTCCATTCAATGTCTTCTAAATTTAGCACAGAGACTTCACCGAAATTTGTTTATAGACTTGCCATCAAAGTGTGATTTCCTCGGGTAACACCGATCTCGCTGCAATGCTTCCTTGAAAAGCACAAGCAAGCTTTGCTCGTCATGACTATCCAGATTGACCCTCACCTAGTTACAACAATGTAATGTAAATCATTGATGTGTTCGATCAGCAGAAAACAAGAAAATAATAACCATGAATAATAGCACTTACACGTAAGTTGGACAGGAAGAGTTGAAAATGGTGTTTGTCTTCACTATAATCTTCCCATGATGGGAATATATGCACGTAGTCCCTAACAACATTGAAAGCATTGTCTTTTAAACTGGGAATAAATGGAATGGGGTTCCAATCTGCAGGAATTGGCCGTCTCTGCGGCTTGGGATAGGTCTTCGCCGGTGGACTTGCTGTACTTTTTTGCCGGAGTGGGGTTTTTACGTGGTACGGCTGGTGCTATGGCAAATGAAATCGGTATACCTTTTGGTTGGAGTGCAGGTCCTGTGGTGGGGCTAGTGGTGTGGCCAGTGAAGTATGGGTACAGTCTGCTGGAGTCGCTCCTATGTTTTGTGTCACTGGTTGTACAGCCAATATATGTGGGGCGCTGTCTAATTTCTCCGGCACCACCACGTTTTTCAAGGACTTTGTTGGTGCTCCTTCAGGTTCGGCAATCACCCTCTTCCTTTTTGATGTCTGATGCACAAGAACAACATTTGAGTGGAAAAACATGGTATGACGACAGATGGAATATGTATTGATAATGGATGGGCATGGCATCTCGAGTTATATGATGAGTAAACTAAGCAGATGGTGGTGCAACAAAGTAGAAGAAATGCAAGACAACATATGCAAGATACGCGCAATCAATAAAACCTTGCCAAATTAGAACAGCACCTTGATGGGTGAACAGGACAGGCCATCGCCTTTGACTCCTCGAGGTTAGAATAGTCATTAGAATGATATTCGAACAAGAATCAACAGTGGGGAGCGTATGAGTTTCATTGCTTCGAAATGGCACTCAATGCCTTGGTGCCAATTTTGTAAGTCATTGCGGTGTTCCACAATATTCTTCGATGCGCGATTCGATATTCACCGTAATTGCGTATAATATCGAGAACCATGAAAACATAAATAGTTGTGAGATTATCTTTGTAATGCGATGATATTCTAATATAGGGCGCCCAGAAACACTTATGTGCTATCACTGGATTCTGATGAGAGAGCTCATGTGTGCTGTAATATCATGCGTGCATTTATATAATCTGGCACAAGTACACACAAAAATAGGCTCCAGAAGTAAGGATAGCTGCCAGATGATAGGTTCATAATATATTGTATAGATAGTTTATTGCCAAACCATGATAACAAGAGCACACAGCAACTAGGCAGATCTAGTGTACATAATAGGGGTAGACCATAACCACGATATATAAATCGGGAAAGTGGAACTGGCTTGAAAATACGGTGTTGTATTGCCACTAGTAATTGAAAGCCTATCGATCACGTACAGGCCAGCACTATCGAACATGGTAAAGAAGAGCAAGCAGATTTTGGATAATAAAATGTTGGTTGCACAGTGCCCACACATGATGAACCAGAGCACATTAAGAATGCAACTCCCAAATGTCTCTCGACCATTTCAGCGGTTGGATGAAGATCCTCGTCTCCTAACCCTTCTTCTTCCTCGTCTCTCGATTCTTCCCATCTGAGAACACCGCACGGGCCGCCCCGGACCACCGCCCCCACCGCGCTGTGTTCCTCCGCCACCCCACCCCCACCCGTGTCGAGTTTTCTTTGTTCGGCGAGGCCCCACAACCACCCGAGCCCTTGGATCGCACCGCGAACTCCGTGAGCTCTGAAAATTGACCACCAAATTTTGAAATTTAGTCTCTGTGATTTAACTAGTGAGGAATATAAAGGGAAAACCATAAGCATTGGGAGTATAGTGTTGACCGTGCCATGGCGGATTTGAAGGTGCAAACCGGACAAAGGCAACTTCGCAACCAAGACAAGAAATCGAGTAAAGCGGTGGCGATCTATTTTCTTGCTGCGATAAATAAGTTGAGCAGATATCTGAAAGAGTACCGCCTCAGTGCGGCGCCGTGTACGCATCTGGTGAGAATTTGACGGTGCTGCGGTAGCGATGGCTGTCGGCGGTGTGGAAGCAGATCTAGGAGGGTAGACGGTGGCGGTAGGGCGCGGTGGATGAGACGGTCGTAGGAGCGGCACCGGCAAGGTGGACGACGACGGGGATGAAGCGAGAGGATGGGATGCAAGGATCCCGGTCCGAAGGCGTGGATGAGAGAGGTCGATCTCTTGTAATGGACGATGGCGTCGGGGTATCAGCTCCGGCATGGTGGAGGAGGACGACGGTGGATGGGGTGGTGGACGGCGGCGGACGGAGGAGGGTGGGGTGAAGAGGGTGTTTTGGCACCCACGGAGTACGAATGGGGAAAAGGGAGGTAGAGAGGAAGGGGGGAACCATGTATTCAGGGCGCGCTTGTCTCAAATGCGAGGAAATTTACAAACTTAGCCCCCATTTCAAATTTCTACTACATCACAACAACATTAGTCGGTTGGGGATAGGACGGTAATCTTGCATACACCGAATATTTGCTGACGAGAGTTTGTTTTTGGCGCCCACCGTGTATGAATATGAATCGGGGAGGGAGTCGATTTTGGCCGAGGGCACACTGTGTTTTGGCGCCCACCGTGTATGAATCCGGGTGAGAGGCAGTTACGTCACGTTTGGGTGAAATTGCAAACCTACCCCAATCGAAACCTATAGAAATCCAGCAGATAGGCTTTGCGTGGCAGGGATAGGCAGTAGTGATTTCCATCTCGCAGATTTTGGTTTCGGGCGGTTACCGTGACTTCCCCGCTTCGTTCAAATTTTGCACAGTGCACGTTTACCGTGCCAACTCAATTCGAATCCCATTTGTATTCTACTATTTTTTTCAGGTGGGATCCATTTTCAATTGGAATTACATTCTATATACATCATTTTTTTATATATATACTTTCAAAAGCACAACACCATTTATACATAAATATGTTTACAAATGGCTTGATCTCAGATTCATAAGGTTGTATCCATCAATTTGGATTTTCAAATATTTGAAACCACTTTATGTTGAAATCCAATGTATGCATTCCTCGCTAACTGTCTCCAATTAATGTGTGTTTCATGCGGGGTTTTTTAACTTCTCAAACATGTATAATGTGTTTCACACACGCAACATATAGTGTAGTCCCGTTTAGACATTAATTGCATATAAACCATGCATTGTTTGTAATTGAAGAATCTATGGATCACCAATATTGATAAACTATATAACATTACATGTGTGCCCAAATTCAAATGAATATGCATGTTTGATACACCAATTTGCGTTATGATATTATCGATGTTGTGATCTCCAGTTTAAATATTTGAATCCCCTTTAATCCAGACATTCGTCTCATATAGCTATCACTCATGCTTATATATGACTATCTCTCTGGACCTATACGCATTCATCGTCTCTCAGGCATCTCTCGTGCTACCTCTATGACGACAATGATCTTTTATCTTCGTAACACACTGACGGTACTCTCTCCATCGACCTTCATCACTCTATCTCTCTCTAAGTATATCTCGCTCCCTGCTATGTGTCTCTAGCTATGATTCTCCACGTGGAATCTCTTTCTCTCACACAAACACAAAACTTTGTCTCCCTGGGTCTCATTTCTCACAACTATTCCCATGTGTGCCACTCGCACACCCCTCATACAGAGATGTCTTTCGCTCCTTAGATATGAGAACCTATGACTCTTCCTCTTCAATATCTCTTTCTCACACACAAACACAAACTCTGTCTCCCAGGGTCTCATATTTCTCCATTGTTCTCTTGTATGTCGCTCAAACACACCCTCTCTCCCTAGAGATATCTTGCGTTCCCTCATATGTCTCTCTAGCTATCACTCTCGTTGTGAAATATCTTTCTCTCTCGCAGACACAAAACTCCATCTCTCTGGATCTCATTTCTCTCTGATATCTGTTTGTATGTGACTCACATGCACCCTCCCTCTATCTCTCTCACACCCACACACATAACCCAGCCTTCTGATCCACTTGACTCCTATCTCTAGCGCACACTAGCTAGCATCTTTATCTTTCTATTTATCTGTTTCTCCATCAACCTTCTTTCTCGCCCTCACTCTTGATTCCTATCACGCACACTACATATGTTTCTCTACATGCAGTCAAGTGCCCTCTCACACACATATATAACTTCACCCTTTGAACCACCCGACGGTCATCTCCGACACGCAAACTAACGGATGTCTCTCTAGCTAGCATCTCCATCTCTGTATCTATCTGTAGTTTCTCCGTCAACATTTATTTCTCGCACGGAGTCTTACTTCCTATCACCCACACTATATATGTCTATCCATACATATGCATTTATAGGTTGATCTCTTTTACAATCGTTGCGCCTCACCCCTCTGCTGCGCCATAGATGCATGCTCCAGCCCACGCCACTATCTCTTAAAGACAAAAACACATGCTCAATTGTCGGGCCTTCTTCCCTGCATTCTCACATGCATGCATATTGTCATACCGATCCGTCTCTCCCATGTCGTTGATCTTAGGACTTATGTCTTCTTTCTTTTATCTCGATCATGCGCGCGCGCACACACACACACACATCCCACGTATACATGTATACCTCTTACACATGCACGTTCAAGGTCTCTATGTCTCCATACGTAGTTAATTACCCTCAATCCTAACGCCACATCGAATCGTTCTCCTCTTTTGTGCACATAACTTCCACCTGGATGGGCAAAACACACACACTCACACTTAACAATCTCCTTCTAGCTACCCCCCCCCCCGCGCCTCTCACTCTTCCCCTATATCCCTGAAACCAATAAGACCATCCCTTTGTTTAATTCCCGCCTACATGCACCATCGATATATAGTAGTCTTCCGTGGTGTCTCTCGAACAAACACGTTCTCTCGATGTCGACTCCTCTCATGCGCACACACCTTCTCTTCCCTCCTACGGGCATTTTCTCTCTCGCACCCCATCGTTGGTGGCCTCTGCCATACACATCACCTCTCTATGATGAAGCCATGCACACTTAAATTACATCCGCCACAGAGGACCCCACGACACACACACGCACACACACACGCACACCCCCCCACACACACTAAGACTCCATCCCTCTCTCTCTCTCTCACACACACACGCGCGCGCGCACGCACCCCCCCACGCACACACACTTAGACTCCATCTCTCTCTCTCTCTCTCTCACACACACACAAAATAAGACTCCATCTCTCTCTCTCTCCTCTCTCTCTCTCTCACACACACACACCACACACACTAAGACTCCATCTCACACACACATGCTCTAGGCGGAGCATTTGTTCCTACCATCCTTCATCCAACCTTACCCGTATGATAAACAATCACCTTTATTTACTTGCATAACATGGACAGATTTCACTTTACTTTAGTAGTCAGCAAACTTATCATCTGTATACCCTTATAAAAAAAACGAGTTGGCGATGATGGTGTGCCTGCCATCTTGTAATACAGACCGTATGATCTATATTTGACGGATAGGAAGCAAACTATGATAATTTTACAAAAGATACCCGCACCTCTCTCCACATCATTATCTCCCGCAACCTCATTGCTCAGCAATTAAAAAAGGAATAAGTCTCTAGAACAATCTAGCATGCATGGTGGCCGCTGCCGCCTGCCGGCGCCGTCCATCCCCATGCCTCCGCCCATTCCGACCACCTGTCACCACCACGCTCCACTCCTCCTCGCCTTATCTCTCATCTTTCATTTTTTTCGATGACATTCTCGAGATACCAATTTTCTGATAAAATTCTCAAGATATCATTAGTTTTTACACATGGGATTACTCCTACATGGGTCAATCACAACAGGTGTTTTGTAAAAAAATGCATATTGATGTTCCGTGCAATGCACGAGAATCTTGCTTGTAATTATAAAATGTAAATCACGAGCAGGAAGTGACATTTTTTTGACACAACCACGTTAACATGGCCACGTAAATCACGAGCAGGAAGGAGAAGGGAAGCGGGCTGTGGAGTAACGTTTTTTACCAAAATTTCTTAGGAAACTGAGTGCAATAATTGAGTAGTTTTGCAAACTACCATTACTACTACACCTGAAACGGTTCAAAACCTATACTCCCTTGCCAGCGCGCACTTCCCGCGTGAAACGGTCAGCGTCGCCCTGGAGCATCAGTGCCGCATTAATGCCCGGCCAGAGCAGAGGCGACCTCTCACTGGCGCCGGCTTTGAAGTGGCGCGACGGCCGAGAGAGCGCCATTTCCCGGTGCACGTGACTGCTCCGCGTCGAGACTGGCCATATGCCCTATTTGGATCCATGGGTTAGAGTTAGTTTGAGCTAGTTGGGGCTCAAATAGCCCTAAAGTATCCAAGCATGAGGGTTTAAATTGGAGCAAGTTGCACCCAACCCACCAAAAAAAACTATCCCACCCAAGAGGTGCTAACTGGAGATAGTTCTCATTGGGACCACAGAAAAATCACTTTTCGCTCTCCATGAAGTGCATTTATTGTCAATCTAACCCTGTCACCCAAACACCTCTTTGGCTACAGTTAGTTCAGGGTTAGTCATGAGTTAGTCTAACCTCTAGCTATTAGAGTATCAAACAGAGCAAGATAGGACATGCAAGTTGCTCAAAGCATACAGCAAATTAAATGCGTGAAAGGATTTTTTCTTTTGAAAACGGAACGTGAAAGGAATTTTTTAGAATGCTATTGGCATGTCACTAACATGTGATAGTTAACTGACCTCAATAGACGGCAGAAACGCCAGCCCACCGCACTTTGATAGAGACGAGGAGGGAGAAGTGATACAAGGTGCTGGATTACTAGAGATAGGTGTCGCACGGAAGCCAAGAAATATGGTGATAGCGTGGGTTAGCCATGTACTAGTATGATGTAACTACACTGGGCTGCCGTGTTTCGTACTCTTCCAGTCCACTGTGGAGATGATTGGTTAATTTTATATCGCTGAATAATATTAAATATTATGAGTGCAGACGCTCCACCACGAGGTTCCTTGCTCCTTCTCGGTCGTCCGGAATCTATGTTCTTCCACTCTATTTTTTTACATGAGCTTTGTTCATCCTTTTGCCAACACGCGAGACATCTAGCATCAAGGCGCACGTGTTATGCAACGATCGTTCCATCTATATGAAGAACACGTGGCACTGGAACTACGAGATGGACATGTACCCAGGAGTGGACGTACGAACCTGAGTAATGTAACGCAGTAAGTGAAGTAGAAAGGCACAAATGGTATGAACATGTGTGGCATACAAGGTGTGTTTGGTTGCGTTCTCGTCTCAGCATAGTTGTTCCCTCTTCATGCATGCTCAACTCAACACCCCTCTTCATGCATGCTCTCTTCATGCATGCTTCTAGTGTATTTGTGCTAAACTAGTGTGGACTCATGCACCCTTCATACACTCTACCAAACACCCAAAAGTAGGTCGAGAAGGGAACTCTTGGGCGGCATTTGTCTCTTACTACGTACTACCACTAAATGTTGTACGTGCAATGCACGGTGATATTATGGAGTACGTGCCTAAGTACTCTACTACTACTATATTAGTTGGAGGCACATATTAACTTTTATATTTGTTTACGTGTATGCCCCGAGACCTTCCAACTAGACGTGTCTTTCTCTCCAGGTCGCACTTTGTCTCGTTCATACAACTAAGTACTACTACGTTTGGTCTCTGACCCAGAAGTGGAAGAAGTGGAGACGCTCTACCACGCTGTTTTTTACGCTGGGCTCTACCACGCTGTTCATGTCCCACTCCTTTCGCTGACGTGTGGGACATCCAGCACGTGCCGTGTTTGGCACCCTTCGTCGTAAGAGTTGAAACGCTAGCATTCATCAGAAATAAAAAATAATTATAAATCGGCAGTGATACAATTTTTTTGCGAACCAATCAGCAGTGATACTATACCACGCGGTTTCCTTGCTCCTCGATATCGGAAAGAATACTTCCTTTCGCCAACATGTGGGACGTCGACCATCCTGGTCCACTTGCCATGCACGCAGAACTCCAAGGGAGAGTCACCTAGGTCGTCGCGTCGCAGTAACAATGACTAATGAGCCGTCAAATCACAGGCCCACTTCCCACTTTGAAGTTGCTCGGACAAAGGAACCATCATGACTTCGTTGAATTCCGCTTCTTGAAGAAAACTACTGTACCAGCGATCTTCGCTAGCTACAGATTTTACTCCAACAGAGGCCTCCTTTCGTTCATAGGATAGGAATATGAAAATCATAGGAAGTGAGATGACATGCATCTCAATTCCTATAGAGAAAGAGATGCCATTTGATGCATAGGATAGGAATTTTTCCATGTAGTCTAGGCTAATGTACTTGTAATTTGCTCTAAAAACTACAGTAGTAACTAGTAGTACTGGTACATGCTCGTACTCAGACGCAGACACACACACTAACTACTAGTACTACTACTTCTCACATGCTGGCCAGACGCCGTCGTTCTCCTTCCCGGCTTTGTCGGCGACACCCCACCGTGCTTGGATCTCCGCCGACCTCTCCGCAGCAGCGCGTGCGTCCTTTTCTTTCTTGCGGCGGCGGGCCTCTCTTTTCTTGAGTGCTTTCTGACTTTTCCGCCTCTTGCTCTACCGCCTATTCGGCCTTGGCATCTTCAAATTCCTCCCACATAGTTGTGAGGTCGCGAGCGGCGATGAACTCGGCACGGCGGGATGCCATCGCTTCCCTACCATTTTGTGTGCGTTTGTGGGCGGCGAGGAACTCGGCATGACGCGATGCCATTGCTGCCTTACCGGTTAGTGTGCGGCGCGGTGGCATGAACGACGCTTGGTGAGAGCTCTGGGGTGGAGTGGCCGGACAATCGTATAGTGCATTGGTTTGTCAAGAGCTCAAGGGCAGAAGACGAAGCAAATTAGGATTCCCCTTCAATCCTAGTCATCGAACTTGTCTTGATAGCTCACTTTGATCATTGTATACGAGATATGGTGATTATACGGTCGCTGGCTCAGCGTATAGCTCTGTATTTGTATGGTTGACCAGTCAAACAGTCCGCATGCGCCTGAAACGGTCACCGTCTCTCCAGAATGTCAATGCCACGTTCATTGGACTTAACTGCAGGTGCAATTGGTGTGTCACTGACATGCGGGCTAGACGCCCGTTGGGCCCACATGTCAGACACCCAAATGCATCTACAGTTAAGTCACTGAAGCAGCAACCGCATTCACGCCCGACGAACCTACTCCGGCGCCAGTTGTCCATCCGTCTGCCGCGGCTCATTGCCATTCGCCCGCTATAATAACTTTAGCCCCAGCTCCCAGCCATAGCCAAAGACCCACACTTATTCTCCTCCGGTCCCTTCCTTCTGCCGGAACCACTTCAACCATGGCCTCGTGGCGCTTTGAAGCTCTCTTGGACATACTGTTGCAAGAGCAGACGAGGGACATTGGCGGCTCCGCTCCGGGCGCGCTCCAAAGCTCTCTTCGACGTACTGTCGCAGGAGCAAACGAAGGAGATCGCCGGCACCTCCCGGGCCGCCCTCCGCCGCCACGACCACGAAGCCGGCGCGCGTGCGCGGGTGCAGCCGTCAGCAAGGAAGAGTAGTACATGGTAGGTCGCCGCCGCTCTGGTCCCGGGAAGGCCACCGCTACTCCACTCAGTCGACGCCAAGCTTGGTGGGGTAAACATCGGCGGTCGAATAGCCGCTTGACGGTGTCGTGGAGGCGGAAATCTTCATAACCTTGTGCTCCGGCGGAGGAGGAGGCTATCGAGGCGGATGAGGAGGAGGCAAAGGCAATGGCCGGCTTTCTTGGGTTCATGGTCGGACATGGTGGTCGGGCGCCGGCGGTCGTTTAGATTAGGTTTACAGTAGGTTTAGTATGGTTTGTGCGAAGTATGTAATGAATTTCGTCCATTTTGTAGGAAAAGTTTCCGAAATGTAATGAATTTCATCCGGTTAATTTGAAATTTGCTTTGTTTGCACGAATTTCGTCCGGTTAGTTCATATAGTTGTCGAAAGGTATGCGGGCAGCATCAGATGGCATCCATCAGTGTCCTCGGACAGATGCCCGTGTAAATTTGTGGGCTAGCGCTGGAGATGCCCTAACTATCATGCTATAATCGCTAACGATCCTCCATTATTTGGCAGGGAACAGTTATCCCTCGATCAAAATCAGATCCGTAGCGTTTCGCACTCCTCCCGTGTACGAGTGTAAACTCTTGCTTACATAAAAATGGAGCAAGTGGACGGCACTGTAGCACGTCATATCACTCGAACTAGCCCGCCTAACGAGCGGGAAAGCACCGCCCTCATCATTTTGTTCTGGATTTCTATCGATCGATCGTGCGAAAATGTTACGCTTCGCAAGTTCTAAAGGAAAAGGCGGCACACTTATGACTCATACGCGTCGCAACCCCGACAGTCCGGCTCGCACGTCGCTCACCAGAGGGGACACGCGTTGTCTTGCAATTTCACTGACATGTGGGACCGTAATTGAATAAACCATCGATAGCCGAAATCTAATCGCTCGGCGGGCGTCGGCTGAGAAGAGAGAAACTGGGGAGGAAGAAGAGATCGCCCGCCCGCCACGCATGGACTCCAAAGAAATATATGGTGATAATGTGAGGTGGGCCATGCTGGAGTCCGGACCGCTTCCGGAGCCCACTCTCACCGCCCTGGCCCCTCAAGACGCCATCTGCCCGCTACATGCATAGCAAGTAGTCCCCGCTTATGTGGAGGAGAGAGAGGCATTGCCAAAGTCAAGGAGTAACAGTGGAGACAATAGCTTTCATAAAAAATAATCAATGAATACTCGTTGCTCGTCCTCTATATCGGAAAGAATACTTTCATTCGTCGACATGTGGGACGTCGACCATCCTGGTCCACCTGCCATGCACAAAATTATCCTGGTCTACCCCGGTCGTATCGCAGGCCCAACCTTTCCCACCGTAAATTGTTCGGACGAAGGAACCATCATGACTTTGTTGAATTCCGCTTCTTCAAGAAAACTTACTGTACCCGCAATACTGCTACCACGCGCGAAGACTGGACGGCACTGTACCACGTCATATCACTGAAACCCACTAGGCCAAACTAGCCTGCCTAGGTCATCTATTTTGGAATGGAGGGAGTACGACTCTGCACTGCTATGATTTTGTGTTGCATGTTCTCTGTACTTTTGCTACGTACGATTTTCCTACCCTATGAACCAAATGAGGCCTGAATGTATGTCGACTATTGTCTGATCGATTGCTAAGCCTACAATTTAGGAGCTAGGTCTATTGGTCGATCGACGAGGGATAAGTATAAGTGTACCATGAGCTCATCAGCCCCAACGTTTCTCTTCGGTGAGTGTTTTGCAAGTACTATAGCTCGCACAGTAGCTAGCCTACTAACACCAAGAATCATCAAACAAGCCCTGCTGATATGATAAATAGTTCAAACTTACATCTAAGCATGCCATATATTATATCAAAAGCTAGTGAGGATACATCTGTTTCCATAACTCGGAGAGGGTTCGCATGATTCATCGCATTCACTATCAAACAAAAGTAGCAAGATCCGCCCACACAAGACAGTGCACTAGCCCTAAGATGGTTTGATAACACGCATCAGTCTGATAATTAAACATATGGCAATGCAAACTACCCTGAAGGATTAGCGTGACCAACTATTTCTTGTCATCGATCTCTCGGGTAATGACCACAGCACAGACAGCGGCATGGGAATTGATTTCTGGGGCGATGTTCACAGGACTGACCGCGACATCGGAATCGATCTCTAGGGCGATGTCCACAGGATGGACAATGGCATCGGAATCGATCTCCGGGGCGATGCCAACAGGACGGGCCACGACATCGGAATCATCAAGGACAACCACTGGCACCTGCACAACACTAACATGTTAGCAAGCACATTGCAAATAATCAAAAAGCAAGCACATTGCAAATAATCAAAAACCACAACTATGGTAATATGCCATTATTTTTTACCTTGTGCAGCTCACCGGGGGATCTCATCCCTCCGGGGGCCATCTCCTCGTCCTCGATGGGGGCCATCACCTTGCCAGGGGAATACTACTTCTCAACGGCGACTATCTCCTCAAACTCGGTCTTGAGCCTCACATAGGTGGCAATCAGAGCTCCTGGGGTAGGCACGGTGGGGCCCTTGCTGTTCTTCGAACTTTCTTTGAGGAGTTCATCCGCCAACGTCCTCAACTCTTTGGCCAGTGCTCGTTTCTTGGAGTTCTTCGTCTCCATGGGTTGGCCCGCCAACATGGTCAACTCGTTGGTCGGTGCTCACTTCCTGGAGATCGTTGTCTCCAGTGGGTTGTCCGCCGGTAACTCTTTGCCTAGTGCTCCAGGACCCATCAATGAACTGACAAACAAAAAGCAATCGAAAGGAAACCACAATCGCAATGAAAACGGGAAAAGAATAGGATGTGAGAATCGGTCGGTGCTTCGCAAAAAGAAGATTATTGGAATGAAAATATAGCAGCATAACTGATTCACCTACCTTTCCTTCGTCGGTAGAGAAGAAAAATGGCAGAAGCGAGTAGCCTGGAGTGAGGTTTTCCTCAAGAAAGGGAAGAAAGGTCTTGAACGAGCGTTCCAATGAAATGATGGTTGCTTCATCCAGTCCAACTTGGAGGCCACCTTACAACTGCTGGTAAAGGTGTGGGTTTTGTGATATGACGGGTCATGATGGCCACACCGGGGTGATAGGTGAGTCTCGGCTGTAGCACCTCGCTGTGATTTGGTGGATGGCACGCGGGCCCGGATGCTTTGAAATGTCATTAACTTGATTTTAGTCTCTTTAGTATTTGGATCCAAGCACGGATGAGGCTAACAAGTTTTAGTCCCACTACTTTTAGTCATGAGACTAAAACGTATCCAAGCACTCTCTCAATATTGTGCACCGCGACCAAGGCGGAGAGGAAAACGAGAGAACTACGTAATTAATGCATGAGTTTAATTATGGTAGTTTTGTAAAGTACGAGATACATTCCTCCAATCGCAAAATGCCTTGGTTCATGAGATTTGAGATTTGAGCCCTATAAACCGGAAGGGAGGGGGTACTGCACACGGTGTAGTCTAGTCACTTGTTTTTTTTGTTTTTTTTAGCCGAAGTCTAGTCACTTGTTGAAATCTCTAGAAAAGCAAATACTCCTTTGCGGTTTACAGGTCTATACTACTCCCTCCGTCTAGGTGTGTAAGTCATCTTATGAAAACCAAATAGTCCCAAAACACTTAGGCGCGGTGCATTAACTTCTACCTTGTTTCTTGTTTCTTGACATACGTATCAACCAATAAGATATGAGAGGTGTGCATGCTTTTAATGACTTGTAATGGCTAGTTCATTGCATGGAATGCTATTAATTAGCAAATAAACATTGGTGACCCCAGGAGGAAACGGTGCTAAGCGTGTGGACCTATGCAGATTGAGTATCAACCAATGGATAATGGAGTTTAATTGTTAAACAATAGCAATTTTGTCTCATGCAAGAGCCTGGCTAGTACTCCAAGGAACCGCACCACACGAGCGTTCGCAACTGCCACGTTCGGTTTACACTTGGCTCTTCGCCTCTTCGAGAAGACGAACAATGATGTTACTCCTACTTCTACAGTATCGAATCCACTGCTGCATGTCCGTCCACCTCGTGCGGGAGGGATAGCGTGTAGCAAAAGCTTCTACTTACTGCTCCTGCCTTTGTGTCCATGACAGGTGGGCCCAACAGGTGGTTGGCCCACCTGTCATGCAGCCAAAGGCAGGTGTAGTTAAGGCACCGGATCTCAGTCCGCGAGGGAGAGGGCGTCGTAGAAATCTAATTTCTCGGTCTTGTACGAGTTGACGCGACACATCAAAGCACTGCATTCGATAAAAGTCCTTTTGAACATTTCGAATGGGCTACTTCGTATGTAGGAGTAGACATATTCTGCTTCGTATGTACTCCCTCTGTTCCAAAATATAAGTCTTTTTAGATATTTCACTATGAACTACATACGAAACAAAATGAGTGAATCTACACTCTAAAATATGTCTATATACATCTGTATGTATGTAGTTTGTAGTGGAATCCCTAAAAAGACTTACATTTAGGAATGGAGGGAGTAGTCACTTGTTGCAATCTCTAAAAAGACTTATATTTGGAAACGGAGGGAGTACAACACATGCATGCATGCCGTGACTTTCCTTTTGATACTTGCATGTGTTGATTTAATACACCTTGCCAAATTTTGACTATGAATTTAACTAACCAAATTTTCATGCATGTCACAAAAAATCACGGGGCTGTTTGGATTGTGACTATGTTTGTCTTATATTGCCACATTATTTTTCCCACACTTGCCACACTTGCCTAACCTGAGTTGCTCAAATTGTTAGACACACTTTGGCTTGCCTAAGGGAATCTTGCCACAATTTTTGTGTCTCTGACATGTGGGGTTCACTGCTAATAAAAAAATCTTGTCTTAGGTGTGTCTTATAAAAAAGACTTATATTTAGGAACAGAGGGAGTAGAAAATATAAATAATAATGCATGTTGGGGCAACCCACGTTTCCGCTAATTTTAGCCGTGGGCTTGTTCACAATTTTTACGAGGGGGTGGTTGTTCATTTAATGGAGGGACTTGTAGTACTACCAGACTTGAACGATACAAAGTGCGACCTGGCACACCATAACACCACTTGGAACAAGCGGGTAGCTATCTCAAAAAACAATCAACAACTAAAAAAACTGCGACCTGGCATGTAGTAGTACACAATTTTAAACGATTGTTTTGATGGAGTGAAAAAGGAAAACTACCCTACTACTTATATATAGGCCGGAGCCTCCGCGCTTGCTTGCTAGGGCAACTCTATTCACACACTCTCATCCTCTCCAGATCTAAACAAGATAGGGGTAGTAACCCTGTCTTTCTCCCTTCAAAAAACACTGGCTTTCTATCCTCACCGCTAGTTACAGATTCGGACGTATCCCCCTCCGCCGGTGAAGGGGAGGAGGGGCAGCGTTTAGGCCGTCGTCGATAGTAAGGGAGGAGACCCACTGCCAGCTGCACCGTTATCTCTGGCCGAGCGCCGACGCAGGAGGTCCTCCGATCCCTTCGTCGTTGCCTGTGGGCGGATCCGGCCTCCCGCCGCCCACCTATCCACACCCCGACGACCTTTAGGTATATCTTAGTTCAAAACCGCCTTAGCTCTACTTCCCCAGCTTGCTACGTCGCTGCATGTGCATCATTTTCTACCTCTCAGCCCCTCTCGATCGGAATGTCCAACGTCACCTATTTTTTTCTTCTATTGTTAGAGGTAAAGCTACTTCATGGAGTCGAATCTTGTACTCCCTCCGTCCGAAAATACTTGTCATTGAAATAAAGTGGGGGTAGGGGAATTTAGTATGTACATCAGACTTGGTACAAACAGGAAGAAAAGGGGATGAAAGTAGTACAGACTGGTCATCCAACCGGTCTCTTGGTCGAAAACGGAAATATATGGGTAACATTGTACACAGTGGTATGACCAGGACTAGATTTGTTATCCACACATAGGAGTAGGTGGCTAGAGTGAACAAAAATGGGACCAACCCAGATATGTTTCTTGGATGTTTGTTTCTCGGGGCAACAAACTATGAATCACCACTTTATGCCCCTGTTTACATACATGGTCTTTGTCTTCTTTGGTGCACCCACCGTCCCATGCCCTTATACCAAATATTTAGGCTCGGTTGGAATAAAGGGGCAGAAAACATAGGTCTTGATGAAAATAGAGGAATAGGAAAGGAATGTAGGTATAAAACTATGGAACAGCGAACCGGAGGAAACTCTCAAGAGAATGTGTTCGGATGGACGACAAAATGTACAGATTTGTTTTTTTAGAGTAGCATGCTTGGCAGTATGAGATGCTATTTGTTTATTCAGCTGCACAGTGACTACTCTTGTCCTCACCTCACGTACCACACATAGGTTGATTTTTTTATTCTGGCAAACACAACACATCAACCTATCTAACGCATGGCAGCGAGCGCCTGCCTCGGGCTTCCGCCCAAAAAATGAGCAACGCGTGGATGTTTCTAATCCGATGGAATCAGTACTACCAGACCAGCTTTCCTATAAAACACTATTCACCTTTCCCATGTTCTGAATGGTTGGAAGAGAAAGAATACCGTAGGAATTGTGTTCCTACGAAAATCCTGCAACAAACCTGTGAACCGAACGCAGCCTTAGTTGTTCTTAATATAATGTCCCTGGTAAAAATGAAGCCATGCCACTGTTTTTGCCTGTAATTGTTTGAGACTCTGACAAGTTCAGCCAAATGTTTTTGCTTGTAATTGTTTGAGACTCTGACTGTTTCCTCTGTGCCTTTTTGTGCAAACAGGATATCAATTCACACAGTTGTTTGTTGTGACCTTTTGGTGCATTGCACAAAACTCTTCTTAAAAGAAGTGACTTTTGTGATGTTTAACTGGAATGTCAGATGGAATAGTTGGTTCATTTTGGGGGAACTGCACAAAGGGATATCTGTGTTCCAATCCTCATCATCCATATTGGTGCCATAACCTTCCTTTAGGTAAGAATGATTTAATGCATGTGTTCATCTCTATTTTCCGACTGCCATGAGAAAATAATGCTGTTTTTTACTAGTACACTTGTACTCCCTCACTGACAAAACCAATTTTGAATTAGAAGGCCAATCATGTACTTTGTTTCACCAACTCCTGAGGAGAAAGAGAAACAAAGCATGAAGAGGAAGAAGAAGAAGAATAAACAGTGCCAAGGCGATCTTGCTGAAGCCAGAGGCCTCAGTCGAGGCTATTCAAGGGCTCCGGCAACGACTACCTTACATGTGAGACGATCCTCCAGGGAGCCCTTCCACTTCTGCTATCTCACTTAATTAATTAGGAGTACTTAAGTACCAGTAATTTATTACTGCCTAATTTTCTTGGAGTTAAACAAATCTTTAGTAGGACCCTATGCTGAATCATGTACGTGTGAATGTTTGTCTATGGAGGTGAATCATGTGGTGGAGCAGGGAGGGAATATTATTAGTGTCATGACATAATAGTGCTATTGTTTTGCATGTCAATTTTTTGCCATTGGTTCAATGAGGCAATGTTTTGCGTATTGTCCATCATGAATTTGATGCTACTGTTTGAGTAATATGCTAATGTCTTCCTATCCTTTCTCACTAAGCTAATGAAGGTTCCACCTTGTTCCTACTTGTGCAAACAGGGATCATGTTGTGCCAATCATACATTTTGGTGGAACTACACAAGACAATACAATGAACTGTATCCCAGCCAGTGCTTTAACTCTGCTGGAAGTTCTTGATAATCATTCGATATAATCTCAAAGATTTGGTAAACAAGAGTGATATCAACCATACATTTGAAGTGCACAAAATATATACTATTGTGTGATTCCAAGTGAGTGCTTTATCATCTCTTATGGGACTACATGAATAGGCTTTTTTCTCAGGTTGGTGCAGGCCTAAGGCCTTCATCCATATTAGTTCTTGTCATCTCTATTTGTATCGTGCTACTGTCATGAGAAACACCTTTATCTTTGCACTTTTAAGTTTTGCAACCTATGATAAATGGCAATGCTTTGAGTGTTACTTTGAGCTAATTGGCACTGATTAAATAAACTAATACCTCTATTTAAGCAAGACTACTATGTTGCTAATTTTACCCATTAAGATAATGAGGGTGCTTCTATTTGTTAGTGTATGTTTCATCAACTAGTCCCACTATTACAGTAATCTCACTCTCTCAATATATGTGCCAACAGGGATGCTAGATTTTGGTGGAACTGCACAAAAACTTTGGGTGCTTCATTGCCTCGACAACTTCCGTCCTTTCCTGTCAGTCGCTAATCTCTGCTTGCTTTCTTCCTTTGCTGTCAGTCGCTTGGCTTATCTCGCCTTCCAGTCAAAGAAAATAGTAATTGATATGCTACCTTACACAGGTTGGTATTGGTCTTTATCCTGACTATTGTGTCTATCATATGTATTGGTAATTTGGTATTGTGCTACTGTTTGCCGATTTCATAAAGGAGTAATTTGGAGCCTGAACTCGCAGGCAAATCATTACATCGGGTGATCTTGGTAGAACTGCACAAAATGATCAGATGGACAGTACTTATGCTGCTGCCATGTACTCCAAAGTTCACTCAGACAAGCATCGATGTTGATAATAAGTGCCTATATTCATTCGAGTATCAACCGGCATCAACCAATTGTCAAACTCCAAGTATTAGGAGAGTGAACGCCAAAAATATTGCTTGGTGCATAGCCCAGAAAAACACAGTCCAGTCTTTGGTCCCAACTTGTGCCTTTTGGTTATCAGCACATATGGTAGCGAACTATATGGCATGGAGTCTAAAGATTCCAGACAAGTTGGTTGACGCGTATATTCATCTGGGACTTAATCAGTCTGCACGCCAAGGATGCTCCATTTCAGTTGAACTGCACAAAAAATTTGGGTGGTTCATTTTCTCAACCGCCTCCTTTCTCGTTTGCAATGTAGAATTTTGCGAGATACAGGACCAAGATGAGCCAGTAAACTAGTTGGATGAAAGTAGTGGCCAAGTTTCTCAAACCTCCGTCGGCACGAGGCCACTATTTGAGGATAAACCTACAAGCAAAGTTCAGATTGTTTGTGCTGCCTCTTATGTACTCGAAAGTTTACTTGTACAAGAACTAATTTTAGCAAGAAGTACCTCTGATTGAACACCATTTACCAGTCTATACCCTAGGTAATTAAAGTTCGTCCATGGATCATATTGGTTGTGATCTCAATCATTTGGATGCATAAACATACTGAACATGTGTATATCTGAATCTTTTGTGAATTATGTATGAATATTGTCGTGTGATCTATCAATCATTTGGATGCATAGATATGCTGAGCTTGTGTATATATGAATCTTTTGAGTTGTTGATAGTGAATGTTGGCTATGAATATGAACGTGTCATGTGAACCTGAGTTTGATATGAATTGCAACAAAACCAGTTATAACCCTTCTCCTCCTCTCAATCTGCGACTCCACTGCCGCGTTTTCCCATATCCGAGTCGTTCCCATCCGGGGCCTCGCCGTCGTCCACCACCTCGCTGTGTTCGGTGTGGTGTGGTCAACAAATGAGAGTCATTGGAAGAGGACTGTATGTGGAGAGCCTGATGGCTGGGACCCACGAGGTCCATGGTCGCACGCAAGGAAAGTTCCTCCATATTAAGCTGAAAAAAAATGTTTCCTCCACCTGACAGCTGGGACCCACCGGCTGTATCTTCGCACAGAAGGAAGTGCCTCCTTGTTTTGCGAAAAAAATTATTCATCCCGTTCACAGCTGGGACCCGTCAGATTTGGTGACTGACTTGTGGGCCTGCTAAGCAGACATGTATGCACGGCTTTGTCAACTTAATCAACAAATGATTCTAGCAGCTGGACCGTTGGATGTTAATCCAATAGCCGTGCTCCTTCTTCAACCTCTGTTATTGCTCCTGTCTCCCATGGGCGGCACCGCGGCTGTGCTGCCGCGCACTCGAACCAGTGAACTTTCCCACTCCTCTCCATCTGCGACTCCACTGCCCCGTCTTCCCCATCTCCGGGTCGTTCCAGTCTAGGTGCGCTCGACACGGTGTGGTCAACGTGGTCAACAACCGAGAGTCATCGGAAGATGACTGTACGTGAGAGGCTGACAGTGGGGACGCACCACACCCATGGATGCATACATGCAATGGAACGCGACGAGGTCAACGTGGTCAAGGAACGACTTCCATCGGAAGTATACTGTACGTGGAGAGTCTCAGCTGGGTCCACGGCCACAGCAAGTAAGTGCCACCTTATTACGCGGAAAATAATGATTCCTCCAACTGACAGCAGGGACCCACTGGACGGGCCACCGTATTTTGCGAAAAAACGTTTGCCCCCTGACTGTTGGGACCCACCTGATGGGCCACAGTATTTCACGAAAAAACGTCCCCCCCGCTATCATCTCGGACCCACCGGAAGTGCCTCCTTATTACGTACAAAAAATTGAATACTCCCCCTGCTAGCTGGGACCCACCTTGGTGGGAGGCTGACTTGTGGGCCTACTAAGTTGACGGGGACGAAGGGCTTTGTCAACTTAGTCAATATGAATGATTCTAGCTCCAGTGACCGTACGATGTCCATCCAACGGCCGTAGTGCTTCTTCAACCTCTAGTCTTCTTGCTCCAGCCGCCCAAACCAGCGCCGGTCATGCATCATGCTCCTGCCTCTCGTGGCCGGCTGTGCTACCACGGAGGACTCACTGCCCCCTACTATTCCCACCGCTGGCCAGGCCCTGCAGCGACGGCAGCCTCACACCACAGCCGAACCAGTGAACCCTCGTACTCCTCTCCGCGCGGGCTTCCACTGCCGCGTCTTCCCCGGCTCCGCGTCGTCCCCTTCCTAGGCCTCGCCGACGTCCACCGCCGTGGTGCTCTCAGCGCGGCGTGGTCAACGTGGTCAAGGAACGACTTCCATCGGAAGAGTATCAGACGTGGAGAGGCCGACACCGGGTCCACGGCCACAGCCCAGTTTTTTGTGATTTGCCAAGTAAATCGCTTTGTCAGGCCTGTTGGGCTGCAAATCTTTCAAGACGAGGAGAGCTTTCATTCGGCTGGCCGAGAAAATGGCCCATCAGTAATGAGAAATGGGATGTACATTTTTAAAACACATCAAAGCGGCAATTAGTTTCAAATATTTTTTTTCATTTTGAGATTTTAAATTACATTAATTTTTATGCGTGGAGAATTTGTTGGATTTTATATTAATATACATTTATTTTTAAAATCAGTTTGAATGTGAGTCGAAATTTCGGGATTAAAAACAGTTCGGACCGCACCGAAATATGCAAAATTTCATATAATTTTTTAACCGTGGCCACAATATGGGCTGTAATGCTAACAAAAAGAATATGGGCTCCAAAAAGAACCTTAAGAATTAGCAAATGGGTTGTAAATTATTAGAAATAATGGTAGATGGGCTGTATGCTGTTTTCCACAGATTTGAGGCTTTCCTAAAAAAAGGTTGACACAGAAGCAGTGACTATTGGATGGCCATCCAACGGCCGTCGTGCTTCTTCAATCTCTGCTCTTCTGCTCCCAACGCTCAAACAAGCGCCCGCAGATCTGCTCGCTCCCTCCTCCCATGCCGGGTTTGTCTTGCCAGAGGCCTCACCGCCCCACCGTACTCCCATCGCTTGCCTAGCCATCCCTCTACTCACCCACACCGCTGTTATTCTCCGTGACGGCAGACGGCAAGAAACCCTCGTTCGGTCGTACTCCCCTCGCGTGGGAAACAATCACGAGTCTTCCATGCCTCCGTGTCTTTCCTTCCTAGGCCTCGCCGTCGTCCACCGCCCTGGTGCTCTTGGCGCGTCCTGGTCAACGTGGTCAACGACCGACATGCATATGAATTGGACTGTACGTGGAGAGGCCGACAGCTGGGTCCATGGCTGCACGCAAGGAAATGCCTCCTTATTACGCGCAAAATAATGATTCGTCCACCTGACATCAGGGACCCACCGAAAGGGCCTCAGTATTTCGCGAAAAAAACGTTACCACCGCTGACAGCTCGGACCCACCAGCTATATCTCCGCACGCAAGGAAGTGCCTCCTTATTACGCACAAAAAAAATGAATACTCCCCCTGTTAGCTGGGACCCAGTATAGTGGCAGGATGACTTGTGGGCCTACTAAGTTGACAGGGACGGAGAGCTTTGTCAACTTAGTCAATATGCACGATTCTAGCTCCAGTGACCGTACGATGTCCATCCAACGACCGTAGTGCTTCTTCAACCTCTGGTCTTCTTGCTCCAGCCGCCCAAACCAGCGCCGGTCGTGCCTCGTGCTCCTGCCTCCCGTGGCTGGCTGCGATCAAGGTAGTCAGAGTCGGGATTCGGAGTCAGATCGATTTTCCTCAGACAGAATCGAGTCGTAAGATCGAGTCGTGGAATCGAGGATTCTACAAGATTTACTCAGATAAGATATTTTGTATGCACACAAGAAATTTATATGGATTCTATAGAGTTTTGATAATAAATATGGAGCAATGAATGTACACATCAATGCTAGTTGTATTCCACTTCTTTTTATGGCTAACCTACCATCTAGCTCGCTTGTATGGAACATATATGAGAGGAAAATATATAAAACATTTAAACCTTCAATGCAAGAAATTTACTTAGGTTCTTTTTAGAGTGCGTGAATAGTCAATCACTTGTCTATCTGACCTTGAAGGGTCTTGCTCTCCTTCTCCGATCAATCTTGAAGCATCCTTGTTTTCACGCCAATTCCATCTGTGGACAAGCTTGATCCTCAATTTTGATCTAGGGTTTCTGAGAGCTAGATCAAAGGTGTCGACGGCTGGGTGTTTGGGCTTGGGAGGGGAGTAAAGGTCCATGAGGTATATGCAAAGGGGATTGGATGATGGCATACTATTCTACTACAACTAAATAAACGGTTTAGATAAATTAGTAGAATCGGACATAGTCCAGAGCATAGTCGGGATTGTACATTTTTGTACAGGATTCTATGATTTGGATCGCGACTCAACATGGATTCTACCTGATCCGGATTCATAGTGGGATTTAAATTGACATGTTGCCGTAGGGTCGTGAAGTCGTAGGATTCTAGCAGTTGAGTCGGGATTCTTACTACCTTGGCTGCGATGCGACAGAGGCCTCATCGCCCCTACTACTCCCACCGCTGGCCAGGCCATCCCTGTACTCACCCACACCCCCTGTTATTCTACGGCGGCAGCGGCCTCACACCGCAGCGAACCAGAGAACCCTCGTACTCCTCTACGCGTGGGCATCCACTACCGCGTCTTCCCCGGCTCCGCGTCGTCCCCTTCCTAGGCCTTGCCGTCGTCCACCGCCCTGGTGCTCTCGACGCGGCTTGGTCAACGTGGTCAAGGAATGGCTTCCATCGGACGTGGACTGTACGTGGAGAGGCTGACAGCTGGGTCCACGGACGCAGCAAGGAAGTGCCTCCTTATTACGCGCAAAATAATTATTCTTCCACCTGACAGCGGGGACCCACCGGACGGGCCACCGTATTTGGAGAAAAAAACATTTCCCCCTGTCTGCTGGGACCCACCAATTACATCTTCGCATGCAAGGAAGTGCGTCCGAAAAAAACGATTCGCCCCCTGATTGCTGGGACCCACCAGCTACATCTTCGCACGCAAGGAAGTGCCTGACAGTCGGGACCCACCTGGTCGAAGCGTACGTAACGTTGTCATTCTGGTCGCGAACGTGTACGTACATATGTACTGGTGGATGTAGAGGCACGCACGTGTCATAGTAGAGGCACGCACGTGTCGTAGTAGAGGCGCGCACGTAACATGTACATGTACGTACAACGGCAAGGATGCAAGAAAGAAAATACGGCCACGTACGTACATACGGGAAGGGTCTCTAACGCCTATCACGCATACGTACATGGCTGGGTCGGAACAGAGAAATAGCATCATCGTCGTGTTCATGGGGAGCCAACCGACTGGGTCGGAACGGAGAAACAGCGTCGTCGTCATGTTCATGCGGAGCCAACCGGCTGGGTCGGAACGGAATGTGTGGTCGTGTTCATCGGGAGGGCTTGGACGGAACAGGCGATGGAAATGAGGCCTGGCGTACCGCACAACGGAGGAAACGGCCTTGTGTTCGATCGACCACGTTCGGAACGGGGTCCTGTTGATCAGGAGGGGTGTGGCGTACCGCAAAACGGAGGAAACTGACCTCCTACGGTCGAAACGGGGGTCCTGTTGATCGGGAGGGGTGTGGCGTACCGCAAAACGGAGGAAACGGACCTCCTACGGTCAAAACGGGGGTCCTGTTGATCGGGAGGGGTGTGGCGTACCACAAAACGGATGAAACGGACTTGTGTTGGAGCGCTACGGTCGAAACGGGAGTGAGGGGTGTGGCGTACCGCAAAACGGGACTCCACGGGATACTATTCATCTCCACCGTTGACCTCCTCCAGCCTCCACGGGCTACCGTCGACCTCCTCTAGCCTCCACGGGCTCCTGTTCATCCAGCCTCCACCGCGTGCTACTCCACCGGCTACTATTCAACCACCCTCCACGGGCACCCCTCCACCGCTCTCTGCTCATCCAGCCCTCCACACCACGGGTCTGTTCAACCACCCTCCACGGCCACCCTCCACCGTCATCGCTCATCCAGCCCTCCACACCACGGGTTCCTGTTCATCCAGAGGCAACGCCACCGCTCCTTTATTCATTCAAACCCCCCGCAACGCTCACTATTCATCCAATCGATCGACTTGATTAATGACCATCGATTGATCGCTCGGAATTCAAGAACGCGTAGCTGCGCAGTAATTGCTCGGGTTCAGTTAGAGCCCAACGCCTCGCTCGGGTTCAGTTAGAGCCAATGCCTCGCACACATGTGCATACCTGTATGAGAGAAACGCGCATCGCTCTCCCACCGTAATCGGCAACTCCTCGAAATTTTCCTCCCCCTCGCTTCTACCACGGTTTTTTCCGTCATGGACAGCCCAAAGAATGTCATGCAGCTGCGTCTCCGGCCCGCCTAGGACGAAAAGCCCATTTTCTGTCATGATTTTTTGTCATAGAAGTAGGAGCCCACCACATCTATGATGATACCGGGTTTTGTCACAATTATCGTCATAGAAGTGTCATATGTATGACAGATAAAAAAAATTCGTTCGGCCCAAAATGTCACGGATGTGCCTTTTTTTGTAGTGTACTATGCGCTTACATACGTGACCGGGAAATTGGTCCTTCGTTAATGTGATGGAATCGCGAAGATTCGCTGAGTCATCGAGTGGTTGACCAGTCTCTTGCTTTATCATGAGAGTCAGTTTTTGGCTTTCTCAACTAAGGTGCTCATCCGGATGAACCAGGGCACAATAGTAGTAGTTCTCCCTGTGCCACCTTAGCCGATAGAGCGGAACGTAAGGTAGCAAAACACGGGAGCCGGGCAAACCCAACTATTGACCAAAGACATGATTCAGAGCTGATGCATATAAGGCCAAACTCGCGACGCCGACACTCCCGAAGGTATTCGGACTTTACAACATATACTAGGATGAATACAGCCCTCGATAATGAGCCCTGAATTTCAAGGTACGTGCGTTAATCCGGCGTGACGAAAGAGGGCCTCTGGTGAGAGCATAAAGATCAAAAAACACATTGGTTGCTACCTCTGTAACATCTATTTTAGTATGGCGAATCATAAGCTCGCCAATAATGCCGGTATCCCTCTTGGTCATTTTAAGTGCCAGGAGGGTGTGAGAAAACAAGAGACAATAAAAAGGTTTACACAGGGTCTTAATCTAAAAAGAAACCTTTGAACTGGGCCCTGCTGCACGTCTGCGCCTTTGTCTCTGTTGTGCCGTATCCTTGAAGGGTATAGCACGATGGTCATCTGTAAAAAGAAAGAAAAACCCAGGTGAAAGAATCTGGTGTGATCGTGCGCAAAGTCGGTTTATCTTAATGAGCCGTGAAAATGCAATCTCTTGAGTGTAAATAGGGTCAAGCCGAACCATGGACCTTTTACATGCGGGCAGCCCCCCGTGCCACATATGGGGGCATAGCCGCTAATCAAGCTCAGGTTTATCTGAGCTGCTGCAACTATGTGTGCGCCGAACACGTCTAGCTGTGTCCGTGGTCTCGGAGACCGATGAGTTGCTTGGGTTGGAAAGGCCATTCCGTGATTCGGCTGCTAGAGCCGCCACGTATTCTTCCGTACAAAGAGAACGCTCTGTGTTTTCGCTGATTGTGATAACGCCACGTGGACCGGGCATCTTGAGTTTGAGATAAGCGTAATGCGGGACTGCATCGACACGAGCGAAGGCCGTTCTTCCGAGTAGTGCATGATAGCCGCTTCAGAACGGGGCAATGTCGAAGATTAGTTCTTCACTTCGAAAGTTATTGGGAGAACCGAATACAACCTCCAACGTTAAAGAGCCCGTGCAGCGGCCCTCTACGCCTGGTATTACTCCTTTAAAGGTAGTACTGCTTTGGTTGATTCTTGACAGGTCTATCCCCATCTTGCGGACAGTGTCCTGATATATCAGATTAAGACTACTTCCGCCGTCCATGAGGACTCAGGTGAGATGGTATCCGTCGATTATTGGGTTGAGCACCAAGGCAGCCGAACCCCCATGACGGATACTAGTCGGATGATCCTGCGATTGAAAGTGATCGGGCAGGCCGACCAGGGGTTGAATTTGGGGGCGACGAGCTCTACAGCATATACATCTCGGAGTGTGCGTTTGCGCTTCCTCTTTGGGATGTGGGTGACATAAATCACGTTCACTGTTTTGACCTCCGGTGGAAATTTTTCTGTCCCCCAGTGTTCGGCTGGCGAGATTCGTCCTCATCTTCACTTAGCGGCTCCTTCCCTTTGTGTTCGGCATTTAGCGAGCCGGCCTGCTTGAATACCCAGCATTCTCTGTTGCTGTGATTCGCAGGTTTCTTGGGGGTGCCATGAATCTGACAGGACCCGTCTAGAATTTTGTTTAGGCTAGACAGACCATCTCTGCTGCCTTTAAATGGTTTTTTCCGTTTACCGGGTCTAGAGCCCCTAAATCCGGTGTTTACCGCTGTATTGTCTGGGTTGTCTTCATTATTTTGACGTTTGTTTTTATTGCGTCATGGTTTTCCATTGCCATCCCTGATTTCGGATGTGCCTAGATTGCTGGTGTTGCTGTGGACCAACCAACTGCCCTCGCCCGTGCAAAAGTGGTTCATAAGAGTTGTTAGGGCTGCCATTGTCCTTGGCTTTTCCTGGCCAAGGTTTCTGGCAAGCCATTCGTCCCGGACACTGTGTTTGAAAGCTGCTAGGGCTTCGGCATCTGGACAGTCGACGATTTGGTTCTTCTTGGTGAGAAATCTGTTCCAGAGCTTACGGGATGACTCTCCGGGTTATTGGGTTATGTGACTTAAATCGTCTGCATCCGGAGGTCGGACATAGGTCCCTTGAAAATTAGCCCTGAAAGCGTCCTCGAGTTCCTCCCAGCTTCCACTGGAATTTTCGGGGAGGCTTTTCAACCAGTGCCGAGCTGGTCCTTTCAACTTGAGGGGCAGGTATTTGATGGCGTGGAGATCGTCTTCGCAAGCCATATGGATGTTAAGAATAAAGTCCTAAATCCAGACCGCAGGGTCTGTCGTTCCGTCGTATGCCTCGATGTTTATGGGTTTAAACCCCTCTGGAAATTCATGATCCAGCACCTCATCGGTGAAGCACAGGGGGTGTGCGGCACCCCTGTACTTGGCTTTGTCGTGGCATGGGTCCGACGGCTGTAGTGTTCGGTGTTGATTCTGAGCTGGTACTCGATCAGTGTAGTCAGTTTGGTGGCCGTGATCCTACATAGGAACACGTTTCCTAGATCCATAGATGGACCTGGTTATGCCAGCTCTTTTGTCCAGGTGCTCACATAGATCGTGTTTCTGGTACTTGGCTGCGACCTCCCTTCCTTTATGGGGTGCTGATTTGTGTGCAGCGTCATTAGCCGCTTTGTCTCGGCCACGAGGTGGCCGGTCTGGCAGATCGGCCGTATTGTTTTTTGGCGGAATGGGAGCGATAGCCTCGTCCTCGAATTCGGGCAGCAGCTTACATTTTGGGTAGCTCTTTGTCTGGCGATCACCGCCATATCTTTCCTCAGTGTCGAGCACTTCGTTCCATCTATGGTTGAGCGTATCTTGCGCGGCTTTAAGCCGTTGCTTCTGCTTCTTCAAGCTCCTCGCGGTGTCAATAAGTCTCTTATGGAGGTGCTCTTGTTCCAAGTGTTTTTCCGGGATGATGTGTGCATCATCGTCCGGACTGTTCTCCTCTTAGGAGACAGGTTTATAAGCTTTGTCATCGGCATCGCTGTGATCGGACAGCGGCCCCGGACTATGTTCGTCGTCTCCTTGCTCGTCCTGCTCCATCGCTGGGTCTGCGGGGTCTTCGTTGTCTTCGGCATCATCCGGGGTGTTATTCTTTCTTGTACTGGTATCGCTGTTTTTGCTATGGCGGGGTTTAGAGCGGCGCCGCTGACGTCGGTGCTTTGGCTACTTCTCAGGAATTGTTGCATCCTTTTGATCCTCGCCATTGTTTTCTTTGGGTGTGTCCACCATATATATGTTGTATGATGAGGTGGCTGTCCAGCGCCCTGTGGGCGGTGGTTCCTGTTCTTCTCCGGCATTGTCGTCCGTACCATCAATGTCTTCGGAGTCGAAATCAAGCATGTCGGTTAAGTCGTCGACAGTGGCTATTAAGTGGGTGGTGGGTGGGTAACGAATTCCTCCGTCGTCCACTTCCCACTCAAGACGGACATAGTTCGGCCAAGAGTCTCCTAACAAGGAGAGAGATTTTAATGAGTTTAGCATGTCACCCAAGGGCGAGTGTTGAAAGATGACCGCGGAGCTGAACTCCAAGGTCGGTGCCCAGTTAGATCCAATGAGCGCGGATACGCGCGGTTTGGAGTCTGTGGGCGGAGACGAGTCCGAGGGTCCGATGACACATACCTCATTGGAGGTGAAATCTGTGTTCGGATCTATCGTCGTTGAGTGTGTGGTTTCCATGGCGGGGTCCATCCTCGTCCTTGGATGGCACGATCTGTATGGATCTAAGGCCAGGGCAGCTACAGGTGTGATCTCCCGAACACCATCCGATGGCAAATCTAGGTCATGCTCATCGTGGCTGTAGGGTGCACCTGTCATGGGCTCGAATCCATTGAAGATCAAGTCTCCTTGGATGTCGGCAGTGTAGTTCAGGCTGCCAAACCTGACCTGATGGCCAGGGGCGTAGCTATCGATCTGCTCCAGATGGCCAAGCGAGTTGGCCCACGGTGTGAAGCTGTCGAATATGAAGATCTGTCCGGGAGGAAAACCTCACCCTGGACCGCGTCGTTGTAGATGATTGAAGGAGCCATCTATCCTGATTTCGATGTCATGGTGGAACTCTCAATGAAAGCACCAATGTCAGTGTCAAAACTAGCGGGTCTCGAGTAGGGGGTCCCGAACTATGCGTCTAAGGCTAATGGTAACAGGAGGCGGGGGACACGATGTTCACCTAGGTTCGGGCCCTCTCTATGGAGGTAATACCCTACTTCCTACTTGATTGATCTTGATGATATGAGTATTACAAGAGTTGATCTACCACGAGATTGTAGAGGCTAAACCCTAGAAGCTAGCCGATGATTATGATTGTTGTTGTCCTAGGGACTAAACCCTCCAGTTTATATAGACACCGGAGGGGGCTAGGGTTACACAGAGTCGGTTACAGAGAATGGAATCTACATATCTGAATTGCCAAGCTTGCCTTCCACACAAAGGAGAGTCCCACCCAGACACGGGACGAAGTCTTCAATCTTGTATCTTCATAGTCCAACAGTCCGACATAAGCATATAGTCCGGCTGTCCGAGGACCCCCTAATCCAGGACTCCCTCAGCCTCTCTTACCGGGAAATGTCTCCTAGTGCTTCCACTGAGCCATGGTAGCTTGCTACTGCTCCAGAACACTTAGGCTAGCCGGCATGTGTCCTTCTTCGTTCCTGTGTGTCAGGCGTTGTTCCTTTAAGTCCCTGTAGCTTGCTACGACTTGGGTTCATATGTTGTTGATCGACACGTTCGTTGCTGGGTCATGTATGCATGTCCCTGTAAGTTAGCGCCACCTTGGGTTTACGACTAGTCATGTCGGTTTGGGTTCTTTGTCATATGGATGCTAGCGGCACTATCATATACGTGAGCCAAAAGGCGCAAACGGTCCCGGGCCAGGTAAGGTGGCACCCGTGGGAATACCGTGCGTGAGGCCACAAAGTGATATGATGTGTTACATGCTAGATCGGTGTGATTTAGGATTGGGGTCCTAACAACATGAAATAACATATGATCCCTTTGAGCCTGGGAGGCATTCCATAGGATGATCACACGGGTACCTCGGGATCTCCTAGGACAACACTGGATTCCCTAGGTGCCCAGGCAAGCCACTGGTATATCCCCAGGGTGCCCCAACCATTCCACCCAGATGTATATTAAAGTTGCCACCTTAATGTTATCCCAGATTAATAACTCTCACAACTTCCATGTGTATCTCAATCCAATCCCCGTCTACGAGCATGGCTAAGCAATATATGACATAACGAATAAACCCGGGGTGAATCAAAAAGGTAATAGGTTCCTACCTCATCAACTACATAGCAATACCCACATGTTCCCGATTCTACTCATGCAATCGTTGAGGGGTGAGACTAATGCAAGTAAAAACTGGGTATAGGAAGAATATGATCAAAGTGTGAACTTGCCTTGTACTGTTGATGAAGATACTTCGCACTCATAATTCCCAATAGTTCTACTCGTCACACTCCGTTCAATCTATCGTGAGCAAGCAATTACATACATAAGCACTCAAGCAAAAGATGCAAAGGGAAATCGAGGAAAGATCCAAATAAAACTCGAAAACAAGCAAATAACGAATCTAAACAGAAAACAAATTTTAACAACATTATATTTATGTGGATTAGATCTTAACAGTAGGTACATGTGATTAGCTACAATTTGAAAAAAGAATCAACTCAAACGAAGTTACGAAACTAAAGTACAGACAAAACAAGATCGAATACTAATCTGAACTAAACTCAAATTTCAATTTGTCCAAAACATATTCAAGTTGGTTTACTGGATAAAGGGGATCGTTACGAAGATTTAGGCGTTGGTTTCATCGAAAACGGAGGTATGGATAAAAAGATATGATCAAAAGAAATTTGCGTATGAATCTGAACAAATTTTGAAATTTGAAAGTTGCAAAAAGTTTATTTGATAGATTCACTAGATAGGTGGAATCAAGACGAAAATATTGGTGTTGGTTTGGTCGTCTAATTTGGATGAACGAGTAAAAAGTTATGACTATTTGAAATTCAGGGCCAAGCTGTTTTACGGAAGAAAAATATCTACATAATAAGCTAGTAGAGTATATAAAAAATACGAAGAAAGATACCTTTATAAGGTAGAGAAAAGACGACTTCAGAGAGAGGAGACAACTTCTAGAAGTCCCGCCAGAGAGGAGAAATATATTTTTCTTTTGTGAATCGAGTCAAACCAAAATATTGATTTAACCCGAATCGGATGATTTTTAGAGGCTCTATGGTTCTTTATTTATAGGTGGAAAAGAGGTTTAGGGGTCAAAGGGTAGGCAATGTGGGACTAAACGTTGACGAAAGATAGAAACGAGAAAAACACACGGGTTTGGCCGGCCGGCGCACGCATGCTTCATTTTTTTTAAGAAAAAAATATTTTTGAAAGTAATATCTTTTTTTCTCCAAGCATAACCGAAAAATAAATAAAAAGGTTACGGGCATGTCAGCTGACTATGTTGTGCATGTGGGCGTCGGATAGTTATGGGCCGCACATAGAGTTTCTTTTAAAAAAAAGAGAGAAAAGGAAAAACTGAATAACAAAAATAAAAATAAAATTGTACATAGGCATATTTTATATCAAAAATTTTAGAAAAATATTTTCTACAACATGAGCTATGTTTCAGAGTAAAATCAAATCCACAAAAATTCGAATAAACCAAATAGTGCTACTAGAGCAATAAAACCCCATAGAAATCGTTTTAAAAATACCAAAATGATTTCAAATTTATTTTTCTCCAATTTTCTAATGTAGGGAATCATTTTACCCTATTTTCCATATATTTTATTTTTGGAGAAAAATAATTTGAATAAAGCCCTAATAACTCCAAATTGAAAATAATTCCAAAGGGACTTTAAATTTGATTCTTTTAACTTCCAACTCATATTTCATATGATTTGAAGAAGTCATTTTATCTTCTCTCATGAAAATCATTGAGTTGCATAAAGTTTCTGAATTGGAAATATTTCCAAATGAAATTCAAATCTTTTCAAAACCCTTTTCATTTATAATGGAAGAAGTCATGTCATCTTATCTCTAGGTTTTGTATTTGAAAAGAATTTGAATACACGGAGATCATAAATGCAAGGTCAAAGTTTGGAAAGTCATTTCATTCCCTCTCATTTAACTTTCAGAAAGTGTCAAATTTCAGTCAGTTTCACACAAACAACCACACCACAATCAAACAAACAATCAAAACTATTTATTTAATATAACATTCCAAAATTTAGAATTTTGGGATGTTACAGCCCTACCCGAGATCCACCGGTTTTGACACCGACATTGGTGCTTTCATTGAGAGTTCCGCTGTTGGACCGCCAAAAGGATCAATGGCTCACCTAGTCATCAACGATGCCATCCACACAGAGGACACTGTTGGATATCGGGTTCCGGCAAAACCCTTAAGGTTTGAACTCTGGGGTGCACGCGAAGATCTTCCTCCTACCGGTCCACGTCCCAACGCCTCGCTGTGAATGTAAGCTAAAAGATGAACAACACAAGGGACACAAGGTTTATACTGGTTCGGGCCACCGTTGTGGTGTAATACCCTAATCCAGTGTGTGGTGTGGTGGATTGCCTCTGGGTCTGATGATGAACAGTACAGAGGAAGAACAGCCTCGTGAGGGGTGTTCTTGTGGTGGTGTGTTTGGAGAGGAATTGCTCCGTCTCTGTTGGCTCTGGGTGAGATCCAGATCAGATGAGATGTCCCTCTACTGCGGTGGCTATCTCTATATATAGAGGCCCTGGTCCTCTTCCCAAATATTGAGTGGGAAGGGCGCCAATAATAGCCATTTTGAAGGGGAACATCTAGTACAAGTTATCCTGACTAAAGTTGGTCTTCGGCTGCCAAAGGCACTGGGGATGACGACGTCTTGGGCTCCACGGTGACCTCCGTCCTGCCGCTCTGCTGGTCTTGGTCTTGTTGCACCGAAATGGTATCCTTTGCCTGATGCCTCGGTACCCCGCACCTGTGTTTTCCCCCTTTGCACCAAAGAGGAAACAAGGACACTTCGCAGGCCGGCACCCGCCTGGCGCCCGCCTAGTCTTGATCGTCATGGCTTGTGTCATGGGAACCTCGCAAGGTACCCCTGCCTTGAGCTCTCCGCCTCCTCACGAGCCTGCCTGGTGAGGCCGTTCCTGAGGAAGCCTTGCGTCGTTCGCCCCGCGAGGCTTGGCCCCTCTCAAGGGTCTTGAGCTTGAGTTGAGGAAGATGGGCCACTAGGCCACCCCTTGAGCCATGCCGCAAGCCGCAGGCAGGCAAGTTTGGGGACCCCCGTTCCCAGAATGCCGACAGACACCTTCATTCCCGGCCAGATTTTCGTGTTTGGAAGAGTCATACTACGTGCCGATCTGACCGACCGTCTCGACCAGTTTGGAAACTTTGCCCCCGGTTAGGAGATCAGGTTTAGGAACCTAGAGTTTGCCGCCAACTCCAGGGGAGATCTTACTCTAACAAAATCTTCAGCTCCCCTTGAAAAAACTACTAATCCTGATGCTTTAGCTTCGGGAGTGGTAAACCGGACGAGGACTGATGTCACATGGAGCCCGACCTTAAAGCCCGACCCCGTCAGTTCGACCAAACTCGTTTTGGTTGAATACCGCCTGGACGCAACCTCGAACGTTCCTAGAGGGGTTATACTGCGAGTCAGTCCCGAATATTTGGAGGGTATGGACCCAATAGACCTTTCATCGTTGAATGATCTACTAGACCGGATCCGAGCCATGGGAATCTCTGACAGCCAATCCTCGTTCTATGATCAGATCGGGCTTAAATCCAATAATAGGTAAATTCACTTCCAACCTATCACACACCTCGTCGCCACCATCGAGGACTTGGCTGAGGGCTCGCAGTCACCAAATTTAAAAACAAACTATGTCCGGATTTGGGATCATCTCGCTCAGGCTTCTAGCCTGGAATCTGATGTCCGCCCCGAGAGAGCCTAGAACCAAGCCTCGACTTGAAGCATGACCTCGAATATGCATGACAGTATGCAATTGATAGTCCGGATTTTGGACTTGGCGTGCCGGATACCGCGATGGTGCTGGACACCGCAGCCAAAGCCCCAAATATGCAACCCATTGGGACGCAAAGTTTTTTCCCACCCACCCCCACGTCGAGTACTCTCCAAGTAAATCGGGAAATCCTGACGTATGGGATTTAATGTACATAAAGCAGCAGCCCAGAGAAACTGTCCACCACTTCTGGGCCTGATTCCTCCTGGTCAAAGACAGGAAGACAGATTGATGTGACCAAGAAATCATAGCGACCTTTCGGTATAACTACCGAGACGAAGGAATCTTGAATGCCCTCGCCCGTCGCCATGTTCAAAACTTTAGCGAGTTATCAGATCTGGTACGCAAAAATTGTGCCATGGAAAGCGCCTGGAAGGCACAACAAATGTGCATCGAGTCAACCCATGCCGAGCAACCCAAAAAATCTCGGGCAAAATGCGTATACCCACGACAGTCGCCCGAACATGAGCCCGCCGAGAAGAACAGATCCCTCGCCGGGCCCAAAACAGTTCTTGATGAGCTACTATACAAACCATGCCCCATATACTCGGTCTTGCTAAACACAAATCCAACCCACACCCTTCCAGCTTGTTGGGTGGTCAGGCAGGTGGCTAGGAGTGGGGAAGCTATCCTCGGAGTCATACCCTCCAATAGGCGGTCAGCAACACCCCCATACAACTACTCTAAGGTTTTGACGATCTACGAGACATTCTCCTCAAATAATCAGAGGAAAAGAGCCCTTCAAGAGCTCGACCAAGTCCACCAGGTGACAGCCACAAATTCATGGATGGATGCGCCAATCACCTTCGACAAAGAAGATGAGCCAAGCGCCTGCCCCGTCCGAGCACCCGCCGCACTAGTCCTTGATCCCATAGTGGATGGCTTCAAACTAACCAAGGTGGTTATGGACGGAGGCAACGGTTTAAATCTCATTATGAGGATACCCTTGACAAAATGCAATTCGATAGATCTCACGTCAAATAGAGCTACACTACCTTTCGAGGAATTATCCCCGGTAGAGAGGCACGCTGCTTCAGACGAGTCACTCACGACTTAGTATTTGGCACTTGTAGGATCGAAAGTATGTCTAGAGGGTGCGTGATTAGACTACTTGACCAAATAAAAATCTAACCTTTTCCCAATTTTAGTTGTGGGCAGATTTTAGCAACTAGCACAAGTCAAGTAATCAACCTACACAAGCAATTCTAAGAGTGTAGCAGCGGAAAATAAAACATTGCATATGAAGGTAAAGGGAAGGTTCGGGAGAAGGCAAAGCAATGGAGACACGAAGGTTTTTGGGGTGGTTCCGATAGGTGGTGCTATCATACATCCACATTGATGAGACATCAACCTACGAAGGGTAACGCTTGCGCTAGTCCACTGAGGGCTCCACCCACGAAGGGTCCATGAAGAAGCAAACTTGTCTATCCCACCATTGCCATCGCCCACAAAGGACATGCCTCACTCGGGTAGATCTTCATGAAGTACGCGATCTCCTTGCCCTTACAAACTTCTTGGTTCAACTCCACAACTTGACGGAGGCTTCCAGGCGACACCTAACCAATCTAGGAGACACCAGTCTCGAAAAGGTAATAGATAGTGTGTTGATGATGAACTCCTTGCTCTTGTAGTTTGATAATCTCCAAGTGCAGGGAATCATCGTAGGAATTTCCAAAGGTGGAAGTGATAAGTATGGAGTGTCGAACCCACAAGAAGCTAAAGGTAAGATAAATAGTCACTCAAGTTCTATCTGCCACTGATACGACTCTACGTACATCGAACGTTTGCTTCCAACTAGATACGAGAAATAAAACTACATTGTGGGTATGAAGAGGATAACTTTGCATGATATCGGAGAGCTAAAATATAAAAGTAGGTGTTGTTATCATGAAGTTAGAATATATTACTAAATATTATAAATAGCGAGTGTGGAATAATGATGGATCGGTGTGCGGAGTTATCCTAGGCAATTGTTAACAAGACCGGTAGTCGTCATTGCAATTTCATATGAGAGAGAGCCATAAGCTAACATACTTTCCATTCTTGGATCATATGCACTTATGATTGGAACTCTAGCAAGCATCCGCAACTACTAAAGATCATTAAGGTAAAACCCAACCATACCATTAAAGCATCAAGTCCCCTTTATCCCATACGCCACAACCCCCTTACTCGGGTTCATGCTTCTATCACTCAAGCAACCCACTATAAGCGAATCATGAACGTATTGCAACACCCTACAGCAGGAATCCCTCATGCTTGCGTGACACGGAGGGCACAATAGGACAGCACCAAAATAAAACATACAACTCGTACCAATCTAGATCATCAATCAACCCAAAGACAAAAGGTATCTACTCAAAACATCATAGGATGGCAACACATCATTGGATCATAATATATGGCATAAAGCACCATATTCAAGTAGGAATTACAGCGGGGCGCGGGAGAGTGGACCGCATAAAAGAGATGAGGATGGTGATGATGATGGTGACGTTGATGAAGATGATCACTGCGGCGATGATCCCCCCCCCCGATGGCACTCCGGCGCCACCGAGACAGAGGAGGGGTCCTCCCCCTTGTGCTTCCACCTCCATGGCCTCCGGCGATGATGGCCCCCTCTGGCAGGGCGCCAAAGAGGGCCTAGATTGATTTCTCATGGCTATAGACGCTTGCGGCGGCGAAACTTCTGTTATAGGTTATTTTCTGGAGGTTTCTGTATTTATAGGAATTTTTGGCGTTGGTCTCACGTCAGGAGGGTCTTCAAATCGTCCATGAGATAGGGGCCCACGCCCAGGGGGTGGGCGCGCCCCCACCCTCATGGACAGCCCGGGACTATTCTGGCCCAACTCTTTTACTCCAGGGGCTTCTTTTGGTTCATAAAAAATTATCAAAATTGGCACGTCAATTGGACTCCGTTTGGTATTCCTTTTTCTGTAAAACTCAAAAACAAGGAAAAAACAGAAACTGACACTGGGCTCTAGGTTAATAGGTTAGTCCCAAAAATCATATAAAATAGCATATTAATGCGTATAAAACATCTATGATGGATAATATAATAGCATGAATCTATACCTACTAATAAAGCAAGGTGCGTTTCTGTAGCGACCAGACCTCAAACAGTCTGATCTCTGTGCATCAGTGTCATCCCTGGATTGGTAATGCTGACACACACAGTAGTTGAAGGATTTATAACAGAGTAGCAAGCACACACTTATTACATCGAATGTCTCAAAAGAGAACTTATTACAAATCATATGGCTTAAGGCCATCTAATAACGATAACAGCGGAAGGCTTGGAAGATAAGTGAGTCCATCAACTCCAACGACATCACTGAGTATAGAACCACGACCTAAGGCACCTTACTCGTCGTCTGAAAAGTCTGCAACATGAATGTTGCAGCCCGAAAACGGGTCAGCACATGGAATATGCTGGCAATGTAACACATCGAGAGTAATGAAAGAAATAAGGCTATACTACATGCATATATGGCTGGTGCAAAGCTCTATGGTTACATTTTTGCATAAAGCCAATTTTTCCCTACTGCAAAGGAATAAAATTTATTTAACTATCATGGTGGTTGTTAAACATCGAGAATGGTTGACAGCATTCTCAATCCCAATTAAGCGTCATCATTTGACCCAACAAAATTTAATTAAGTAACATGATGAGATTCACATGATAATCCAAGTACTAGATACTCAAAACGTCCAAAACAAGGGACACGGCTAACCATGATTAGTTTATACACTCTGCAGAGGTTTGTGCACTTTTCCCTGCAAGACTCGATCTCCTCCGCTTGATTTCTCGGACTACATGGTGTTTGAGAAACGGATGACCGAGACACAGTTTTTCAGAAGCATTAACTCTCTACTCCGGGTAGACTGTAACAACCTACATCCCCTACATCTGCTAGTCTACCTCTTCAAGAGCTCACACAACTTAATCAACTATGCTAGAGTCCATAGTAGCTTGCGGCTGCACACGGAAGTTTCTAGCATGAATAATCTCATGATCCCTTTGAGCCTGGGTGGCGGTGCAGAGGAGAATCACACGGTGCACAGGATTTCCAAAAATACAGGCAACACTGGGTTCCCCAGGTGCCTCAATCCACCCAGATGTGAATTTAAGTTGCCACCTTAAGTAAACCATTAATTGAACAATCTCACGTCTATCATAGAAACGCTCACCCAATCCACGTCTACTAGCATAGCATGGCAATATAAGCAAACGTAGAAGTAACTCCCAAAGGTTTGAAAATAAACAGGTAATAGGTTCTACCTCATCTACTTCCCAAAACCCACATGTTAAACATATCCTATTCATGCAATTGTTTGAGGATTGATCTAATGCAATAAAACTGGGTAGTAAAGAGGTATGATCAAAGTGTTACTTGCCTTGCTGATGATCCGTGAAACCTAGAGATTCGAAGTAGCAAGCGGCGCACTCCGGGTACTCTATCGCAAACAAACAAGCATACAATAAGAACTCATCTAATGCACAGGTAAAACTCAAATAAGAGATCTAACCAGAAAGTTAAACTTAAGAACTCCGGTTTGCAAAAAGAATCAAATCAAACGAAGCAACGAAACTAAGACGGCGAAAGAAACAAGCTTCGTTTACAAATCTAGACCTAAGTCAAATTTATAGTAGCAAAAACTTGTTTGAGTTGGTTAAACGGAAAGAGGGTTTCGAGACGAAACTCTAGGCGCTTGAATTGCCTGATTCCGATAAACGAGCGAAAAATTATACTAAAACAAAAATCGGATCAGAAATCGCGATCAGAAATAATCGCGGAAAATCCGAGAAAAAGAAAACGAACGAACAGGCTAACGAACGAACGTTCACTGTCTGCGAAAAAAACGAAAACCGTTTGTTAAAACGAACGAACGAACGAGCGTTCGCTAAATAACTAAACCAAAAAAAACCGATCTAAAAAAATAAACCGGGTTCCTAAAAAACCCGACGGTTTTCTCTCGAAAACCGAGGCGGTGATGGGGACTACCTCCGGCGGGTCAACGGCGGCGGCGGCGGCTCGGCTCCCAAATTTGGTAGCTCCGGGGCGGGGTTCATGAGGGCGAGGATCGGGCAAGCATGGCGAGAAGCGGGCGGGCGGCGGCGGCTTAGGTTCGGGCGCGGGCTAGGCTGGGGCGGCGGTGGGCTTCGGGGGTAGGGGGCCCGGCTTATAAAGCCCCCCCCCCCCCGGGCGGTGTCTCGCTTGGGTATGGCCCAGAGTCGGTTCCTCTTTTTTTTTAAACATTACGCACAGAAAAACAATTAAAAGAAATACTAAACGAACTCCAAAAATCCCGAAATAAATTTTCCCTGACTTCTAAAATCAAGCCGGACAAGATGAACATTTATTTGGGGCCTAAATGCAATTTTGAAAAACGCGCATTTTCCTAAATTCAAATAAAATATCAAAAAACTCCAAAATAAAATCTTATTTGATTTTTTTATTAAATCTTCAATATTTCTTTATTTTGGGAAAGTCATTTTATTCCCCTCTCTCATATTTTCGGAATAGAAATAATTGAAGATAAAATAAATAAAATCAAATGATCCTATTTTCAAAATTTGAGAAAACTCAAATATGAAAATATCGAAATCCCCAACTCTCTCCGTGGGTCCTTGAGTTGCGTAGAATTTCTAGGATCGGGCTAAAATGCAATAAAATATGATATGCAAAGATGATCTAATGTATAACATTCCAAATTGAAAATTTGGGATGTTCCAAACCTACCCCCCTTAAGATGAATCTCGCCCTTGAGATTCGGGTTGGCTAGGAATTAGGTGAGGGTGGTCCTTCAGTAGATCTTCCTCTCGCTCCCAGGTGGCTTCATCCTCGGTATGTGGCTCCACTGAACATTGCAAAACTTGATAACCTTGCTGCGGGTGACTCGGCTGGCATACTCAAGAATCTTGACTGGTTTCTCCTCATAGGTGAAATCACTATCCAATCAATCGCTTCAAATGACCTTTGATCTCTCAATGTATATCGAGCCATCTCTGTTTGGCACTTCTTCAACTGGGAAACATGGAACACATCGTGAACTCCTGACAATCCTTCGGCAATTCCAACTTGTAAGCAACTTCTCCCATACACTCCAAAACTTTGTATGGTCCCACAAAACGTGGCGCTAACTTTCCCTTAACTCCAAAGCGCTTAACTCCTCGAAGATGAGATACACGAAGATAAACTCGCTCCGACTTCAGAATGGTCTCCTTATGTTTTGAATCTGCATAGCTCTTCTCGCTCGACTGGGCTACCTTGAGCCTATCGCGAATCAACTTCACCTTCTGTTCAGACTGCTTAATCAAATCCGGTCCAAACAACTGGCGGTCTCCAACTTCATCCCACTGCATACCAAGAGCCTTTACTTGAATCGTTTTTGTTATATCATCTCAGCGCGTTTAGCGACGCGGTTTCCTTGGCACGTCTTGTCGAAGCAGAGATCGTGTTCCCCTTATTCCGGGATTCCCATCAATACGGATGTTGGTAACCCAACCGTGCCTGCGGCCACGCCTCCTCCATCGAAGGTGAGTTCCAAACGGTCACGGGGACGGCTCTTGGTATTCCCCCTCTTTATAATGAGACCAAGGCCCGTTTATTTTCTTCAATCCTCAATCGAATCTGCCCCTCGCCCTGAGCTCCAACACCCAGAGCTCCAGATTCGAGCGCCTCGGACCTTCAACAATGTCCGACTCCGACCTGCAGGGCCGGTGGATGCCCTCCTCCGTCACGGAAGAGGACGTGCTAAAGCTAAGAGAAGCCAGGTACCTGACCTACGAGATTTCACATAGGTTGCCTGCCAAAGGGCAAGCCATTCCCACTCCCGAGCCCGGCGAGAGCGTCGTGTTCGTGTCCCACCTCCGTCGGGGTTTAGGCTTCCTGATGGATCCTTTTGTGAGAGGGCTCATGTTTTACTATGGGCTGGAATTCCATGATCTGGCTCCGGAGTCCATCCTCCATATCTCCTCGTTTATTGTCGTCTACGAGGCCTTCCTCCGCACTACCCCTCACTTCGGTCTGTGGCTCAAAACTTTCAACGTGGAGCCGAAGATAGTTGAGGAGCGTCAAGTAGAGTGCGGCGGGGCGATCATAAGCAAGAGGGCCGATGCTCCATGGCCCGAGGGCTCTTTTCAGGAGGAGCTCGGCTTGTGGCAGCAGGAGTGGTTCTATGTTACCGCTCCCAGGGGCAGCAGGCAGAGGCCGCCGCCCGTCTTTCGCCCGGGTCCTCCACAGCGGCTGACGTCATGGGTCAACAAAGGGCTTAACTAGGGGCCGTCAAAGGACGTACCCCTATTGCAGGGCCGGATTCGAGACCTCCAAGAGAGGGAGATCAATCTGGTCGTGGTGACGCAGGTTATGCTGATTAGGCGTCTTCTGCCCTGCAAACGTCGCCCTCTCCGCCTGTGGGAATTCAATCCGGAGGGACTACGAGCTCTCCAACACTTCATGGGTACGACACCCGTGGAGATGTACAAATTGTTCTTCGGACCACAAGAGGTGTGTCTGGAATTGACCGAGGATGCCGGCCTAAGCTGCAATCGCCCGGATACTCAAGTAAGTAGCTCTGTGCCCAGACATACCGTTCGTTTGCATATCTTGGATTTGCCCTTTAACCAATCGTCCTTTGAACATGACTGGATAGTGCAAGCAAAACTGATACGGTGTCCGGCCCCCCTCCCGGAGACCGCGCCGGATCCCGTGTTGGTCAAGATGCTGGAGGTTGCGCCTTGAGAGGAAGGCGAAGGGGAAAACAGAGAAACTACCGCCTACCAAGGAGGCTTTGAAAAAGGGGGGATCGAGAATCCCTCCTTCCAAGGGGAGAAGAGGACCGCTTCCGAAAACCCGGAGGCCAAGGCCTCAAAGCGGGGGAAGAGATCTTCACCGGAGGGTCCTGCGCCTGGGGAAGCCCCGGCCGCACTATCTCCCCCAAGGAATCAGCCCTCCAACGAGCCGTAAGTGAAAAAAGAGGAGTTTTGTAGTAAGGGACATCCCTATTTTTGCTTCTGAGGATAACCGAAGTTTTTACCTCGTAGTTCGGATCTCCGTCCTTCTCAGCAGAGCTCGTCTTCGGGGGACCTTCGTCCGGAGATGATGCAGAGCGAAACACTTCCATCTGCCGGACCGTTAGGAGGGGCGGACGACCCTGAGGTGTCGTCGCGGAGGGTGTCCCCGAGTCCGGCAGGGCCGGAGAGTTCGGCACCAACTGGTGTACGGCCGGGGGAGCTTAAAGATCTGCTTGAGAAGGCGTCTATCTCAGAAGATCACCGTACATTGATGAGTACGGTGATTGAAAGAATTTCATCCGCCGAGGGCGGTTGCATGATGCCGTCAGAAGTTTGCTGGCGGGGTTTGAGGTACGTAAAAATGACATACCTTTTGACAGTTTTACACATAAAGTGCGCCCTGTATAGATAGTAGCCCCTGAGACTCGGTATGTTGTCGAAAGCGACAGCATGCCGAGGATTATAATCTCAGGTATTAATTCCCGCCTTTCCTATGTAGGTGGCGGATAGTCCGGCGGCCAGCCGGACTGATGGAGTTGCCGAGCTTAAGCGGCAACTCGATGTTGTGGATGCGGACATCGCGCTGGTCAAAAAATGACTTAACGAGTCACAAGGTAGGTTGTTTCTCCGTGGTCACCTAGTAAGGGAGCTGATGCCCATTCCTTACAACATGTATGCTTAATGCAGATGGTGCCGCTGCTGTGGAGGACCTTCGGGCAGAGCTTGCTCGAGCCAAGGAGCAGGCCAGAAGGAGTGATGCGGCTGCCTCAAAGGCAGCCGAAGAGCTAGAAGCCGAAAGGGCTACTCACTGCCGAAGCAGGGAGGAGACGGCCGGAATGGCCGTGAAGCTGAAGGATGTTACCGACCACTATGAGGTTCTTAAAAAAGAACGCCGAGCGGAGCAAGAAGACTTGAAGAAGGCCACCGCCGAAGCCAAGGATGCCCATTCTGCAATGAGGGCTATAAAGGAGGAGCTGCGTCAGGCCGGAGACTTTGCGGCTGGCAAGCCCTTTCTGCTGTGCAGGAAGTTCACAGATCAGAAGTATGCTCAGCTTGGCCAGCTGTCGGGTCTGGAGGATCCTTATATGGATTTAGCGGCGAGTGCGGCAGATGCTGTTGTGCACTTCCGAAGTCAAAAGGATCACGAGACGGAAGAGCTTTTTTGGTCTCAATTCCACAGTCCGCAGCGTTCACTTCCGTTGACCGATCGGTTGGCTGAGTGGGCTGAGCTGAATAGATTGTCTGGACTTGCCATGATGGATGTAGTGGCTCATCTGTGGCCGGATAGGCCCAAGCCGAAGAGTTATTTTGGCTTATTGCAGCAATTCCTTGGGGCGGTGCCGCATATCAAGGCGATGAAGCGGGCGGCCTGCATAGAGGGTGCACGGATGGCCCTCGCCCGTGTGAAGACATACTGGACGGAGATGGATGCCACCGATGTTGCAACCCGAGGTTCGGACGAGAGCCGGTTACCCGCCGAGCACTATTTTGGGGAAGTTCTGCGGGATGCTCGTGTGATAGAGTCGCAGTGCTCAAAAAATGTCATGTTCAAATGATCTTTATGATATGTAAAACGATATTCATAATATAAGTGCTTTTTATACTTGTACGTTCAAGTATTAAAATATCTCCTGTGCGGCCGGTAATGTATACTTGTGTATAACCTGAAAGATGGCAGTCTTGACTTCAATTTCCCACGCACATTAATGCGGGGTGTTTGCAAAATAGCGCATTTTCACACTTAATCCAACGTCTTGGTCCTGTGAAGGAGGCGGTAGCGTAGCAAACGAGGCAACCGGACTACGATGTGTAGGATCGAAAGTATGTCTAGAGGGGGGGTGATTAGACTACTTGACAATATAAAAATTATGCCTTTTGACAAAGACAAGTTTTTGGCAGATTCACGATTATGATCAAGTCAAGCATCACCCTACACATGCAATTCTAGACTATAGGCAGCGGAAAGTAAATTGCACATGTAGTAAAGAGAGGTGGAGAAGAGCAAACGCAATTTTGGAGACGCGGTGATTTTTCTTGTGGTTCCGATAGGTGGTGCTATCGTACTTCCACGTTGATGGAGACTTCAACCCACGGAGGGTAACGGCTGCGAGAGTCCACGGAGGGCTCCACCCACGAAGGGTCCACGAAGAAGCAACCTTGTCTATGCCATCATGGCCTACGCCCACGGAGGGCTAGCCTTACTCGGGGTAGATCTTCACGAAGTAGGCGATCTCCTAGCCCTTACAAACTTCTTGGTTCAACTCCACATCTCGACGGAGGCTCCCAAGCGACACCTAACCAATCTAGGAGGCACCACCCTCCAAAAGGTAATAGATGGTGTTGATGATGATGAACTCCTTGCTCTTGTGCTTCAAATGATAATCTCCCCAACACTCAACTCTCCTCACTGATTTGGCTGTGGTGGAAGAAAGGATTGAGTGGAAAGCAACTTGGGAAGGCTAGAGATCAAGCTTCATATGGTGGGAGTGGAGCAACTTGATCTCAACACAAGGGTAGGTAGTTCTCTTCTCGAAATGTAAGGTAGGAGTGGTAGTTCTTTCGATGGCTCTCTCCACGAATGAAGAGGGGTGGAGGGTATTTATAGCCTCCACACAAAATCCAACTGTTACACACATTTGACCAATCTCGGTGGGACCGAAGTTGACAACTCGGTGAGACCGAAAGTTCAAATCATGTGAACGTTGGGATTTTCGTGGGACCGAAAATACAAACTCAGTTAGTCCAATTAGTAAAGATAGGAGCTTGCCAATCTCGGTGGGACCGACTTCATCATCTCGGTGACACCGATTTGATGATGTAAGGTAATGAAGCTTGGCAACTCAAGTTTCGTGAGACCGAGTTCGAATCGGAAAATCCGAGATTTCTAGGGTTTGGCTTTATGGCTGAGGTGGTTCATCTCGGTGTGGAAGTTTGGAATATCGGTGGGACCGAGATTACTTATGAGTGTATATGGTAGTGAGAGTTGCCGATAGTTTAGGAGATGTATCACTAAGCACTTTGAGCAACGGATCATTATCATAACCTCATCCCTTTTAATAGTATTGGCTTTCCTATGGACTCAATGTGATCTTGGATCACTAAACCAAAAATGGAGTCTTGAGCTTTTGCCAATGCTTGCCTTAGCATTTTGAGGGGTCCACTTCTTGGTCCTTGCCATACCCATATCACTGAACTTTCTGAATGATTCTCAAGTAACTATTAGTTCAATGATATATATGTTGTTATTAATTACCAAAACCACCCGGGGATTAGTTGCACTTTCAATCTCCCCCTTTTTGGTAATTGATGACAACATATAGATCAAAGCTTCGACAAAGGATATAATCAATGAATAATATCGTCGCTTTGAGAAGTATGTGATAAGCAAGAGCTCCCCCTAAATTTGTGCATTATTTAAGATTTGCGTTTGAATGCAAATGCACAATCGATTAGGATCATGGGTCACTCTTCCATGTCACATACATCTTGGTGGAGCGCACAAAATGATAAGAATGAACAGCATGCACCCAATCACCAAGACATGAGTAAGTGGTCATACAAGATAGGAATAGCATATGATAAGCATTAAGCACACATTAAAGCAGGATCAAACGTAGTATCGAACACACTGAATGTTTCGAAAACCAAAAGTATCTCAAAGAAACCGCAAATGAACGAAAGAGCAAAAGCGCAAAGACAACAGCACTCTCTCTCTCGAAGTCCTATGATCTATACAATTTCTCCCCTTTGGCAACAAGTTACCAAAAGTTCGAAAAGGCATAGAGCTAAGCGTCACTTTGGGGACTCTGCTGGCGGCTCCGTCTGGTTGATGTTGGAGTTGATATGGCAGCATCTGCGAAGACTTCACTGATGTCTCATCTTTGGAGGAGTGGTCACTTTGGAGCTGGAGTTGGAGCAACCGATGGAACTGTGGGAGGTGCTGAAGTTGTAGTCCCGGTGTCATCCTTTGGAATAGCAAATGATCGGGTCCTGTGGGAACCGGAGCGATCTGTTGATAAGCATCTGGACTAAGTCATCCTGGATCTCACGCATAAGCTCTTCCTTCTCCTCTTTGCTTCCTCAATATCCGCCTCAAGCTTGTTGACAATCACTTGCACTTGATCGACTTCACGTCCGGGCGTGGATCTTGTCTTCAACAATCCTCTCTAGGCTCTCCCGAGGCTGCACAATGCTGGCAGGCGTTGTTCAATCCTTTGGGTAGCTTCAAGGAGCTGCTCTCCCACACTCTTTGGTTTAGCTGCTCTTTGTTGTGCTTCCTTGTCGACTTTGGCTTTCTTGGCAGCTTCAATCTTTGCTTGACCTTCAACCGATGTTGGATCCTCCTCATCCATCACAACAACATTATCCTCATGCTCAGGCTGCGGTGGTAAGTGTTCTCTATCCAACAAGAATGTGCCCGTGCCAAACTTGGCATTGATAAGCATCTGAATATGCGGGCAAATCCACACGACCTTTTACGGTCACCGCAGTCCTCTTAATGGTCTCAACTATCAAGTCCATCACCTTGAAAGGTGCTTTCTCATCAAGTATATGCAGCATGTTGATAGAGTATCCTCCGATCATGCGATGATCTCGAGACTTGGGCATCAAGGTATGCCTCGTAATAGTGTTAGTGGTAGGTAGACCTGCCTCGGAGATAGTACATCGAGCCGAGCTTCCATTCCCAAATCCTTAGCCGGAACCTCTTTGTACATGTTCTTCATGGATTCATGATTCTTCTTTGGAATACCATAGACATCAATATCATCCTCTCTTTGCCTTTGGAGCATTGAAGTTCTGCCCATTCTTCAACAGATGAAGAAAATCTTTGGCCTTCATCATCCATGTGATCTTTCCATCGGGATAGAAATGAGTCAGTGGCATAGAATTGCATAATCATCTCATCGTTCCAATTTGTCAACTTCTGACCTACAAATTCTGCAACACCACAAGCAGTGAAGCTTTCATGCACATGTGGAAAGAAATCTCTGTGCTCTTCACTGTCAATGTACTTCCAATCAACATATCTTGTGTCTGCGACTATGGGCTTCTTGTCCATCAGCACAGTCTCATAGAAGTCCTGTTGCTCTCTGGTATGAAATCTGGGATCAACGGTTTCTTCTCCTCACGGCATATGGATCAGCTTGTCTCCATAGCTCGAGACCTCTATCTTTCCTTTCCTTCATATTTTCGACTTGAGGATGAGCATCATTATGTAGTGGCAGTTTTACGTGAAGTTTCAAGAAAACTGGTGCTTCATCATCCGACACACCGGTGGCACATCATCTTTGTTCTTTTCGATCTTTGGAATGTTCTGACTTGTCTTCTTTGGCTTGGCAGCAGGCTTTCTTTGGAGCTGCCTTGACCGGAGCAGATTGCTTGGGCTTTGAAGTGGCTCCACTACGATGGCATCACCCATGAGCTTAGGCTTCTGAGGAGGCTGGGGTGCTTCCTCATCCTCATCTTCTGCTGCTGCATCATCATGCACTAATATCTTCCTCTTGGAAGTTTTCTTCACCTTGCTTGCAGCTTCTTCCAAATTTAGCTTCTTAGCAATAGTGGACTGCTTGACTTTTCTGGTGCCCTTCTTAGTTTGCTGACCTTGAGGCTCTTTGGCAACAACCTTCCTCTTGGGCTTTGAGGTTACTTCTTCCTCAACAACGAAATCAGAATCCTCATCATCTGAGTTCCTCTTCTTTCTGGCTTTGGTGGCTGCAGGAGGTAAACTACTTGGTGTACTCCTCTCACCATCATCTGATGAGCTGCTGGGATCAGGACTAGTGCCCGCCTCTAGAATATCTGCAATGGGTGTCTCGACCTGTTACGATCACACGGCATCGACATGGTGACAACCTGTGAATAGATAAGGTGTAGGCGAGTAGAAGAGTCATCACAAACTGCGAAGTTTTTGCAAACAAATGAGTTCAAATTCTAGTATTAGGTTTTCACGAAGACATTTCGGTCGATCCGAGTTTAAAATTCGTGAATCCGAAGTGTTCAAACAGTAAGCATTCACACCACTTTCGGTTGGACGAAGTGGGTTTCGATCTGCCGAAAACACTAGGGTTTCACAGAATCCTCATTTCGGTCACACCGATTTGCACAACTTCGGTTGGACCGAAGGTGCAAGGTAATGGCCATAGGCCAAATCGGTCATACCGAAAATGTAAAATCGGTCTCACCGAGATGTGTTCGCGGAAACCTAACCCTAAAACTTTTACTCGAATCTAGTCCAAACGAACTAATCTGTGTTAGGAAGATTTCATTCGTGGCAAGATACTAGGCAAACCAAACGTGCATTGAATCGGAGATGGGAGCACGAGTGGGATCAAAACTCACCCTAACTTGGTGGAGTTTCTCGGCGGCAACGGCGCGGAGAAGATGTCCGCTGACGGCGACGGAGACTGCGGCGCCTGCGCAGCATTTACTTGAGACGATCCGGAGACCAGGCGGCGGCGGCAAAGGGGGTGGGGCGGCGTTTGAAGAAGAAATCAACGCGCGCCCTCGAGTATATATACCCCTTTGTCGGTGGGACCGAGTTGTAAAACTTCGGTGGCACGAGATGGATAACTAACTGGGCGATGCACTTCGATCACGCCGAAAATCACAACTCGGTTTCACCGAGGTGAAAACCTAGATCAGTCTAAATGCTTTCGGTTTGGCCGAGTTTGAGTGAGTTGGTCTGACCGAAATCACTTAGAAGGTTTTGGAAGTTAGCCCTTGTCGGATCAATGGCTCCGAGTGCTCCTCACTCGGAGGGTCCGAAAATGACTTGTTCAAAGTTTGTGATGTAAGCATGAATAGAATTTGAGACAAGAAAGCATAGATAGCTAGGGGAGGTACTTAGGCATTCTTGTCCATCCATTTGGTCAGAAAAATCAAAACGACCAAAACAACAAATGGATGTCCTCGAATGGATAAAATCATGCATCCAACATGCTCACACAATAAGATAGCAAATGAAATATGTGCCAAACATGCACAATCAAAACTCTAGCTACTATCACACAATTTGTCGATGACTAGGTCATCTTTATATGAGTATATTGACTTAGGAGCCAAATGAGAACATTTGATCATAGGTCATACTCATCGTTTAAGCACAAGTGGGGTTACCACTTTTACATAAAGCATTAATGTGTTCACATCATTTGAAGATGCTTTAGCTCAATTCTTTAGAGCAAAGCTCCCCCTAGATGTGAGAACCCCTTTAAAGGGTCAAACTAACCTTGGGTTGTCGTAGAAGACTTCATGTAGATGTTGAAGATGTGGATGCTCAATGTTGATGAAGATCATCAAGAGTTGGGAGCAATCCTTTGGATTCGGGCACTTTCAATACCTACATGGGTTAGTCCCACAAGGAACAAACAAGGATATCCATGGACATAGATTGAAGTTCACAATAGATGATGTCCATGAAAGCAATGATTACCTTGTCCTTGACTTACCAACAAGAGGGTTTGTGACTCCATGAACTAGTGCACAATGTGGAAGTTGATTGCACAAGTTTTTGCCAAAATGAATGTGAGTGAAGTATGTTGGCGGAGTCACCCTCAAGAACTCTCTAGTTCTTCTTCTTCGGGATCCACATCATCTTGATGGGAATCCTTGGGGTTGTAGTTGAGCTTGACGAAGTAGAACTTGACGTTTCCTTGGGAACCCACTTGACCATGGCTTGAGGTGCTTCAACAAATGCATCAATCTCCTCTTGAAGCTTGTCCTTGCCTTTTAGCTTGTAGTCTTGTGGTGGAAGGTCATCTTGAGCTTGTTCCACATTGGAAGAAGTAGGATCGTACTTCTCCTTTTGAGAAACAAACTGTGGAGTGGGATATTGACCTTCTTCCCATTCAACACCCTCGGCGTTGAACTTTCGCTCAAAACCAATTCCTTGATTCTTCCGTGCCTTCCTTGCTTGCGAACAATTTCCTCAAAGTTCTTGCTTCCGCAAGGCTCTTGTAGACACCTTTCTCTATAATCCCTTTCAATAAACTATTTTCTTGCTCAAGTGTAACTTGGCTTGAAACATTGTTAGTGGAATCAAGAGAACTACTAGAAGCAACAATATTTGATTTAGCATGGTTATTGTTACTACTAGAGAAAGAATTTTCTTATGCTTGTCATGCTTAGTTTTAATAGGTGGCAAGAAATTAGACAAGAGAAGTCGTTTGGCAAGATATGAAGAACTCTTCTTTCGAAGATCGTCATTGATTGCTTTTAGAAACTCATGTTCTTGCTCTAGAGTGAGCTTCTCGAAGCGTAGCTTCTCATGAGATCTTAGGAGCTCTCTATGATCTTCTTGAGTTGTTTCATGAGCTAACTTAAGAGTGTTTAGTTCTTTAGTTAGACGCTCAATCTCCTTCATAGCATTGTCATTCGACTCTTCTCGACTATAAAGACTACTAGCATGTTCATCATTACTAGGCTTACTAGATTTATCATGTAAGAGCTCATCTTCACCTAGCAAGTCATCCTCATCACTATCAAAGTCAATGAATTCAGGGTGTGATACCTTGGGGCCTTTAGCCATGAAGCATCTTCCAATTCCCTCATTTGGTGAATCAAATAAGTCATAGGAGTTGGAGTTGGAGGACACGAGAGCAAGACCGCAACACCTTCATCTTGATCAGTAGTCGGAGTTGGAGTGATAGCTTCTTCGGATTGATTGTCGGAGTCGGAGCCGAGACCCATTCACCTACATGAGCTTGATGTTTTCTTCTTGTGTAGCTCCTTGATGACTTGTCTTTCCTCTCCTAATCCTTGCTTCTCCGAGAGGGTCTTCGCTCATAACGATCATCTCTACTCCTTCTCTCTTTCCGAGGTGACTCATCTCTTGAGCTTCTTCTTCTTGGAGATTCTTCTCTTCTCTTGTGGGGAGCCGAACACTCATTTGAGTAGTGTCCGGGTCTTCCACAATTGTAGCAGTTTCGATCACGACTAGAAGATCTCTTTTCATCATATGATCTAGACTTTGAGCTTCTCTCTTTGCTTCTACTCTTGTAGAATTTGTTGAAGTTCTTCACCATTAGGCTTATCTCTTCATTGGAAACTAGCTTGTCACTTGAGGTTGTGGGAGCATCACTTATAGCTTTGTAAGCACCACTTGACTTGTTGTGAAGCTCTTCCTTATCCTTAAGTGTCATCTCATGAGCAACAATTCTTCCAATGACTTCGGTTGGCTTGAGATTCTTGTAGTTTGGCATCATTTGGATCAAAGTGCACACGGTGTCATACTTTCCATCCAAAGCTCTGAGAATCTTCTTGATGATGAATCGGTCGGTCATTTCTTCGCTTCCTAAGCCGGCAATCACATTTGTGATGAGAGCAAGCCTAGAGTACATTTCAGCGTCTCCTTCACCTTCCTTCATCTTGAACTTGTCAAGTTGACCTTGAAGAACATCTAGCTTTGATTCCTTCACGGACTCGGTACCTTCGTGCATTTCAACCAAAGTATCCCAAATCTCTTTTGCATTCTCAAGACGGCTGATTTTGTTGAACTCCTCGGGACACAAGGCATTGAAGAGAATTTCACAAGCTTGAGCATTGTTTTGCAACATCCGCAATTCTTCCGTTGTAAGCCATGATCCGAACTTTTCCTTCCTCGAAGAATTCACCTTGCATACCAACACAAATAATGCCCCATGCGGCTGGGTTATGGCCAAGAATATGCATTTTCATTTTATGCTTCCAACTAGCAAAACTTGTACCATCAAAGTAAGGACCTCTACGAAAATTACCCTCACTAGACGCCATACTCTCCTAGGTTGTGAAACCAAGCTTATGGAGTCCAATGCAATGGAAACCAATACAATGGAGACCAAAGCTCTGATACCACTTGTAGGATCGAAAGTATGTCTAGAGGGGGGTGATTAGACTACTTGACAATATAAAAATTATGCCTTTTGACAAAGACAAGTGTTTGGCAGATTCACGATTATGATCAAGTCAAGCATCACCCTACACATGCAATTCTAGAGTATAGGCAGCGGAAAGTAAATTGCACATGTAGTAAAGAGAGGTGGAGAAGAGCAAACGCAATTTTGGAGACGCTGTGATTTTTCTCGTGGTTCCGATAGGTGGTGCTATCGTACTTCCACGTTGATGGAGACTTCAACCCACGGAGGGTAACGGCTGCGAGAGTCCACGGAGGGCTCCACCCACGAAGGGTCCACGAAGAAGCAACCTTGTCTATGCCATCATGGCTCACGCCCACGGAGGGCTAGCCTTACTCGGGTAGATCTTCACGAAGTAGGCGATCTCCTTGCCCTTACAAACTTCTTGGTTCAACTCCACATCTCGACGGAGGCTCCCAAGCGACACCTAACCAATCTAGGAGGCACCACCCTCCAAAAGGTAATAGATGGTGTTGATGATGATGAACTCCTTGCTCTTGTGCTTCAAATGATAATCTCCCCAACACTCAACTCTTCTCACCGATTTGGCTGTGGTGGAAGAAAGGATTGAGTGGAAAGCAACTTGGGAAGGCTAGAGATCAAGCTTCATATGGTGGGAGTGGAGCAACTTGATCTCAACACAAGGGTAGGTAGTTCTCTTCTCGAAAATGTAAGGTAGGAGTGGTAGTTCTTTCGATGGCTCTCTCCACGAATGAAGAGGGGTGGAGGGTATTTATAGCCTCCACACAAAATCCAACCGTTACACACATTTGACCAATCTCGGTGGGACCGAAGTTGACAACTCGGTGAGACCGAAAGTTCAAATCATGTGAGCGTTGGGATTTTCGTGGGACCGAAAATACAAACTCGGTTAGTCCGATTCGTGTAAAGACAGAGCTTGCCAATCTCGGTGGGACCGACTTCATCATCTCGGTGACACCGATTTGATGATGAAAGTTTCTGAAGCTTGGCAACTCAAGTTTCGTGAGACCGAGTTCGAATCGGAAAATCCGAGATTTCTAGGGTTTGGCTTTATGGCTGAGGTGGTTCATCTCGGTGTGGTGAGTTTGGAATATCGGTGGGACCGAGATTACTTATGAGTGTATATGGCAGTGAGAGTTGCTGATAGTTTAGGAGATGTATCACTAAGCACATTGAGCAACCAGATCATTATCATAACCTCATCCCCTTTTAATAGTATTGGCTTTCCTATGGACTCAATGTGATCTTGGATCACTAAACCAAAAATGGAGTCTTGAGCTTTTGCCAATGCTTGCCTTAGCATTTTGAGGGGTCCACTTCTTCAGTCCTTGCCATACCCATATCACTGAACTTTATGAAATGATTCTCAAGTAACTATTAGTTCAATGATATATATGTTGTTATTAATTACCAAAACCACCCGGGGATTAGTTGCACTTTCACGATGCTTTATCACTTTCACTTAGCCATAGGAGTTCGAAGGTGGGGCTACGATATAGCCCCTAGGGGCACCGCGCTCTCCGAGTTCGGGGCGTGTATGTGCCTGACTGGGAAACGGTCCTTCGTCAAAGCGGAGGAATTCTAGACATTCCGGTAGTCGATCGAGTGGTTGACGAGGTCTCTCATTAGATCATGATGATCGGTTTTGCTTTCTCTCGAGGTGCTCGCCCGCCGAACCGGGCACAATCGCAGAGTTCTCCGGTGCCGCGTTAGCCGATGATACGGAACGTAAGGCAAAAAAACAGAGCTGGGCAAACCCAACATTTGACCAAAGACATGATTCAGAGCTGATGCATATAAGGCCTAACTCGAGACGCCGAACACTCCCTAAGGTATTCGGTCTTTATGATAACGGGCAGAACAATGCCCTAAGCCCCTAGTGTCCAGGTACAGGCGAAAATTTCTGACACGGCCGATGCCAAAGCGCCAGCCTCCTCATCGGTTATGGTAAAAAACCGGGGGATGTGAATCAACAAGAGACAGTAAGAAAGGTTTACGCAGGGTCTTAATCTGAAATAAATCCTTGCCACGGGTCTCTGCTGCACATCTGCGCCTGTGTCTCCGTTGTGCTGTATCCTGGACGGGTGTACACGCTGTTCATCTGTAAAAGAGAGGAACTTAGCTTGAAAAGAGATTGTGCAAAAAATGTATTAAAAACGGAGTATGAATAAATGAATAAAGTTGAGCTTTTATTGGCTCTTATCGTTTATACGCGCACCCCTTGTGAAGGGGTGTGCGGCTAGGAAGCCCCTGGTTTATTTGTGCCGGACTCGCCTAGCCGTGTCCGGGGTCTTGAGCGACCTTGTAAGGAGATAATGCCGCGTGGCCGGGCATTTTGAGTGTAAGGGACGCGTAGTGCGGTATTGCGTTAAAGCGGGCGAAAGCTTCGCGTCCCAATAGTGCTTGATGGCTACTTTTAAATGGGGCGACATGGAAGATTATCTTTTCGCGACGGAAGTTGCCGGGTGAACCGAACACAACTTCTAGTAGTAAGGAGCCCGTGCACCTTGCGTAAGGGCCTGGCGTCACTCCTTTGAAGGAAGTGCGGCTATGACGAATTTTAGTAGGGTCTATCCCCAATCTGCGGATTGTGTCCGGATATAGCAAGTTTAAATCGCTACCGCCATCCATTAGGACTTGTGTAAATTGTAGTCCGTCGATTATCGGATCCAATATCAGAGCAGTCCATCCTGCGTTTCGACTATTTCTGGAGTAATCCAGGTGGTCAAAATTAATTGGTTTTGACATCCAATCTCGGGATTCCGCTGGGGTGGACCGTGCGGCATGCGCTTTGGCAGGTGCCGCCCTATTTTTCCTTGTTATCACTTGAAGCAAATTCACTGTTTTGACCTGTTGTGGGAAGTTCTTTTTTTGTCCGGCGCTCTGTTTCTGAGGTTCGTCATCGTCCTCGCTCAGTGTGTCAAACCCCTTGTGTTCGGTGTTGAGTCGGCCGGACTGCTTGAAGACCCAACAATTTTGGTGGGTGTGGTTTGCAGGCTTCCAGGGGGTATGGTGGATTGGACATGTCCGATCCAAAATTTTGTTTAGGTTGGATAGCTCGTCACTGTTGTCCTTAAGAGGCAGTGTTTTGTTGTTCGGCCGGGAGCTTTTGAATCCGGCGTTGACCGCCGTGTTCTTTGGGCCATTTACTTTATTTCGGCGCTGATCCTTTCTGCGCCGTGATTTTCCATTTCCATCTCTGATCTCGGATGTACTCGGGTCGCTGGTGCTGCATCTTGCCAGCCAGCTATCTTCCCCCGCGCAAAAGCGGGTCATGAGGCTTGTTAGCGTGGCCATTGTTCTTGGCTTTTCCTGGCCGAGGTGTCTGGCGAGCCATTCGTCTCGGACGTTACGTTTAAAAGCTGCTAAGGCTTCAGCGTCCGGACAGTCGACTATTTGGTTCTTTTTGGTGAGGAACCTGTTCTAGAATTTATACGACTCTCCTGGCTGTTGAGTTATGTGACCTAAATCGCTCGCATCCGGAGGGCGGACATAAGTCCCCTCAAAATTTGCTCTAAACGCGTCCTCGAGCTCTTCCCAACTTCCAATGGTATTTTCGGGAGGCTTTTGAGCCAATGCCGAGCTAGCCCTTTGAGCTTGAGGGTAGATATTTTTGGCGTGGAGATCGCTCTCTAGCCATATGTATGTGTAGGATGTAATCCTTAATCCGCACTCAAAGTCTGTTGTTCCATCGTATGCCTCTATGTTTACGGGCTTGAATCCTACTGAAATTCATGATCCAAAGACCTCATTGGTGAAACATAGTGGGTGTGCGGTGCCCCTGTAATTAGGTGTGCCGTTATCTTCGAACACTCGGCGTGTTGTGTTGCTTCCTGGGGCCCTCTTCTTTGGCCCATAAATGGACCTGACCGGGCCATCCTTTTTGCGAGGATCTTTATGTGTGTCATGTGTCGGCTTGTGTGCGGCGCCACTTGCCGCTCTTGGCCTGTCATCTGGTCGTCTATCCGGCCAGGCGGCCTCTTTGCTTTTTGATTGTGGGGGCTCTACGGCCTCCTCGTCGAATTCGGGCACCAGCTTGCGCTTCGGGTAGCTCTTTGCTTGGTGGATATTGCCATATTTGTCCGCGGTCTTGAGTACTTTGCTCCACCTCATTCTGAGTATGTCTTCCGCTGTTTTGAGCTTCTGTTTCTGCTTCTTCAAACTTCTTGCAGTGGCGATAAGCCTTTTGTGAAGGTGCTTATGCTCCGGTGGTGTGTCCGGGGTGAGATCGTCTGGACTGTTGTTTTCGCCGAGGATGGGTTGATTGTCTGATTCATCCTGTTCGGATGGTTGCTTGGTTGCATGTTCGTCATCCACTGGTTTGCCCTGCTCTACGGCTGGGACATTATGAGTGCTGTTGTTATCGAGGCGGGACTTGGGGCGGCGCTTGCATTGCCGTTTTGGTTGTTATCCTTCGCCGTGTCCCGTTGTTCCTCGTTATCGCTCCCTTTTGGGGTTCCACCATATATATATCATGAGCTGAGGTGGCTTTCCAATGCCCGATAGGCGCTGGTTCTTGGTCATCTCCGGCGTCGTCGTCCATACCGTCGATGTCTTCGGAGTCGTAGTCTAGCATGTCGGTTAGATCGTCGACAGTGGCTACAAAGTGGGTGGTGGGTGGGCTTTGAATTTCTTTATTGTCCGCATCCCAACCGTCCTGACCGCAGTCCGGCCAGGGCTCTCCTGATAATGAGAGATACTTTAGCGAATTCAGGATGTCGCCAAAGGGTGAGCGCTGAAAGATGTCCGCGGCGGTGAACTCCATGATCGGCGCCCAATCGGATTCGATTGGCAGGGGCGCAGGAGGTTCGGAGTCCACCGAGGAGTCCGGCACCTCGGAGTCACGGGCTTTACAAGGGACAAGGTCAGTATTCGGCTCCATCGCCGTAGAGGTTGCAGCCCCCGAGGCGGTGTCTAGTCACCCGTCCTTGATCTGCAGTCGGCTCCGAATTAAGGGTCGGAGCGGACTCATGTGCGGCCTCCAGGGCCCTGTCCGGTAGCAGAGCTAAATCATGCCCATCGTGACGGTGCGGCGCGCTCGGCTGTGGCTCGAATCCATCGAAGATCAAGTCTCCGCGGATGTCAGCCGTGAAGTTTAGGCTTCCAAATCTGACCTGATGGCCAGGGGCGTAGCTTTCGATCTGCTCCAGATGGCCAAGCGAATTGGCCCGCAGTGCAAAGCCGCCGAACACGAAAATCTGTCCGGGGAGAAAAGTCTCACCCTGGACTGCGTCGTTGTTGACGATCGAAGGAGCCATCAAGCCTATCGGTGACGACACAGAGGAACTCTCAATGAAAGCACCAATGTTGGTGTCAAAACCGGCGGATCTCGGGTAGGGGGTCCCGAACTGTGCGTCTAGGCGGATGGTAACAGGAGACAAGGGACACGATGTTTTACCTGTGTTCGGGCCCTCTTGATGGAGGTAAAACCCTACTCCTGCTTGATTGATATTGATGATATGGGTAGTACAAGAGTGGATCTACCACGAGATCAAGGAGGCTAAACCCTAGAAGCTAGCCTATGGTATGATTGTTGTAATGGTTGTTCATCCTACGGACTACAACCCTCCGGTTTATATAGACACCGGAGAGGGCTAGGGTTACACAGAGTTGGTTACAATGGTAGGAGATCTACATATCCGTATTGCCAAGCTTGCCTTCCACGGCAAGGAAAGTCCCATCCGGACACGGGACGAAGTCTTCAATCTTGTATCTTCATAGTCTTGGAGTCCGGCCCATGATGATAGTCCGGCTATCCGGACACCCCCTAGTCCAGGACTCTCTCATTGGTCATGGCCTTCTTCAGGTCTATCATGCCTGCGCACATCTGGTTCTCCTGGCGTCGAATGTGCTGGTTTAACTCCTGGATGAAAGCTGCAATTGATCTATCCTTCCAGGTACTGATCATCTCCCATTGCTCATCTCGGCGCCCGCAAATCTGGTAGATAGTATCCTTGAGATCCTTGTGGTAAACTTCTCCAATGCGTCCCATTGTGATGTGGGCTGCCATGCTCTTTCCTAGACTCCAGGTTGGTGCATCAAAGGAAAACTCTATGGGCTCAGTGACGGGCATGAACGTCCTTCCTGGAACTTGAACTTGAATCATCCAGCGCTCCTCTTCGGGTAAAGTGGCGTTGTAGGTCCCGGTGAAGCTTGGTACTCCGATGTTCAGGTATCTAGTGACTTGCTTCAGGTGGCGTCCAAAGGGTGTATTTTCATCCGGTTGCGTGAACTTGTTCCTTGCATCCGCCATCCTAAAAGAGTAGAAAAGATAAGGAGTCAGAAATGAGAAGAGAGAGTAGTGATCTAGGGATTTAGCTTAGTGGTCGTGTCCTCACAAATATGGTGCTCGATACCATCTTGTAGCGACCAGACCTCAAACAGTCTGATCTCTATGCATCAGTGTCATCCCTGGATTGGTAATGCTGACACGAACAGTACTTGAAGGATTTACAACAGAGTACCAATCACACACTTATTACATCAAATGGCTCAAAAGAGAACTTATTACAAATAATATGGCTTAAGGCCATCTAATAACTATAACAGCAGAAGGCTTGGAAGATAAGTGAGTCCATCAACTCCAACGGCATCACTGAGTATAGAACCACGACCTAAGGCACCTTACTCATCGTCTGAAAAGTCTGCAACATGAACATTGCAGCCTGAAAACGGGTCAGCACATGGAATATGCTAGCAATGTAACACATAAAGAGTAATGAAAGAAATAAGGCTATACTACATGCATATATGGCTGGTGGAAAGCTCTATGGTTATAGTTTTGCATAAAGCCAATTTTTCCCTACTGCAAAGGAATAAAATTTATTTAACTATCATGGTGGTTGTTAAACATCGAGAATGGTTGACAGCATTCTCAATCCCAATTAAGCATCATCATTTAACCCAACAAAATTTAATTAAGTAACATGATGAGATTCACATGATAATCCAAGTACTAGATACTCAAAACGTCCATAACCGGGGACACGGCTAACCATGATTAGTTTATACACTCTGCAGAGGTTTATGACTTTTCCCAAAAGACTCGATCTCCTCCGCTTGATTTCTCGGACTACATGGTGTTTGAGAAACGGATGACCGAGACACAGTCTTTCAGAAGCATTAACTCTCTACTCCGGGTAGACCGTACCAACCTACATCCCCTACATCTGCTAGTCTACCTCTTCAAGAGCTCACACAACTTAATCAACTATGCTAGAGCCCATAATAGCTTGCGGCTGCACACAGAAGTTTCTAGTATGAATAATCTCATGATCCCTTTGAGCCTGGGTGGCGGTCCATAGGAGAATCACACGGTACCCCGGGATTTCCAAAAATACAGGCAACACTGGGTTCCCCAGGTGCCTCAATCCACCCAGATGTGAATTTAAGTTGCCACCTTAAGAAAACCATTAATTGAACAATCTCACATCTGTCATGGAAACGCCCACCCAATCCACGTCTACTAGCATAGCATGGCAATATAAGCAAACGTGGAAGTAACTCCCAAAGGTTTGAAAATAAACGGGTAATAGGTTCTACCTCATCTACTTCCCAAAACCCATATGTTAAACATATCCTATTCATGCAATTGTTTGAGGATTGATCTAATGCAATAAAACTGGATAGTAAAGAGGTATGATCAAAGTGTTACTTGCCTTGCCGATGATCCGTGAACCTAGAGATTCGAAGTAGCAAGCGGCGCACTCCGGGTACTCTATCGCAAACAAACAAGCATACAATAAGCACTCATATAATGCACAGGTAAAACTCAAATAAGAGATCTAACCAGAAAGTTCAACTTCAGAACTCCGGTTTGCAAAAATAATCAAATCAAACGAAGCAACGAAACTCAAACGGCGGAAGAAACAAGCTTTGTTTACAAATCTGGACCTAAGTCAAATTTTACAGTACCAAAAACTTGTTTGAGTTGGTTAAACGGAAAGAGGGTTTCGAGACGAAACTCTAGGCGCTTGAATCAACTGATTCGGATAAACGAGCAAAAAGTTATACTAAAACAAAAATCGGATCAGGAATCGCGATCAGAAATAATCGCGGAAAATCCGAGAAAAAGAAAACGGACGAACAGGCTAACGAACGAACGTCCGCTGTCTGCGAAAAAAACGAAAACCGTTCTTTAAAACGAACAAACGAACGGGCGTTCGCTAAATAACTAAACCGAAAAAAAACCAATCTAAAAAAAATAAACCGGGTTCCTAAAAAACTGACGGTTTTCTCTCGAAAACCGAGGCGGCGATGGGGACTACCTCCGGCGGGTCAACGGCGGCGACGGCCGATCAACGGTGGTGGCGGCGGTCGGCTCGGCGGCGGTGGGTGGCTCGGCGGCGGCGTCGGCGGCGGCGGCAGACGAAAGGCGGCGGCGAGGGCAAATGAGCGGCGGCGGCGGCTTAGGGTTCGGCGGCGGCGCAGGCTGGGCTGGGGCGGTGGTGGGCTTCTGGGGCAGGGGCCCGGGCTTATAAAGCCCCCCCGGGCGGTGTCCCGCTCGGGTACGGCCCGGAGTCGGTTCCTCTTTTTTTTTAAACAAACATTACGCGCAGAAAAACAATTAAAAGAAATACTAAATGGACTCCAAAAATCCCAAAATTAATTTTCCCCGACTTCTAAAATCAAGCCGGACAAGATGATCATTTATTTGGGGCCTAAATGCAAGTTTGGAAAACGTGCATTTTTCCTAAATTTAAATAAAACAGCAAAAAACTCCAAAATAAAATCTTATTTGATTTTTTTATTAAATCTTCAGTATTTCTTTATTTTGGGAAAGTCATTTTATTCCCCTCTCTCATAATTTTATAATAGAAATAATTGAAGATAAAATAAATAAAATCAAATGATCCTATTTTCAAAATTTGAGAGAACTCAAAAATGAAAATATCGAAATCCCCAACTCTCTCCATGGGTCCTATAGTTGCGTAGAATTTCTAGGATGGGGCCAAAATGCAATAAAATATGATATGCAAAGATGATCTAATGTATAACATTCCAAATTAAAAATTTGGGATGTTACAGTTTCACCAAATTTTTAATACGTTGAACCATATTATTATTGTTGATGATGTTCTGACCAAGGTGGTACTAAATTTTACGTTAAAAAGATTAATCGGACGTAGAAAAATTATTGGGCCAGCCACGTTTAGTACGTTTTGTGCCTCCCGTGACCTGTCCACAGTTGGGCCTTAAAAAACCTCTGGTGACCTACCCACAGTTGGGCATTAAAAAACAAAATGTAGCATCCTCAATATACTCTTTCTTCTTCTCTGCTTGATCTCCTCTTTCTTCTCTGCATGCTCGCCGCCGCCGCCACCGCAGCCATCTCCGGTCGCCGTCGCCACCTCCATCGTGGGGATGCAGACCAACAAATCACGCCCAACGCCGCCTCCCTAGATCACCGACCTCCCACACATCTCGAACTCGGACTCGAGAGAGAGTCCATGTTGCGTCGTCTTGGAGTCGTGGTTCGAGGAGGAGATGTTCAGAGCACGGGCCGTCCAAATGCATACGGATATTGATGCTATAAGAAGGAACCCCTCGACCACGATTAGATCGCATCACAAGTTTCTTGCCCAATAGATCGCCCTGCTGCAAGTTCCTACATCGCCTTTCTTGTACACCGTTGATTTCACCGGAGATCTGTCTGCATCGCTGTTCTTGTACACCGTTGATTTCACCGGAGATCCGTCTGCATTGCACGTGCTCCACCGCCTGCCAGAATTTCGCCTGTCCTGAGGTACAAACTATTGTCTCATCAGTTTATACATCTACCATGAATAGCGATGATTACATGCCTCGAGAAGTCAATTTTGTATGTTAGTTTGTGTTCCTACTCTAAGGAACTCCTGATGGTTTCTAAATAATGGAAACCAGAAAGAAACTTAAGCATGTTCCAAAGATCTCACCTTTGGTAGCACCAATAAGGATGAATAATGGTCTAACAAATATCTAAAATATGCACCAGATAGCTACTGCAGGGCATCATCTTTTTCATGCTTCCTCATATAGATTCGGGTAGCTTACTACAAGTGTAGAGCATGTATCAGCTAAGAACTATATAATCTGTATGAATAGTCTGCACTTTTTAGGCCTGATAGATTAGCCAAAATTAGGCTATCTAGAGATGAAATATATACACACAAGAGAACATTTATCTATGAATATGCATTTATAGACACACCAGAGAACAATGGTTTATGTATGCATATATCATTAGCCAAAGGTGCATGGACAATGATTTATCTATGGTTTTTAATTAATGGAAAGGCCTTCTCAGTTCGAAAAACCTACTGATCTAGAATTGAGAAGGTCTCTGTTTTAGTTTATTTTTGTAAGATCTAGAACTGAAAAGGTCTCTGTTTTCGTTTATTTTTGTAAGGCCAGTGCTATATGGTTCGGCTCTACATCTCTGTACTTAATTGGTTGAATGTCTACATTAGTGGTTGAGAACTTGAGATCAGTGCTATATGGTCCCTACAGCCTTTCTTAGCAGTAAATAGTAGTGATATAAGTAAAAAGTAAACCAATACATACAAGTAACAGAAGCAAGGCTTTCTTAGCATGAGCATGAGAAGGCCTCTATTTAAATACAATTTTTAATGGAAGTAGTTCCTCTAAATTAATGCAACCTTTGAATTTTTTGTTCCAAATTTCAGTTGGTACTTCGTAGGTTTATTTACGACCAAGTTACGCATTTAATTTCATATTACACTGCTATTTTTCTAACCATAAATTCATTACTTGGATTCTATAGAACAATCCAAATGTCAACTTCGGAGTTAGAATTCATAACTACTTGGTCGTATTTAAGGAGCATGTCTTCATGTCCTCAACCACAAAGTTATTCATGAATATATTTTTATGATGTGTCCAATAACTCATTTAGGGTTATTGAAAACTTTGAACACTTTGGTGATCTCCATTATGTGTATACAAGCTACATATGCAATTTACAGAAAAATCTATAGCCAAGGGGAAACTGAGACTTACCAGCCAAAATAGGAACATATTTCTCTCCTTGGAGTTGCTGCTGCTGCATTGAATTTTCTGAATATCGCTTTCTCTAACTCAACAAAGAAACCTGAAATATATCTGACCCATTTTGAAAAATACATATCAATTTATAAGCTATATAGATAAACAAAACAAGAAGACAAGCAGATGAACTGAATATGTGGTACCATTTGTGCCATAAACATTGTTTACTAACTAATAAAAATATGTAAAAAGAAAACTAACTACCAAAGCATATCTGAATCTGCTAACTACCACTACAGCAACAACTAACCACGACTGGAGGGAGGAGAGGTTGATAGGTTGAACGTGAAGTCAAGGGCACCAGCCGGCACCTGCTCGACCAGCGGCTGCTCGATCTGCGGCTGCTCACCCACCAACCACCAGGGTTGGAGCCTACGGGAGGAGGTGTGGGAGGGAACAGGAAGGAAGAGGGAGCCGCGCAAGGTCCCATTGATACGGCGGCGCTGGCGGACGACACCACGGTGCGGCCGCCCAGTGGCGGAGCATGACAAGGAATCAAGAGGGGGGCAAATTTCAAAATGAAAGAAAAATATACATGAAAGCATGACAGCTCGGCTCATTGACAGTCGTCGGCTCATCCCGTAGGAGGTAACAGTGGCGCGCAACAACACAGGGCATTCTGTGCAGCAGCAACCAGTTAGCTCTGCGACTATGCAGTGGTTAGTGGTCCAAACCAAAAGGGCTGAACATGATTGAGGAGTTGTAACGACTAGTTAGAAATCAAATCATCATTGATGGAAGCACATGGAGGTAAGCCGTGGAGAGTTTTGGCCGAGAGCTTCAAGTATGCAAAAATCAGCCAAGCTATCTACGCACGTATGGTGATGGGCTGCTTCAGAATGCTTAGTATGCATAGTTTAGAGAAAATTGCACTTTTGAAAGGGGGGGTCGTGACCCCGTTTGGCCTCCAAGAGGCTCCGCCATTGCATTAGTTTGAGGCTCCAAGGAGAGTTTAGGTCATTAATTCGAGGCACTTCTTAATGACCTCCGAATCTTAGGAGGACGAGGTCATTAAGAAGAGTTTAGGTCATTAATTCGAGGCTCTTCTGAATGACCTCGTCCTCCGACAACGATGAGGAGACACGAGGTGGCGGCGCTGGCCATCAGTACGGACGGAAAATGGTGAACGGGAAGGGGATAAGTTCATTTCTTTTAGAAACAATTTTTTTGCTAACAGAGAGTTTGTGTTGTCTTTGTGTGTATCGGTCAATTCCTGCCTGGGCCAAGCCCAAACAATGCCAAAAAAATAAATTTACAAATGAAATATAATTTTTCAAAAAAAAATGTTCATCTCCAAAAAAATGATTCAGTTTCTAAATAATGTTGAAAATGATTCTAAAAAATAACTTTTTTGAAATATCTACTCAAAAATAAAAAAACACCTTCTAAGAAAAAAGTATATATTAAATATTGAAGCTTTGAGAAAAAAAGTTTGACAAACTATTTCATGGACCAATACTCTTTGATCGGATGAATTTACGGAGCTAAAGTAGGTCCTGACTAACGAAGTTAGGTGGCCTCTTCACGTATGAATTTCATGGTCCAAAATATTACGCTCGGTGTAACCTTATTTCCAAGGTTTGCCACAATTGGATATAAGAAGTGCGTAAAGCCATGTGGAGCATGTTTTTTTGCCCGTTGCAACGCACGGGCATTTGTACTAGTATGAACCTATTTATATTGCGTACGTGCCACTGGAGAAAAAAAACTACTCTACCACGTGGTTATTATATGGGCAAAGAGTATAGGCAGTAATGATGACCAATGAGCCGTCAAATCACAAGCCGCACCTTTCTCTATGTTTGACCGAGGAAGCAGCCATCATTTCACTCCTCGTTGAATATCCATCCGCTACTACCTCCACAGCATGGTTAATAATATAGCCATGTCAATCACGACATACAAATATCATTCACTGATACAATAGGGCTGGCTCTAAGGCTGGTGATATTTTTTTACTTTATATATTTCTCTTTTTGTCTCATTTACTCATTTTACGTAGGAGCATGTGTAGAGGATGGCTATTCCTTTTGATGGGATTTCTTCACGGGGTTTAAGAGTAAGCAGCTCTGAATATTATTCCCGCTGCCAACCACTCTAAATCGTGCCATCTATGATACTCCCATTGCAACAATGAGGTCCACTAGGTCTAGCATGTCTTGAAAGAAGAGACTATCACACAAAACATACATGCCTTCTTCCTCATACAGTACGTACTACTAGTAGTAGCACTAATTTTTCTGCTGTAAACCTTATGCTTGACATCTCAAAAATATTAACCTTGCGCTTGGCTCTTGGCCTCTTCGGGAAATCGAGCAATGATGGTACAATAGTATATGGTTCTAGCTATCTGAGTCGAATGAATTATTGCACGTCCACCACGTGGGCGAGGGGCGAGGGAGAGTTCATACTACTGCGTCTGTTTCAATATGGACGACATACAGAGCAAAATGAGTGAATCTACACTCTAAAATACGTCTATATAATGGAGTATTTGGAGTATGTACTAGTAGTTCATATTGAAATCTGATAAAAGACATCTATTTTAAACAATATGATAATCTCTCTAACTAAGGTAGGGACAAGGAGTATACGTCTAACGGAGGGAGTAGTAAAATTTTCTCCTCGTCCTGCGAGCCACAAAGCACGTGGGCGAGGGAGCGGGCGTAGGCGTAGTAAGAAAGCTTCTTCTCGTCTTGTGAGCCACCGCACGTGTAGGCGAGGGCGCGGGCGTAGGCATAGTAAGCAAGCTTCTCCTCGTCCTGCGAGCCACCATGTGTGTCGGTGAGGGAGCTGGCATAGGCGTAGTAAGAAATATTCTCACCGTCCTGCGACTCTGCGAGCCACCACGCCCTTGGGCCGGGGAGAGGGTGTACTAAGCAAGCTTCTCCTGGTTCTGCGAGTTGATGGGACACATTAAAAATAGTACAGAGCATCTCTAATGTATAGAGACTTGCCTATAAGGTAGGCCCCATTTGCCTCTTATCAAATGAAAAAACCACAATGTATAGAGACTCTAACCAGCCTGTAAGGTGGGCCCTAGAAATTTTTTAAAAAGTATTGATTAGCATCACATTTGTCCAATTAGTAATATTTCTCTTGTACTTTATTATGCTTCTAAGGTTATACAGTTATACGCGATCACCCTAACCATAATGGGATCAGATGGATTGTTAAATTGTTAGAGTCAGCCTCTAAGGTTATACGTGATGCTAGCCAATTTTTTGTTACATGCAGTTCATGCAATGTATAGAGGCCTGCCTCTAAGTGGAGAGAGGGGTTTAGAGGCAAAAAAAGCATACATTATGTATGCCCTAAGTGCCTACTTTATGGTCTATATGACTCAATTTGAAATCTCCCTAACCATAATAGATGTTGAGTGGTGTAGTAAATTTGTCACTTCCATAGTTCACAAAAGTACTGAGCATGTGAGATGGTGAACGGAGGGAGTACGATACCATTAGTACTATAGCTCTTTTGGAAGGGTTGTAGTAGTCCCTCCCATTCACATGTTCACATTTCAAGCTTCAATAAAAATGTTGCATGCAAGGATTAAGAGAAACCTCAGCAATGCATGTACTCCCTCAATCCATATAGGTTCTATAATGTGTTTTGGAGGCTAACTTTGACCACATGTTAGAGCAATAATATGACATGCAACTTACACAAATCTTACCATCAAATACGTACGTGGTCATTGTACTGCTAACACATGCATGCGTTGCAATAAGTACGTACATGATACAATAGTAAACACTCACTATCTAGTGGTACTAGTTCATTCATTGGTTTAGATTTGGAATTGAGGCCCATAAACCGGAAGGGAGGGAATATTATTTTCTGAAACCATCCCCATACGTCCATACTTGATGTTTTGGAGAAGGATTATCTTGATGTTTTGGAGAAGGGTTATATGCCTTGCTGCAACAGAATCGTCCCATCTTCACGTGTGGTGGATTTCTTGGAAAATTATTATGAGAGGATTCTACGATGTGTGAAATGATGTGTTGTTCATGCGTCCAGCTTACTACTATTGGAAAGGTGTGGCTTTGAGATGTGACTGCTCCTTAGTAGTATTCCTTGTGGTTGTGCACTCATAATTTGGTGCATGTCATGTGGACCCGGATGCTGGATGTCCCACATGTCGAGGAAAGGAAGTTCTGTGCTCCTAGAATAGTTTCTCCCAATGCTATCAACCTGTCAGCATTTGTTTATATATACTGTGCTAGTAAATGTAATTTCTCAGTGAGATAAAATTATACTACTACAATGCTATGAAGCTTTCAGCTTTTCTTTCACGTGTCTTGCCTTGAAGGTTTTCTTGTTACATCATTCCAACAAATACAAAAGGAAACTAACATGCATGCTAATGCATATGAATGATTCACATATTAGACCCAATATTTACTTCACAACTTAAGACAAAGTTGTGAGAAGGTGTACAAATAAAGAAAAAAGTGATCGATCAGGTCCCTAAGCATGCTTTCATTTCCTGCCCATGGTGGACATGTTGGTAGCCATTTTCACGCAGCTCATTGATGCCCGCCAAGACATGTAGCAGTGGCATGCATGCACCACCATCATTTTGTGCAGTTGCACTAAAATGGAGATGAGCATCCCTATTGACAAGGATATTGAATAATTGTGATTGCAATAATAGTGCCATTGTTGATGAAGCATGGAAAGCATGTCAGCCGAGCTACAATATGTTTTAGGCAAATAACTAGAGAAAGATCCACATGTAGTGACATGGGAAGATGGGCGCTGGAGCAAGGCCGGTTCCAGAGGAAGGAGTACCTGAGGGTTGTCGGGATGTAACCAGGAGGGTGGCGGCAAGCGGGGTCTGCCCATACCGCGGCAGCGAGCAAGGGGCAAAGTCACTACCACGTCGTAGCTTGCTTAGAGAGAACGGTGGGTACCGTAGATCGGGACGCGCGGATAGTGCGTTTCCTGCGCCCACACCGGCCACCAGAGGAACATTGCACATCGTCCCTTTCAGCCGGCGGACTGGATCCAGCCGAATCAGGGACCAGCGGTGAGAGAGAGAGAGAGAGAGAGAGAGAGAGAGAGAGAGAGAGACCACCGCCATCTTGTGTGAGAGAGTAGAAGATACCGACCCCAGAAAGCAAGCATTAAGCATCCTGCCTATATTATTATATAGTAGAGTATAGTGAGCGATTTTCCTTTTTCTACATAATGTCGGCGTTCTGGGAACGGGGGTGTCGGTGTCAAAACCGGTAGATCTCGGGTAGGGGGTCCCGAACTGTGCGTCTGGCGGATGGTAACAGGAGACAAGGGACACGATGTTTTTACCCAGGTTCGGGCCCTCTCGATGGAGGTAAAACCCTACTCCTGCTTGATTGATATTGATGATATCGGTAGTACAAGTGTGGATCTACCACGAGATCAAGGAGGCTAAACCCTAGAAGCTAGCCTATGGTATGATTGTTGTAATGGTTGTTCGTCCTATGGACTAAAACCCTCCGGTTTATATAGACACCGGAGAGGGCTAGGGTTACACAGAGTCGGTTACAATGGTAGGAGATCTACATATCCGTATTGCCAAGCTTGCCTTCCACGCCAAGGAAAGTCCCATCCGAACACGGGACGAACTCTTCAATCTTGTATCTTCATAGTCTTGGAGTCCGGCCGATGATGATAGTCCGGCTATCCGGACACCCCCTAGTCCAGGACTCCCACAGTAGCCCCTGAACCAGGCTTCAATGACGACGAGTTCGGCGCGCATATTGTCTTCGGCGTTGCAAGGCCGGTTCCTCCTCCGAATAATTCATAGAAGATTGTGAACACCAGGATAGTGTCTGGCTCTGCAAAATAAATTCCACATACCACCGTAGAGAGAATAATATTTACACGGATTCAATCTGCTGACGTATTTTGTGGCGTGACGTCACACCACTACCAAGCCTTTACTTGAATCGTTTTTATTATACCACCTCAGCGCGTTTAGCGAAGCAGTTTCCTTGGCACGTCTTGTCAAAGCAAAGATCGTGTTCCCCTTATTCCGGGATTCCCATCAATACGGACGTGGGTAACCCAACCGTGCCTGCGGCCACGCCTCCTCCATCGAAGTTGAGGTCCAAACGGTCATGGGGACGGCTCTTGGTATTCCCCCTCTTTATAATGAGACCAAGGCCCGTTTATTTTCTTCAATCCTCAATCGAATCTGCCCCTCGCCCCGAGCTCCAACACCCAGAGCTCCAGATTCGAGCGCCTCGGACCTTCAACAATGTCCGGCTCCGACCTGCAGGGCCGGTGGATGCCCTCCTCCGTCACAAGAGGACGTGCTAAAGCTGAGAGAAGCCAGGTACCTGACCTACGAGATTTCGCATAGGTTGCCTGCCGAAGGGCAAGCCATTCCCACTCCCGAGCCCGGCGAGAGCGTCGTGTTCATGTCCCACCTCCGTCGGGGTTTAGGCTTCCCGAAGGATCCTTTTGTGAGAGGGCTCATGTTTTACTATGGGCTGGAATTCCATGATCTGACAACGGAGTCCATCCTCCATATCTCATCGTTTATTGTCGTCTACGAGGCCTTCCTCGGCACTACCCCTCACTTCGGTTTGTGGCTCAAAACTTTCAACATAGAGCCGAAGATAGTTGAGGGGCGTCAAGTAGAGTGCGGCGGGGCGGTTGTAGGCAAGAGGGTCGATGCTCCATGGCCCGAGGGCTCTTTCCAGGAGGATCTCGGCTTGTGGCAACAGGAGTGGTTCTATATTACCACTCCCAGGGGCAGCAGGCAGAAGCCGCCGCCCATCTTTCGCTCGGGCCCTCCACAACGGCTGATGTCATGGGTCAACCAAGGGCTCAACTGGGGGCTGTCAAAGGACGTACCCCTATTGCAGGGCCGGATTCGAGACCTCCAAGAGAGGGAGATCAATCTGGTCGTAGTGATGCAGGTTATGCTAATTCGGCGTCTTCTGCCCTGCAAACGTCGCTCCCTCCGTCTGTGGGAATTCGATCCAGAGGGGCCACGAGCTCTCCAACACTTCATGGGCGCGACGCCCGTGGAAATGTACAAATTGTTCTTCGGATCACAAGAAGTGTGTCCGGAATTGACCGAGGATGCCGGCCTAAGATGCAATCGCCCGGATGCTCAGGTAAGTAGCCCTGTGTCCGGACACACCGTTTGTTTGCGTATTCTTGAATTTGCCTTTTAACCAATCGTCCTTTGAATAGGAGTGGATAGTGCGAGCGAAACTGATACGGTTGTCCGGCCACCCTCCCAGAGACCGCGTCGGATCTCGTGCTGGTCAGGATGCTGGAGGTTGCGCCTTCAGAGGAAGGCGAAGGGGAAAATAGAGAAACTACCGCCTCTACAAGGAGGCTTTCGAAAAAGGGGGGATCGAGAATCCCTCCTTCCAAGGGGAGAAGAGGACCGCTTCCGAAAACCCGGAGGCCAAGGCCTCAAAGCGGGGGAAGAGATCTTCACTGGAGGGTCCTGCGCCTGGGGAAGCCCCGGCCGCACTATCTCCCCCAAGGAATCAGCCCTCCAACGAGCCGTAAGTGAAAAAAGGGGAGTTTTTTAGTAAGGGACATCCCTATTTTAGCTTCTGAGGGTAACCGAAGTTTTTACCTCGTAGTTCGGATCTCCGTCCTTCTCAGCTGAGCTCGTCTTCGGGGGACCTTCATCCGGAGATGATGGAGAGCGAGATGCCTCCATCTGCCGCACCGTCAGGCGGGGCGGACGACCCTGAGGTGTTGTCACGGAGGGTGTCCCCGAGTCCGGTAGGGCCGGAGAGTTCGGCACCAACTGGTGTACGGCCGGGGGAGCTTAAAGATCTGCTTGAGAAGGCGTCTATCTCAGAAGATCACCGTAAATTGATGAGTACGATGAATCCGCCGAGGGCGGGTTGCATGATGCCGTCAGAAGTTTGCTGGCGGGGTTTGAGGTACGTAAAAATGACATACCTTTTGACCGTTTTACACATAAAGTGCGCCCTGTATAGATAGTAGCCCCTGAGACTCGCTATGTTGTTGAAAGCGACAGCGTGCCGAGGATCATAATCTCAGGTATTAATTCCCGCCTTACCTATGCAGGTGGCGGATAGTCCGGTGGCCAGCCGGACTGATGGAGTTTCCGAGCTTAAGCGGCAACTCGACGTTACGGATGCGGACATCGCGCTGGTCAAAAAACGACTTGACGAGTCACAAGGTAGGTTGTTTCTCCGTGGTCACCTAGTAAGGGAGCTGATGCCCATTCCTTACAACATGTATGCTTAATGCAGATGGTGCCGCTACTGTGGAGGACCTTCGTGCAGAGCTTGCTCGAGCCAAGGAGCAGGCCAGAAGGAGTGATGCGGCTGCCTCGAAGGCAGCCTAAGAGCTAGAAGCCGAAAGGGCTGCTCACTGCCGAAGCAGGGAGGAGACGGCCGGAATGGCCGTGAAGCTGAAGGATGTTACCGACCGCTATGAGGTTCTTAAAAAAGTACGCCGAGTAGAGCAAGAAGACCTGAAGAAGGCCACCACCGAAGCCAAGGATGCCCATTCTGCAATGAGGGCTATAAAGGAGGAGCTGCGTCAGGCCGGAGACATTGCGGCTGGCAAGCCCTTTCTGCTGCGCAGGAAGTTCACAGATCAGAAGTATGCTTACCTTGGCCAGCTATAGGGTCCGGAGGATCCTTATATGGATTTAGCGGCGAGTGCGGCAGATGCTGTTGTGCACTTCCGAAGTCAAAAGGTGTAACGCCCTCGATGCGGCTATATCTCCCACGTGTCGAAGCACGACTTAGAGGCATAACCGCATTGAAAGCAATGTCGCAAGTGAGGTAATCTTCACACAACCCATGTAATACATAAGGGAAAGAGTTACATAGTTGGCTTACAATCGCCACTTCACACAATTACATTAATAAAGCATTACATCATCCAGATACAATCAAGGTCCGACTACGGAACCAAAATAAAAGAAGAACCCCAAATGCGACAAAGGCCCAACTGGGCTCCACTACTGATCAACTAGAACGAAACAACACAAAGGGCAAGATCTTCATCGAGCTCCTCCTTGAGCTTGATTGCGCCACCGCTTTCATTAACATAGGCACCGCAAACTGGTTTTGAAGTATCCGTGAGCCACGAGGACTCAAAGAATCCCATTACCATGGGTATCAAGACTAGCAAAGCTTTATGGGAAAGGAAGGGGTAAAGTGGTGAGGTTGCAGCAGCGACTAAGCATGTTTGGTGGCTAGCATACGCAAAAGAGAGCGAGAAGAGAACAAGCGGAACGGTCGTGAAGCTAGCAATGATCAAGAGGTGATCCTGAACACCTACTTACGCCAATCATAACACAGAAACCGTGTTCACTTCCCGGACTCCGCCGAGAAGAGACCATCACGGCTACACACTCGGTTGATGCATTTTAATTCGGATCTGGTGTCAAGTTATCTACAACCGAACATTAACAAATTCTCATCTGCCACATAACCGCGGGCACGGCTCTCGAAAGTTTATACCCTGCAGGGGTGTCCCAACTTAGCCCATGACAAGCTCTCGCGATCATCGAAGGAATAGACCTTCACCCGAGACACTCCGATCAGACTCGGTATCCCGGTACATCAAGACATTTCGACAATGGTAAAACAAGACTAGCAAAGCCGCCCGATGCGCCGACAATCCCGATAGGAGCTGCACATATCTCGTTCTCGTGGCAACACCGATGAGACTAGCTACGAGTAAAACCAGCCCTCAAGTTGCCCGAGGTGGCCCCGCAGTAGCTCGATTCGACCAACACTTAGACAAGCACCGCCCGGGGGCTATAATAAAGATGACCCTTGGGTTAATTACTCCCAAGGAAAAGTAGGTGGTGGTGAGGCAAATGGTAAAAGTCAATGTTAGGCCTTGCTTTGGACAAGTTTTATTCAAAGCGAACTGTCGGGGGTCCGTAGAATCACCCGACCGCGTAAGGGACGCAAAATCCGGGAACATAACACCGTATGACGGAAACTAGGGCGGCAAGAGTGGAACAAAACACTGCATAAGGCCGAGCCTTCCACCCTTTACCAAATATATAGATGCATTAATAATATAAGAGATATTGTGATATCCCAACATAAACCCTGTCCACCATGGAGAAATCTTCAACTTCACCTGCAACTAGCAACGCTATAAGAGGGGCTGAGCAAAAGCGGTAACATAGCCAATCAACGGTTTGCATGGGAAAGGTGTCAAAAGTTAGAGGTTCATGGCAATATGGGATGGCTGGACAAACAGGTAATAGGTAGCGCAACATAGCGAAAGAACGAGGCAACTAGCATAGCAATGATAGTAGTGAGATCCAGGGTAGCGGTCATCTTTCCTGAAATCCCGCAAGGAAGAAGAACGAGTCCATGAAGAAGATGAACGGATGAAGCCAAACCAATCATAGACGAACGAATCCTCACGATCGCAACGAAACAGGAACTAACAAGAAGAAGCACACAACATAGGTAAACGCACCACACATGAACAAGGCATGATGCACAACAAGCATGATGCATGTCCGGTTTAATGAGGCATGGCATGGCAGAGCAAACTGCAACACACAAAACTACAAGTTAAGTGGAGCTCAATATGCAACGAGTTGCATATTGACGGAACACCACATCAATTATTTGGTTCTCTCTTGTTTAAGCTACCCAACAATATTAAATGTTGTTAAACATGGCAAGAGGTGAAGCATAATGAAACTACCTATCTAGGCAAGTTTAAATGAGGCCGGAAGAATAAACAACAATTCCGGAAAATCCTCATGTGCATATTTTAGATTCGGTACTGTTCTGCCCTAAACACCATTTTAATGTTGTTAAACAGGAAAATAAAGTGGACCATGTTAAACTAGGCATTTTTCCACCCCAAATACATATAAAGTTTGTTTAAAACCGAGCTACGGTTATTTAGTTATGAAATAAATCATTTTGGCATGGCATTTATACAAATTTAAACAAACAGCAAGTTTAAACATTTTTAACATGGATGAAAGTTGGATATTATGAAACTAGACAAAATTCTAAGCATTTTACATGTATTAAGTTATTACATGTGATGCACGGTTGATGAGTTATTAAATGCATGAAGTTTAGGGTCCAATCTGTAAAACTGAAAATCACCGGATAAAGCTAAAATCGCAGATCTGGAAAAAAAAATGCTATCAGGCCGAAACTGCAGCCTGGCCCAATAGGAATAAAAAAAGGAGGGGCGCTGGGGCTTCTCACCCAGTGGGCCTTGGCCCGGTCGGTGAGGAGGCCTGGCAGGCCGGCTGGGGAGGCCGTGGCCCACACGGGGCGCTGGAGGACGGAACCCTCGTCCTCCGCTCGATCGGGAAGCAGCGGGCGGTCCACTGACGGCGACGGGCGGCGCTCCGGTGAGGGTTCAAGGCGGCGGCGGGGTCTGGCGGGGCCGGCAAGGCCGGGAATGGCTTGCGGGGCCTCGGATCCGGTGGTTCTCGACCGGATCGGGCGAAGACGAGGCCGGGCGGCGATCTGCAGACGGCAGGACGCGTCCGCCTGCTCCGGCGGGCGGCGCTTGGCGGCGGGCGCGGGAGGAGGAGTTGGCGGCGCGGGGAGTCGAGGAAGGTGGCGCCCCGACGAGGTCGACGGCCGACGGGAAGCTCGCGGGTGCAGGGGCCGCGCACGAGATCTGCTCGAGGAGGTCCTCTCCTCGGGCCAGCGAGCGGGGCAGCGCGGGTCTCCTGGGACGCGGGGCGTGGCGGCAACCATTCGGGCCCGGGCGGGCCGGATCTGGGTCTAACAGGCCCGCGCGGTGGGAGGGAGGTGGCTGGAGCCACTTGGCGGCGGAGGAGAGGTGGGAGGTGGCTGGCGGCGGCACGAATCCCAATGGAGGCTAGGGTTCTGAAAATAGGAAGGCTAGGGCGTCCATTTATAGACAAAAGGGTTAGAAGAGGGGGGTTTTGTCCGTTTTCGGACCGTACGATCGCCATCGGATGGTCCGGATTGGAGGGATGGTGTAGGTGGACTAGATGGGCTGTGGAGAGGGGCCTTGGGCTAAGGGGAGAGAAAAGAGGTGCGACCCGGCGACTGTTTCGGAGACCGAAACGTCCGACGAATAAACCGGCAACGGTGCCGCTATGAATGACGGTTGGGCTATCAAATGAGCTCCGAATGCGACGAAATTTGTCAGGCGGCCTGTCTACACTATACTAAGACCGCACACCAAGTTTCATCCCATTCCGAGAACATTTTTCGGCCACTTATAAAATAATATTTCGGGGGGTGCCGCGGGCGCGTGCCAGTGTGTCTGGACTCCGAACGGACAACGGAGAGAACCGGGGGAACCCGAACGGATGCAAGTTTTTTTCAAAAACATGCAGATGAAATGCAGATGATGACATGGCAAAGCAACAGGCAAGCAAATGACATGGCAAAGACGGCGAAAAACTGGCAGACACCTGGCGCAACGAATCCGGGGCGTTACAAAAGGATCACGAGACGGAAGAGCTTTTTTGGTCTCAATTCCACAGTCCGGAGCGTTCACTTCCGTTGACCGATCGGTTGGCTGAGTGGGCTGAGCTGAATAGATTGTCCGGACTTGCCATGACGGATGTAGTGGCTCATCTGTGGCCGGATAGGCCCAAGCCGAAGAGTTATCTTGGCTTATTGCAGCAATTCCTTGGGGCGGTGCCGCATATCAAGGCGATGAAGCGGTCGGCCTGCATAGAGGGTGCACGGATGGCCCTCGCCCGTGTGAAGACATACTGGACGGAGATGGATGCCACCGATGTTGCAACCCGAGGTTCGGACGAGAGCCGGTTACCCGCCGAGCACTATTTTGGGGAAGTTCTGCGGGGTGCTCGTGTGATAGAGTCGCAGTGCTCAAAAAATATCATGTTCAAATGATCTTTATGATATGTAAAACGATATTCATAATATAAGTGCTTTTTATACTTGTGCGTTCAAGTATTGAAATATCTCCCGTGCGGCCGGTAATGTATACTTGTGTATAACCTGAAAGATGGCAGTCTTCGGCTTCAGCCCCCACGCACATGGTGCGGGGGTGTTTGCAAAATAGCGCATTTTCACACTTAATCCAACGTCTTGGTCCTGTGAAGGAGGTCGTAGCGTAGCAAACGAGGCAACCGGACTATGATGCTTTATCACTTTCACTTAGCCATAGGAGTTCGAAGGTGGGGCTACGATATAGCCCCTAGGGGCACCGCGCTCTCCAAATTCGGGCGCCAGATGTGCTCGACCGAAACGGTCCTTCGTCAAAGCGGAGGAATTCTAGACATTCCGTAGTCGATCGAGTGGTTGACCGTCTCTCGTTGTATCATGATAGTCGCCGCTTTCTCTCGAGGTGCTCACCCGCCGAACCGGGCACAATCGCAGCAGCTTCTCCTGGTGCCGCGTTAGCCGATGATACTGAACGTAAGGCAGCAAAACACAGGAGCCGGGCAAACCCAACATTTGACCAAAGACATGATTCGGAGCTGATGCATATAAGGCCTAACTCGAGACGCCGAACACTCCCTAAGGTATTCGGTCTTTATGATAACGGGCAGAACAATGCCCTAAGCCCCTAGTGTCCAGGTACAGGCAAAAATTTCTGACGCAGCCGATGCCAAAATGCCAGCCTCTTCATCGGTTATGGTAAAAAACCGGGGGATGTGAATCAATAGGAGACAGTAAGAAATGTTTACGCAGGGTCTTAATCTGAAAAGAATCCTTGCCACGGGTCCCTGCTGCACGTCTGCGCATGTGTCTTCGTTGTGCTGTATCCTGGATGGGTGTACACGCTGTTCATCTGTAAAAGAGAGGAACTTAGCTTGAAAAGAGATCATGCAAAAAAATGTATTTAAAACGGAGTATGAATAAATGAATAAAGTTGAGCTTTTATTGGCTCTTATCGTTTATACGTGCAGCCCCTTGTGAAGGGGTATGCGGCTAGGAAGCCCCTGGTTTATTTGTGCCGGACTCGCCTAGCCGTGTTCGGGGTCTTGAGCGACCTTGTAAGGAGATGATGCCACGTGGACCGGGCATTTTGAGTGTAAGGGACGCGTAGTGCAGTATTGCGTTAAAGCGGGCGAAAGCTTCACGTCCCAATAGTGCTTGATGGCTACTTTTAAATGGGGCAACATGGAAGACTAGCTTTTCGCGACGGAAGTTGCCGGGTGAACCGAACACAACTTCAAGTAGTAAGGAGCCCGTGCACCTGGCGTAAGGGCCTGGCGTCACTCCTTTGAAGGAAGTGCGGCTATGACGAATTTTAGTAGGGTCTATACCCAATCTGTGGATTGTGTCCAGATATAGCAAGTTTAAATCGCTGCCGCCATCCATTAGGACTTGTGTAAACTGTAGTCCGTCGATTATCGGATCCAATATCAGAGCATTCCATCCTGCATTTCGAATATTTTTGGAGTAATCCAGGTGGTCGAAAGTAATTGGTTTTGACATCCAATCTCGGGATTCCGCCGGGGTGGACCGTGCGGCATGCGCTTTGGCAGGTGCCGCCCTATTTTTCCTTGTTATCACTTGAAGTGAATTCACTGTTTTGACCTGTTGTGGGAAGTTCTTTTGTTGTCCGGCGCTCTGTTTGTGAGGTTCGTCATCGTCCTCGCTCGGTGTGTCGAGCCCCTTGTGTTCGGTGTTGAGTCGGCTGGACTGCTTGAAGACCCAACAATTTCGGTGGGTGTGGTTTGCAGGCTTCCCGGGGGTACTGTGGATTTGACATGTCCGATCCAAAATTTTGTTTAGGTTGGATAGCTCGTCACTGTTGTCCTTAAGAGGCAGTGTTTTGTTGTGCGGCTGCGAGCTTTTGAATCCGCGTTGACCACCGTGTTCTTTGAGCCCTTTTCTTTATTTCGGCGCTGATCCTTTCTGCGCCGTGATTTTCCGTTTCCATCTCTGATCTCGGATGTACTCGGGTCGCTGGTGCTGCAACTTGCTAGCCAGCTATCTTCCCCCGCGCAAAAGCGGGTCATGAGGCTTGTTAGCGGCCATTGTTCTTGGCTTTTCTGGCCGAGGTGTCAAGCGAGCCATTCGTCTCGGATGTTATGTTTAAAAGCTGCTAAGGCTTCGCGTCCGGACAATCGACTATTTGGTTCTTTTGGTGAGGAACCTGTTCGAATTTATGCGACCGACTCTCCGGGCTGTTGGGTTATGTGATTTAAATCGCTCAGATCCGGAGGGCGGACCTAAGTCCCCGAAAATTTGCTCTAAACGCGTCCTCGAGCTCTTCCCAACTTCCAATGGTATTTCGGGAGGCTTTTGAGCCAATGCCGAGCTGGCCCTTTGAGCTTGAGGGTAGATATTTTATGGCGGGAGATCGCTCTCTAGCCATATGTATGTGTAGGATGTAATCCTCAATCCGCACTCAAAGTCCGTTGTTCGTCAGATGCCTCTATGTTTACGGGCTTGAATCCCGCTGGAAATTCATGATCTAGCACCTCATCGGTGAAACATAGTGGGTGTGCGGCGCCCCTATATTTAGGTGTGCCGTTATCTTCGAACACTCGGCATGTTGTGTTGCTTCCTGGGGCCCTCTTCTTTGGCCCATAAATGGACCTGACTGGGCCATCTGTTTTGTGAGGATCTTTATGTGTGTCATGTGCCGGCTTGTGTGCGGCGCCGCTTGCCGCTCTTGGCCTATCATCTGGTCGTCTATCCGGCCAGGCGGCGTCTTTGCTTTTTGATTATGGGGGCTCTACGGCCTCCTCGTCGAATTCGGGCAGCAGCTTGCGCTTCGGGTAGCTCTTTGCTTGGTGGCTATTGCCATATTTGTCCGTGGTCTTGAGTACTTTGCTCCACCTCATTCTGAGTATGTCTTCCGCTGTTTTGAGCTTCCGTTTACGCTTCTTCAAACTTCTTGCAGTGGCGACAAGCCTTTTGTGAAGGTTCTTATGCTCCGGTGGTGTGTCCGGCGTGAGATCATCTGGACTGTTGTTTTCGCCGAGGATGGGTTGATTGTCCGATTCATCCTGTTCGGATGGTTGCTTGGTTGCATGTTCGTCGTCCACTGGTTTGCCCTACTCTATGGCTGGGTCATTATGGGTGCTGTTGTTATCGAGGCGGGACTTGGGGCGGCGCTTGCGTCGCCGTTTTGGTTGTTTTTCGGGGGAATTATCCTTTGCCGTGTCCCTTTGTTCCTCGTTATCGCTCCCTTTTGGGGTGTCCACCATATATATATCATGAGTTGAGGTGGCTTTCCAGTGCCCGGTAGGCACTGGTTCTTGGTCGTCTCTGGCATCGTCGTCCATAACGTCGATGTCTTCGGAGTCGTAGTCGAGCATGTCGGTTAAATCGTCGACAGTGGCAACAAAGTGGGTGGTGGGTGGGCTTTGAATTTCTTCGTCGCTCGCATCCCAACCGTCCTGACCGCAGTTCGGCCAGGGCTCTCCTGATAACGAGAGACACTTTAGTGAATTCAGAATATCGCCGAAAGGCGAGTGCTGAAAGATGTCTGCGGCGGCGAACTCCATGATCGGCGCCCAATCGGATTCGATTGGTAAGCGCGCAGGAGGTTCGGAGTCTGGCACCTCGGAGTCACGAGCTTTACAAGGGACAAGGTCAGTATTCGGCTCCATCGCCATAGAAGTTGCAGCCCCCGAGGCGGTGTCTAGCCACCCATCCTCGATCTATGCGGTCGGCTCCGAATTAAGGATAGGAGCGGACTCATGTGCGGCCTCTAGGGCACTGTCCGGCAGCAGAGCTAAATCATGCCCATCGCGACAAGGCGGCGCTGGGTCAGGCTCGAATCCATCGAAGATCAAGTCTCCGCGATGTCCGCCGTGAAGTTTAGGCTTCCAAATCGACTCGATGGCGGGCGAAGCTTCGATCTGCTCCAGATGGCTGCTTAATTGGCCCGCAGGCAAAGCCGCCAACACGAAGATCTGTCCGGGAGAAAAGTCTCACCACGACTGCGTTGTTGTTGATGATTGAAGGAGCCATCAAGCCTATCGGTGACGACACGCAGGAACTCTCAATGAAAGCACCAATGTCGGTGTCAAAACCGCGGATCTCGGGTAGGGGGTCCCGAATCGTGCGTCTAGGCGGATGGTAACATGAGACAAGGGACACGATGTTTTTACCTGTGTTCGGGCCCTCTCGATGGAGGTAAAACCCTACTCCCGCTTGATTGATATTGATGATATGGGTAGTACAAGAGTGGATCTACCACGAGATCAAGGAGGCTAAACCCTAGAAGCTAGCCTATGGTATGATTGTTGTAATGGTTGTTCGTCCTATGGACTTAAACCCTCCGGTTTATATAGACACCGGAGAGGGCTAGGGTTACACAGAGTCGGTTACAATGGTAGGAGATCTACAAATCCGTATTGCCAAGCTTGCCTTCCACGCCAAGGAAAGTCCCATCCGGACACGGGACAAAGTCTTCAATCTTGTATCTTCATAGTCTTGAGTCCGCCGATGATGATAGTCCGCTATCTCGACACCCCTAGTCCAGACTCCCTCGGGGTCCCAGACTTGCTCGCTCTGCTGGCGTGGCTCAAGGGGTGGCCTAGTACGGCCCATCTTCATCAACTCAAGCTCAAGACCCTCGCGAGGGGCCAAGCCTCACGGGGCGGACGACGCAAGGCTTCCTCAGGAACGACCTCACCAGGCAGGCTTGCGAGGAGGCGGAGAGATCAAGGCAGGGGTACCGCACGAGGTGCCCATGACGCAAGCCATGACAATCAAGACCAGGCGGGCGCCGGCCATCGCAGTGTCCTTGTTTCCTCTTTGGTGCAAAGGGGGCAAACGCAGGCGCGGAGTACCGAGGCATCAAGAAAAGGTTACCATTTCGGTGCAACGAGACCAAGACCAACAGAGCGGCAGGACGGAGGTCACCATGGAGCCCAAGTCGGCGTCATCGCCAATGCCTTTGGCAGCCGAAGACCAACTTTAGTCAGCATAACTTGTACCAGATGTTCCCCTTCAAAATGGCCGTTGTTGGCTCCCTTCCCGCTCAATATTTGGGAAGAGCACCAGGGCCTCTATATATAGAGATAGCCACCACAGTAGAGGGACATCTAGTTTGGATCTCACCCAGAGCCAACAGAGATGGAGCAGTTCCTCTCCAAACACACCACCACAAGAACACCCCTCGCGAGGTTGTTCTTCCTCTGTACTGTTCATCATCAGCCCCAGAGGCAATCCACCACACCACACACTGGATTAGGGTATTACACCACAACAGTGACCCGAACCAGTATAAACCTCGTGTACCTTGCGTTGTTCATCATTTAGCTTAGATTCACAGCGAGGCGTTGGGACGTGGATCGGTAGGGGGAAGATCTTCGCGCGCACCCCAGGGTTCGAACCTTAAGGGTTTTGCCGGAACCCGATATCCGACATTTGGTGCGCCAGGTAGGGGTGTGCCGGAATCTTTCTTCCGCTGTCCCGCATTCCACCGCTCCATCTCCTCCATGTCCGGTGACCCAACGGCCAACACCGACCGCTGGGCGGCATGGCCAGCCCATGTCGCGCCGCCTGCCCAAGGTGACCTCAACCCCGCGCCTCAGGCAGCCCGCGCTCCGCAGAACGCTGCGGGGCACGGGCGACGCGGTCAACCGCCGCCTGCCCTCACCCCACGGTAGGTGCGATCAGCAGCAAGGGCCTCAAACCATGCCACGGCCACAGCACCGCACACCCGACGGGAGCAGGCGAACATGAAGGTCCCGCTCACGGTGGATCGAGAACTGCTACGGTGCAGGCTAGAAGAAAGCGGCCATGACGTGCTGCTGGAGCGCGTCGCTGAGCTCTTGGATGCCGCTGCTTCAGGGGCGCCCCCTTTTTGCGTCCAGCTTCCACCCTAGGCCCCGGGCGTCTCACATGGCGGGCCCGTGCGCTCTCAGGCGTACCTCAAGGCTTCGTCAACACCAGCTTGGCCGTCGGCGCCGGGCGACAGGATGCACTAGCCTCCCTTGGAAAGCAAGGGCATGCACATCGCTGCCTACGGCCCGGGCGGGCCGCCTCCCTACCACCCCCAAGATGGCGCTTCAAGCCACGCCCCGTGGAGCGTGGGGCACTACGGCGAGGCCCTTGGGGTGGCGACCCCGGAGGCTTATGTGCCCCACATGGTGGATCGGGAATACGCACTGGAAGAAGACCACGGCTCGTTCCTCGGGCCAGGCTGGGAGGAAGAGATGCCAGAAGCCGAGCCCTTTCAGGAGTCTCAAGGAAGCCTCACCAACCGCGCCAGCGGCAGCAGCTATCGGGTACCGCTAATTCCTCAGGAGCAAGCTTATGCTAACCATGGGTCACAGGAAGTCCATGTCATGGCAGCGGAAGCCTGCCCCAGTGTAGCAGCCTCCCTCCCCTCAGGAGGAGGGCACTGGGGGCTGCAGGAGAGGGGCCGGGAACCAGGCCCCTCCCCGCGACGGCGCGAAGCAAGGTGTTCCTCTGAGGTAGGCCCTCTGCCAGGGAGGTGCCGCAAGGCCTGCCCCCGGCAGAGGACCCGTGGTCGTCGGGTGAACCGCTGGCGTCCCCTTTTCCCGATTGGCGTCGTCCTTGGTTTCCGGTCGCCGTCAATGGTGGTCAAGAGCGGCGCAAGGCGGGGCCCTCATCTAGCGATATGAAGCAAGGCCGGTACCTGTGAAGAAGGCCCAGTGCCTGTGAAGCTCGCCGCCCGTGACACTCTCACGTAATAATGAGTTGGGGTTGTACACGCCCCGGAGTCTCTGGAGAGCCGCCCTCGGGCCTCGGGGGATCCCTCCCACGCCCAGTGGTAGCACTTAGCTCCGCGCTGGTGAGAAGACGTCGAAGACTAGACTAGGTGCCGGATGCGGCCTTTTGCTTTTGCTTCCTTTTGTGTGGTCAAGCTTTCTCGTTTCGGGTCTAAGTTGAAGTTAAATTTGTGTTTGCGTATGCGGGGAGCGGTGTTTTCTCTTGTTCGTGTGCTTTCTCGTGTTCCGGTTTCTGCTCAAGTTGGAATTCGCACTAGCTGCCTCCCCCTCGCGAGCCCCTCGCGGGTGTGGCTGGGACCAGCACACGCGCGCATGCCCTCCCGCGGCCGGCGCTCGCTCTTGCAAGGGCGGCGCAAGGCGGGGCCCTCATCTGGTGATATGAAGCAAGGCCGGTACCTGTGAAGAAGGCCCAGTGCCTGTGAAGCTCCCAGGCGACACCTAACCAATCTAGGAGACACTAGTCTCCAAACGGTAATACATGGTGTGTTGATGATGAACTCCTTGCTCTTGTAGTTTGATAATCTCCAAATGCAGGGAATCATCATAGCAATTTCCAAAGGTGGAAGTGATAAGTATGGAGTGTCGAACCCACAAGGAGCTAAAGGTAAGATCAATATTCTCTCAAGTCCTATCTGCCACTGATACGACTCTACGTACATCGAACGTTTGCTTCCAACTAGATACGATAAATAAAACTACATTGTGGGTATGAAGAGGATAAGTTTGCATGATATCGGAGAGCTAAAATATAAAAGTAGGTGCTGTTATCATGAAGTTAGGATATATTACTAAATATTATAAATAGCGAGTGTGGAATAATGATGGATCGGTGTGCGGAATTATCCTAGGCAATTGTTAACAAGACCGTTAGTCATCATTGCAATTTCATATGAGAGAGAGGCATAAGCTAACATACTTTCTCCTCTTGGATCATATGCACTTATGATTGGAACTCCAGCAAGCATCCGAAACTACTAAAGATCATTAAGGTAAAACCCAACCATAGCATTGAAGCATCAAGTCCCCTTTATCCCATACGCCACAACCCCCTTACTCAGGTTTATGCTTCTGTCACTCAAGCAACTCACTATAAGCGAATCATGAATGTATTGCAACACCCTACAGCAGGAATCCCTCATGCTTACGCGACATGGAGGGCACAATAGGACAGAACTAAAATAAAACATACAACTCATACCAATCTAGATCATCAATCAACCCAAAGACAAAAGATATCTACTCAAAACATCATAGGATGGCCACACATCATTGGATCATAATATGTGGCATAAAGCACCATGTTCAAGTAGGGATTACAGTGGGGTGCGGGAGAGTGGACCGCGTAAAAGAGATGACGATGGTGATGATGGTGGTGATGTTGATGAAGACGACCATTGCGGTGATGATTCCCCTCCCGATGGCACTCCGGCGCCACCGAGAGAGAGGAGGAGAGGTCCTCCCCCTTGTGCTTCCTCCTCCATGGCCTCCGGTGATGATGGCCCCCTCCGGCAGGGTGCCAGAGAGGGCCTAGATTGATTTCTCGTGGCTATAGATGCTTGCGGCGGTGGAGCTTCCGATCTAGGTTATTTTCTGGAGGTTTCTGTATTTATAGGAATTTTTGGTGTCGGTCTCACGTCAGGAGGGTCTCCGAATCGTCCACGAGATAGGGGCCCACGCCCAGGGGGGTGGGCGCGCCCCCCACCCTCGTGGACAGCCCGAGACTCTTCTGGCCCAACTCTTTTACTTCAGGGGCCTCTTTTGGTCCATAAAAAATCATCAAAAATTGGCACGTCAATTGGACTCCGTTTGGTATTCCTTTTCTGTAAAACTCAAAAACAAGGAAAAAAGTAAACCGCACTTGGGCTCTAGGTTAATAGGTTAGTCCCAAAAATCATATAAAATAGCACATAAATGCGTATAAAACATCTACGATGGATAATATAATAGCATGAATACTTCATAAATTATAGATACGTTGGAGACGTATCATAGTTCAAATGATAGTCCCCCCAACACTCAACTCTCTCTCTCAAAGATTTGGATATGGTGGAAAGATGATTTGAGTGGAAATAAACTTGGGGAAGGCTAGAAATCAAGATTCTTGTGGTAGGATTGGAATATCTTGATCTCAACACATCAGTAGGTGGTTCTCTCTTAAAAAATGTATGGTGGAAGTGTAGGCATGTTCTGATGGCTCTCTCTAATATGGGGAAGGGGTGGAGGGGTATATATAGCCTCCACGCAAAATCCAACCGTTACACACATTTGACCCGTCTCGGTGAGACCGAATAGTTAAACTCGGTGGGACCGATTAGTTCAAAAATGTGAATGTTAGGAATCTTGGTGGGACCGATTAGAAAAAGGTGGGACCGATGTGCTAGGGCTTAGGGAAACCTCATCTTGGTGGAACCGATTGGATCAACTCGGTGAGACCGAAGTGAAGCAATAGGGCAAAAGAATTGGTAACCCATCTCAGTGAGACCGATTGCAATTTTGGTGTGACTAAAATAAATGCAACTAATGACAGGGAGTTGGCAAGGCCATCTCGGTGAGACCGAGATCCATATCAGTGTAACCTAAGTGTTAGGGTTTCTGGCTGTGGCTTTCTCATATGAACTCAGTGGCGCTGGATAGAAAGAATTGGTGGGGCCGAGTTGGATTTATGGTTTTGACATATTTGGATGGAGAAAGTGGTTGAGGGTTTAGGAGCAATATCACTAAGAATTTGAGCAAGCAAGCCATTAAGCAACACCTCATCCCCTTTTAATAGTATTGGCTTTCCTATGGACTCACTGTGATCTTGGATCACTAAAACTAAGATGAAGAGTCTTGCAGTGTTGCAAATATGGGTCCTTAGCATTTTGAGGAGTCCACATCTCTAGTCCATGCCATGCCATTCATTGAACTCCCTGCAATATTCATCTTGAGTGGATATTAGTTCAATGAGATATATGTTGTTATGAATTACAAAAACCACAAGGGGATTAGTTGCACTTTCAGCACTCCTAAGAACTATAGGTCCAAAGAGTTAGTCTTCCACATTGTGCCCTTCGATAGCGGATACCACACCCTATTGGGGTGTGATGCATTCGCAAGGTTTCAGGGCATACCACATTACGGGTATATGAAATTCAAAATGCCAGGGGCCAATGGCGTGATCACAATCGCAAGTGATCCGGATAGAGCCCTTGGAGCCAAAAACAAACAACATTGCTTACCCTCGAAGCATCATCCGAGACTCTCGTAGCTGAGGAATTAACTACACTCCGTGCAATGGTGGATAGGGACGATGTGGTCCTCAGTAAAAGGCCCAAATCCACATCCTTCAAACCAGCTGACAAAATAGTCACATTCCAAGTGCATGCAACGGATCCCAACAAAACAACATCCATCAGAGCACAGCTAGACCCCTTAGTCGATGAAGCACTGCGCCCGTTCTTGCATGAGAACTAGAACATATTCGCCCGGCACCCTTCAGATATGCCATAAATCCCACGAAGACTGGTGGAGCCTATGATCTATACACTTTCTCCCTCTTTGGCAACAAGTTACCAAAAAGTTTGAAAACGTATAGTGCTATACAACACTCTAAGCACGATCTTCGGGAGCTCCTAAAAGGGTCTTCTGGCTTGTTGCTCCTGTGTGCGTAGCTGGTGTTGAGATAAATGCGTCTGAAAATGCTTCAGCTGAAGTCTATTGAGAAGGATGGGTTGACACTGGTCTTGGCACTGTGGCAGTGGCGGCAGGAGCAGAGTGAGTAGGCCTCATGTTTGCAACTGGCTAAGCAGTAGACCTCAGTGCCCTTTGCACTGTCTGGAATCTATCGGTGGTATGTCTACCATCTCTCCTCAGCATCATCTCACAACTTCTCAACAATGGTTTGAATCTCAGTGACCTTGACATCAAGAATATACATATTGTCTTCAACAATCCCCTCAGAGTTGCTTCTAGCAGATATATGAGTTGATCTTGCTTGATCTTGAGATTAACTATGGATGCATCTAGAGCACTTGCTGCCTTTGCTGCTTTGGCAGCCTTTGCCTTCTCAGCCTTCTCCTGGGACTCAACTGATGTTGGATGTGAAGCATCCATAATCACTTCATTGTCCTCAAATTCTGGCCTAAGAGGTAGATGCTCTCTGTCAAGCAGATATGTGCCAGTTCCAACCTTGGAATTGATCAACATTTGAATATGTGGTGCATATCCACATGACCTCTTTTGGTCTACAACTGTCCTCTTGACTGTCTCAACTATCCGACCCATAACCTTGAACTTCTGTGGTATGTCAAAGATGTAGTGGGTTGATGGAATGGCCACAGAACATTCTCTCATCTCCGGAGTTGGGCAACAAGGTATGCCTCAAGATGTAGTTGGTGGTCCACAAACCAGCAAGCAAGTAATAGATAGAACCAAACTTGTGAGTCTCAACTCTCAAGTGCTTTGTCAGAAATGGGCTTGTACATGTAAGCCATCATGTTATGATCCATCCTTTGTTTGACATAGACATCTATATCATTTTCTCCTTCTTCTGGGGCATTGATGAGATCACCCCACTCTGGGATCGATGACTGGTACCTGGTGCCCTCAATCATCCACACAATCTCCCCATCTGGATAGAAATGTGCAGTGGAGTAAAATTGCATCACCATTTCATCATTCCACTTGGTGAGCTCTTGTACAACAAGGTCATCAACTCCAATCAACCTGAAGCTCTCATGAACATGGGGGAAGTAGTCTATGTACTTACAATCAACCCACTTCATATCACTCACAATTCGCATCTTGTCAAGAAAAACTGTCTCATAGAAGTCTTGTTGTTCTCTGGTGTGGAAAAGATAATCAACATCAGTCCTCCTCCTTGTATCATATGGACCAGTTTCCCTCCATAGACTCAGACAACTGTTCTTCCTCAACTTCATGTTCTCAGCCACTGGATGTCCACCATCATGGTCTGGAATCTTGGGCTTCAATTTTCTGAGCACCTGGGGCTTCTCATCTTATTGAACTTCTCGAACTAGGGCCTTGTTCTTCTCTGCAGCAGGAATGTTCCTGGTGGATCTCTTTGGAGCTGTAGTCTTGGGTGCAGCAGGTGGAGCTTTTGACTTGGGCTTGGAGGGTGCACCAGTCTTAATGGCATCTGCCATTTATTTTTGAGTTTTAGCTGGGGGTGCAGCAGGTTCCTCCTCCTCCTCCTCATACTCATCATCATCCCTAATCATGGATGGTCTGCCCATTACTCTGGCAATGGTTTTCTTGACTCTATCCTTTCTCTTATTCTTACCAATTGTAGCTTCTCCTTCCTCTCTTGGCTCAAGAGTGAATTCCATAGTCTCTTCTGGAACAGTTGACCTTCTGGCTTTAGACATGGGAGCTCTCTTGGCAGGAGGATTCTTTTGAGGACCTGGCTTGTTGGCAGCTGCTGCAACATACTCCTTCGTGGGCACTTTCTTCTTTGATGTCACTTCTTCCTCAACAACAAACTCTTCATCCTCACTGTCTGAGGTTCTCTTCCTTCTCTGACTAGTACCAGCTTTAAGCAGATTGCTGGGAGTGCTTCTACTGCCTTCATCATACCTTCCACTTGGGCTTGTGCCCTCACTAAGATTAACTTGCTCCTCTGACTTGTTCCGGCTGTCATTGACTTCAAAAATATTTGCAGACTGACACTGTGAATAGATGGGTATGGACAGAGTCGATGAGCATCACAAAAAGCAGCTTGTTTTGCAAAACAATTGAGTCAAAATCTTAGTTTTACTTTTCTGCAAAAAGCATTTCAGAGCTACCGATATGAAAATCTTGGTGACACCGAAGCACTTAAGAGAGTCTAAACATACAACATCGGTCAGACCCAGTTGCAGTTCGGTGATTCCGAGATGCTAGGGTTTCACAGAGAATTCACTTTCGGTCCCACCGAGCAGTACGCTTCAGTCATACCGAGTTGTACTTAGTGAAATGGCCAGGGCCAATCGTTGGGACCGAAAACTTCATTTCGGTCGGTCTGAGATGAGCTCAGCGGAAACCTAACCCTAAGATTCTTCATCTAATCTAGTCTAACGGAACTTTTCTCCAGATAGGAAGTTTTCATACGTGGAAAGAAAGCAGGCAAAAACTTTGTGCAATGAATCAAAGGGGAAATTGGCAGAAAGTGGTCGAACCGTACCCTAACTCGGTGACGATTCACTACGGTGGCAATGGCGGTGGAGAAACCCGTTGATGGCGGCAGAGACCTGCGGCGGAGGCACACAGGTAGAGACGGCAATGATCCAGAGAGCAAGGGGTGGCAGCAATGGGGCGCGGGCTCGAGAGGTTTGGAGAATTTTTCAACCGAACATGCAGCGGAGTATATATGCCCATATGCTCTCGGTGGCACCGAATGGAATGTTTCGGTGGCACCGAGATGCAAAACCGCATGCAGTTACTGCAAATCGGTGAGACCGAGTCGTTCTAATCAGTAGCACCGAGATGAAAACCTAGATCAATCTAGTGGTTTCGGTGGGACCGAATATGAGTGTGGTGGTCTGACAAAAATTCACAAGAAGGTTTTGGAAGGCAGCCCTTGACGGATCGGTGGCGCCGAGTGCTCCTCACCCGGAGGGTCCAAAAAAGACTTGTTCAAATTTTGTGATGTAGCCTGAGTAGATTTTGAGGATAGAAAAGGCATAGATATCTAGAGGAGTTTCTTAGGCATTCTTGTACATCCATTTGGCCAATAAAACCGAAACAATCAAAACCACAAATGGATGTCCACGAATGGAGAAATCATGCAACCAACATGCTCACACAATAAGATAGCAAATGAAATATGTGACAAAGCCTGCACAAACACTTCTAGCATCTATCAAGCAATTGGCGATGACTAAGTCATCTATATATGAGTATATTGACGGAGGAGTCAAATGAGAACATTTGATCGTAGGTCATACTCATCGTTTAGGCACAAGTGGGGTTACCACTTTTACATAAAGCATTGATGTGTTCACACCATTAGAGTTTCTTTAGCTCAATTCTTAGAGCAAAGCTCCCCCTAGATGTGATATCCCCCATAAGAGGGATGAACTAACCTTGGGTTTTGTCGACGGTGACTTCATGTAGATGTTGAAGATGTGGATGCTCCATGTTGATGTAGATATTTTGGAGCAATCCATTGGAGTGTTGCACTTTTAATACCTACATGGGTTAGTCCCACAAGGAACATACAAGGAGATCCATAGACATCAAGTGAATTACACATATGATGATGTCCATTAAAGCATTAGGTTACATTGTCCCTTGTAGTACCAACAAGAGGGTTTGTGACTCGTGAAGTAGTGCAAGATATGAAAGTTGATTGCACAGGTCCATGCCAAAATGAATATGAGTGAAGTATGTTGGCGGAGTCAGCCTCAAGAACACTCTAGTTCCTCTTCTCTCGGATCCACATCAACTTGATGGGAATCCTTGGAGTTGTAGTCATACTTGATGAAGTAGAGCTTATCGTAATCTTGGGAACCCACTTGACCATGGCCTTAGGAGCTTCTTCAAATGAGTCAATCTCTTCTTGAAGCTTGTTGTTGCCTTCTAGCTTGTGGTCTTTGGGTGGAAGATCGTCTTGAGCTTGTGTCCCCTTGAAATAAGTGGGGTCATACTCCTCTTGTTGAGGAACAAACTTCGTCTTGGGGTATTGATCTTCTTCGCACTCAACTCCATTGGCATTGGAATTTTGTTCAAAACCAACACCTTGATTATTCCGGTGCCTTCCCTGCTTGCGTACAATTTCCTCAAATTGCTTACTTCCGGCAAGGCTCTTGTAAACAGCTTTCTCTATAATTCCCTTCAATAAGCTATTTTCTTGCTCAAGTGTAACTTGGCTAAGAGAATCATTAGTGGAATCTAGAGAATGACTAGAAGCAACAATATTGTATTCAACATGGTTATTGTTCCTATTAGAGGAAGAATCTTTCTTGCTCTTATTGCTAGATTTTACTTGTGGCATATAAGTAGACAAGAGGAGACATTTGGCAAGATAAGAAGAACTCTTCTTTCGAAGATCATCAGTGATATCTTTTAGGAACTCATGATCTTGCTCTAAATTTACCTTCTCAAAGTGTAGCTTCTCATGAGTCCTTAGGAGCTCTCTATGATCCTCTAGAATTGTTTCATGAGCTAACTTAAGAGGGTTTAGTTCTTTAGTTAGACGCTCAATCTCCTTCTTATCGTTGTCATTCGTTTCGTCTTGATTAGCATGATTATTAGCAAGTTCGTCATGGTTTTCATCACCAGTGTTGTCAACAAGTAAATCATCATCACCTAGCAAATCATCATCATCACTATTGAAATCAACATAATCGGGGTGTGATACCATAGGGCCTTTAGCCATGAAGCATCTTCCAATTCCTTCATTTGGTGAGTCAAATATGTCGTAGGAGTTGGACGACACAAGCGCTAGACCGACAACACCTTCATCTTGAGTATATTCGGAGTCAGAGTGATAGCTTCTCTCGAAGTAGTTGTAGGAGTCGGAACCGAATACCCATTCACCAACATGAGCTTGATGTCTTTGTCTTGTGTAGCTCTTTGATGACTTGTCCATCCTTTTCGAATCCTTTCTTCTACGAGAGAGTCTTCGTTCATAATGATCATCTCTACTCCTTCTCTCTCTTGGAGGCAATTCATTAACTTCTACTCCTCCTTTTTGGTGAATCTTCTCTTTTCTTGTAGGGAGCCATACACTCATTGCAGTAGTGTCTGGGTCTTCCACAATTTTAGCAATTACGATCATGACTAGATGATCTTTTGTCATTGTAGGACCTTGACTTGGAGCTTCTCTCTTTGCTTCTATTCTTGTAGAACTTGTTAAAGTTCTCCATAATTAAGCTCAATTCTTCATTGGAGACTTGCTTCTCGCTTGATGTTGTAGGAGCATCACTTGAAGCTTTGTAAGCATCACTTGACTTGTTGTGGAGCTCTTCTTTATCGTTGAGTGACATCTCATGAGCAACAATTCTACCAATGACTTTCGTGGGCTTGAGATCTTTGTAATGGGCATCATTTGGATCAAGGTGCAGACAGTATCATATTTTCCATCCAAGGCTCTTAGGATCTTCTTGATGATGAATTTTTTGGTCATCTCTTCACTTCCTAAGCCGACAATCTCATTTGTGATGAGAGCAAGCCTAGAGTACATTTCGGTGACTCCTTCACCATCCTTAATCATGAACTTGTCAAGTTGAATTTGAAGCACATCAAACTTGGATTCCTTGACGAACTCGGTACCTTCATGCATATCAACCAAAGTATCCCAAATTTCCTTTGCATTCTCAAGACGGCTAATTTTGTTGAATTCTTTGGGGCATAATCCATTGAAGAGAATATCGCAAGCATGAGCATTGTATTGCTACATCATCATTTCTTTCGTTGTCGCTTCACGATCCAGTTCTTTTCTATCCTAGAAGAAATCACGTTGCAAGCCAATACGCACAATAGCCCAAATGGCGGGGTTATGACCAAGAATATGCATTTTCATCTTATGCTTCCAACTAGCAAAATTAGTACCATCAAAGTAAGGACCTCTACAGTGGTAATTTCCTTTGCTAGACGCCATACTCTCCTAGGTTGAGAAACCAAGGCTATGATCACCAAAGCTATGCAAAACAAGGCAAAAGGAGACAATGCTCTGATACCACTTGTAGGATCCAAAGTATGTCTAGAGGGGGTGATTAGACTACTTGACAAAAAAATCTACCATTTTCCCAATTTTAGTTGTGGGTAGATTTTAGCAATTAGCACAAGTCAAATAATCAACCTACACATGCAATTCTAGGAGTGTAGCAGCGGAAATTAAAACATTGCATATGAAGGTAAATGGAAGGGTTTGGAGAAGACAAACCCAATGGACACATGAAGGTTTTTGGCATGGTTGCGATAGGTGGTGCTATCGTGCATCCATGTTGATGAAGACTTCAACCCATGAAGGGTAACGGTTGCGTGAGTCCCCGTAGGGCTCCATCCATGAAGGGTTCATGAAGAAGCAACCTTGTCTATCCCACCATGGTTATCACCCACGAAGGACTTTCCTCACTCGGGTAGATCTTCACAAAGTAGGCGATCTCTGTGCCCTTACAAACTTCTTGGTTCAACTCCACAACTTGACGGAGGCTCCCAAGCGACACCTAACCAATCTAGGAGACACCAGTCTCCAAAAGGTAATAGGTGGTGTATTGATGATGAACTCCTTGCTCTTGTGCCTCAAATGATAGTCCCGCCAACACTCAACTCTCTCTCACAAATTTGGATATGGTGGAAAGATGATTTGAGTAGAAAGCAACTTGGGGAAGACTAGAAATCAAGATTCTTGTGGTACGATTGGAATATATTGATCTCAATGCATGAGTAGGTGGTTCTCTCTCAGAAAATGTATGTTGGAAGTGTACGCACGTTCTGATAGCTATCTCTCATATGGAGAAGGGGGTGTAGGGGTATATATAGCCTCCACACAAAATCCAACCGTTACACACATTTGACCCATCTCGGTGAGACCGAATAGTTAAACTCAGTGGGACCGATTAGTTCAAAAATGTGAAGATTAGGAATCTCGATCGGACCGACCGGAACAACTCGGTGGGACCGATTTGGTAGGGCTTAGGGCAAACCTCATCTCGGTGGCGCCGATTGCATCAACTCAGTGAGACCTAAGTGAAGCAATAGGGCAATAGAGAATATGTCAAGCCATCTCGGTGAGACCGATTGCAATTTCGGTGAGAACGAAATAAATGCAACTGATAATAGGGAGTTGGCAAGGCCAGCTCGGTGAGACAGAGATCTGTATCGGTGTGACCGAGCTGTTAGGGTTTCTGGCTGTGGCTATGTCATATGAACTCGGTGGCGCTGGATAGAAAGAAGCGATGGGGCCGAGTTGGAGTTTAGGGTTTTGACATATTTGGATGGAGAAAGTGGTTGAGGCTTTAGGAGTAATATCACTAAGCATTTGAGCAAGCAAGCCATTAAGCAACTCCTCATCCCCTTTTAATAGTTTTGGCTTTCCTATGGACTCAATGTGATCTTGGATCACTAAAACAAAGATGAAGAGTCTTGAGCTTTTGCCAATATGTGTCCTTATCATTTTGAGGGGTCCACATCTCTAGTACATGCCATGCCATTCATTGCACTTCCTGGAATATTCATCTTGAGTGGATATTAGTTCAATGAGCTATATGTTGTTATGAATTACCAAAACTACCTGGGGATTAGTTGCCCTTTCAGCACTCCTAAGAACTACAGGTCCAAAGAATTACTCTTTGCATTGTGCCCTTCCATAGAGGATACCACACCCTATTAGGGCATGATGCATTCGCAAGGTTTTCAGGCCATACCGCATTACAGGTATATGAAACTCAAGATGCTAGGGCCCAATGGTGTGATCACAATCGGAAGTGATCCGGATAGAGCACTTCGAGGCAAAAACAAAACACCATTGCTTGCCCTCAAAGCATTATCCGAAACTCTCACAGCTGAGGAATTAACTACACTCCGTACAATGGTGGATAGGGACTATGTGGTCCTCAGTAAAAGTCCCAAATCCACATCCTTCAAACCAGCCAATGAAATAGTTAAATTCCAAGGGCATCCAAGGGATCCCAACAAAACAGCATCCGTCGGAGCACAACTGGACCCCTCAGTCGACGAAGCATTGCGTGCGTTCTTGCATGAGAACTGGAACATATTCGCGTGGCACCCTTCAGATATGCCATGAATCCCACGAAGACTGGCAGAGCATAGCCTGATAATAATCAAGGGCTTCAAAGCCAGTTAAACTGTCGCTTCACCGATTTTCTGAACCCAAGCATCAAGCTACGGGAGAAGAATTAGCAAAATTACTTGAAGCTGGATTCATCTGAGAAATAAAACACCCCGAGTGGTTGGAAAATCTGGTCATGGTACCCAAGAAGGACAAATCTTGGCAGCTATGCGTCGATTTTAAAGACCTAAATAAAGCATGCCCTAAGGATCCCTTCCCTTTACCTCGCGTAGACCAGATCATCAACGACACCGCCAGACACGACTCACTGTGCTTCCTTGACGCTTACTCCGGATACCATCAGACCAAAATGAAGGAGTCCGACCAAGCCTCAACAACATTCATCACCCCCCATGGGCCATTCTGCTTCAGCACAATGCCTTCCGTGCTAAAAAATGCAGGCGCCACATACTGGCGTATGCTTCAAACATGTCTGGAAAATCAAATCGGCAAAACAGTCAAAGCGTACATAGACGACGTGGTCATTAAGACCAAACATGTAAGCCATTTGGTAGATGATCTCCGCCAAACCTTCGATAATTTGCAAGCTTATGATATACGGCTCAATCCGAACAAATGTGTCTTTGGAGTCCCTGTCGGTGTCAAAACCGGCAGATCTAGGGTAGGGGGTCCAAAGCTGTGGATCTAGGATCAATGGGAAACAAGGGACAATGAACACGGTGTTTACCCAGGTTTGGGCCCTCTTGAAGAGGTAAAATCCTATGTCCTGCTTGATTCTATTTGTTGTATAGTATGGCTACATAGTAGATCTACCTCGAGATCAGGCGAGCGAAACCCTATGGTGATGAGGTGATAGATGTACCTCTAGCTCTAAAGACCAAAACCCTTCGGTTTATATAGACACTGGTAAGGTTAGGGTTACATACGATCGATTACAAGGAAGGAAAGATCATGCTAATCTTGACTTGGAGGGCAGAGCATGACTCCAAAGATCTCTCATCCGGTCATGGGTCCGCACTCCAGCTTGGGCCCATAGTGGCCCACTAGTCCGGCCCATATGTAATGGGTCGACGGCCCGAGGACCCCTTAGTCCAGGACTCCCTCAGTTGCCCTCGAACTAGCCTCCAACATCGGGGATCGTCATCTGGCGTGCTCCAAATCTTTGGCTTGCAAGGTGAGTTCTTCATCTTCTACCTTGGGGCGGGGATTAACTTTGACCATCACACACCTCTTTAGAAGGCACGCATCCCAATTCTACCTTTTGCATGCCCATTTTTTCAGCTTTGAGGTGAAGCGCCTATTTGTAGATCCAAATGTGTGGGGTATGGTCTACCCATCCCCCTCGCCAGAAAACAACACCGAAGAAATCCTTAGGCACCATGGCCGACATTCCCAGTTCATCCTCACGCCCCATGGCCCTCTCCCTGGTGATTGGGCGAGCTATTCAGTCTCATGCCTCCAGCTGGGCAATCTACAGACGCAGGGCTATCTTCCTGCGGCGGATCTCATTCCCGTCCGCTCTGGATTAATCTCGGTCGATGGTCAGGCATTCCCCGAGTGCTCCCCTACTCCAAGCAAGGAAGAGAGGGTATGCTTTGTGCCCTTCCTTCTAAGAGGCCTAGGTTTCCCCATTCATCACTTCCTATGGAGCTTATTAAAGTTCTATGGGAACCAACTCCACAACCTCACCCAAGGGTCCATACTGCATATTTTTGGCTTCATGGCCTTTTGCAAAATATTCCTGAGCTGTGAACCCCACTTTGATTTGTGGAGGAAATACTTCTGCCTCGTCCCTCGTACCCGCGGGGGGTCAATCTTTGAAGTGCGAGGAGTAGAGGTGTGGCAGATAGCCGGGACGGGTTACCCCATTCAGACCCCAAGGAAGGATCCTGAGGAATGGACCTTAGAATGGTTCTATATTGAAGATGTTTCGCTCTTCGACCCAATCTAAAGGGGTCTGCCTGAATACTCAAGCGTCCTGCAAAGGAAGCGGCTCAACTGGCGAGCCAAGAGCCCTTCCCAGCTAGAGTGAAGAGGTGCACCTTCTGGCCAACAAGATTCGACTGCTGACCCACAGTAAACTGAATATGATCAAAGTAATGGTTGTGGCCATAACCCGGTGTGTACAACCCCTTCAATAGAGGGGGCATCCTCTATGGTACAACAACGGGACCAGTGACGCGACCCGTTATAAGCGACAAGGGCCGGATGATAAAGCGGCCATAGCCAAGATATTAGCCAACCTCTTTAAAGGGGAGGAGGAAGACTTTGCTCAATTGAGTATCCAGGAGGGTTACTCGGGCTATAATCCAGTAGACTAGGTAAGCTTCCATTCTTTGTCTGTAATTCGGCCATGACGTCCAAACACCTGTTGATTGTACTTTGCTCTTGCACAGAGTTGGAGGCGTCAGGTTGAGTCCATTCACTGCCCATCCCCTCAACTGGAGAATCATTCCCACGACGACGACCCGGGTTATCATGATTATATAGAGACGTCGGTTTATTTTGAAGATGGGGTCTTTTACCAAGAAAGCCTTGACGGCATCAAAGTTGTCGTGACGGCTAATCACGCTGGGGCTCTTCCTTCCTCCACTTTAAGTGAAAAGAGGAGCTCCTCTTGAACGGGGCGATTGCCTTGCACCATCCCGCATACTCCGACTTATACTCCCAAGGGTCGCCGTACTACATGTTGAACAACTGTGGGAGGAGCATGGCCTACGCCTGCCTAGGCCCCTAATGGGACATCCAAGAGGAAGGGCTTCACTGGAGCAGAAGCAAACGCTCCCTCGGCTCAAAGGTAACATATTTGGGACCTCGTAAAGGGTCATTTTCAATATCTTTCGTCTGATGTTTGCTTAACTTTGCAGAAGAAGAGTTTTGTCGCACCAGTTCGAGGACTCCTCCTGGGGCGCCGAGGCGTAATTCCAACCTTGGGCCCTCGGCGCAGGCTAGGGACCGTACAGAACACACAGCGACCGGAGCACCTCCCGAGGACCCTGGTGATGTTTCGATGACCAACTCCAAGGTCGAAAGTGTAATGAATCATCTCCGCCGGAGAGAATCCTTGTGCCACATTGCCTTTACCCATGAGGAGTTTAACGCATGTAATTTGGGGGACGCATACCTTGGGGCGGCCTGAACTAGGCTTGAAGGGATCGCCGATCTCTTTTCTTAAAAGATACAGGTGCGAGATAGCTTAAAAGCATCTTATAGGTCCTAACCTAGCAGCCCCAAGCCTTAATTTGGGCGGGACGGGCGAGTTAAGGATCCTTGTATTGTCCTAACTTCACAGGCCACGATGGAGCAGATGTAGTGCCCAAGATCCGATTCTATCCCAATCACGTGATGAATTCATGATTGGGGCACAATCGCATTTCAAGCACATAGCAAGGTGGATATCATTACAACATACCATGTAGTGAATGGATGATAATACAAGATAAAAGCTTACACTCGCTACAAGCTAGAACGTGAATACAATAGTACATCAATACATAGCAACCATTATACAGAAGAGCTGGATCCGACTACGAATGAAATCAAACAAAGAAGAAGAACGACATCCACCCTACTAATCCCAGGCTCCCGACCCAAAACCTGTCCCTTGATCAAAGAAGAAGAAGCAGAAGAACTCCAAAACAAGAAAGTATCACTCTCACGTTATATCATCGCATTACCTGTACGTGCAACTGTTGTTGTAGTAATCTATGAGCCACGAGGACTCAACAATCCCATTTCCATGGGTATCAAGACTATCAAAGCTTAACGGGTATGGAATGGATAAGTGGTGAGGTTTCAACAAGCACTAAGCATTGTATGTGATAGAGGCAAAGGTGTCCCATCTTTCGATGAGATGATGGATATCGCTTTGGTGGAAGTCGACTTTGACGATCCGACTACGAACGTGCGAGGACGTCGCGCCTTAGCAGTCGCTAAACCAACTCCGAGAGGTTATTGACCACGCTGGAGCACGATCAACCTGACCACGAGAGTCTATTTCCTACGAGCAAACGAAGAACAAGCAAGAAACTGAGATTACAATCTGGATATTGTGAATATAAGATGAAAGCTTTATTGATCAAGGTGGGGTTCTGTGACGCCTTTTTCTGGTCGTTGAACACAAACGAAGTACGCGAAGTTGCAGCTATGGCGAACTTTTAATCTAAACAAAACCCAAAGTCTAAACGGTGCCCTAAGGGCTGTATATATGGAGGAAGAGGGGGTGAATTTCGTGGCCCTTGGTGCAGGGGTCCGAAACTAAGCCTATCTCTTGTTTCCCCACACATACGGACTCTAAAAATAGCCTATACTTATGTATTTCGAAATTACATGGGCCTGGCCCAATAATAAGGTGAAGCAGCACCTAGAATAGCCTCTGGACGAAATTTATGAAGTGGCATCTTGTATATTTCGTCCAAGGCTTCATGCACTCATTATGGTGGCTTCAAAGTCCTGAAATCATCACTTGTAACTCCGTTCTTGTTCCCCATGTGCATGCCATCATCTCCATGCTTGTTCTTGCTCCAATGTTCATCCTTCTCCAAGCTAGGCCCTTCATTTGTAAGCAAAACAAATGTATCCAATTTAGGCAGCATCATATTCTCATGAACATTAGAATCGTTACCAAGAAACGAAAGTACCTGATAATTTAATTGGCGTGCGCGAGCTCTAGTAAATGGTCCAGTATATGTAGCCGTAGGGGCTGTGGTTGTAACAATGGTATTGATGTCCTCATCATCCTCCCCTTCTTGAAATGAAGTCGTCCTCGATGGAAGCTCAACTTCCTCACCCAAATAAGGCTTCAAATCTGCAATGCTAAAAGTGGGACTAACCCCAAAATCTGCAGGCAGCTCAAGTTTATATGCATTATCATTTATTTTCTCTAACACCTTAAAAGGACCATCATCACGTGGCATTAGCTTTGATTTGCGCAAATCAGGAAATCTATCCTTACGCAAATGTAACCTAACAAGATCTCCAGATGCAAACACAACATGTTTTCTACCTTTATCTCCAGCAAGTTTATATTTAGCATTCATACGCTCAATGTTTTCCTTAGTTAACTCATGCATTTTTAAAATCAATTCAGCATGTTGTTTAGCATCAAAATTAACCTTCTCCGAAGATGGAAGAGGCAACAAATCAATAGGTGCACGAGGTAGGAAACCATACACAATTTCAAAAGGGCACATCTTAGTAGTAGAATGCAATGAACGATTATAAGCAAATTCAATATGAGGCAAGCATTCTTCCCACATTTTCTTATTATTCTTCAAGACAGCCCTAAGCATAGTAGACAATGTTCTATTGACTACTTCAGTTTGTCCATCAGTTTGGGGATGACAAGTAGTACTAAAAAGCAGTTTAGTCCCCAACTTAGCCCATAAACATCTCCAAAAGTGGCTAAGAAATTTAGTATCACGATATGAAACAATAGTTTTTGGCACACCATGCAAGCAAATAATTTCACGGAAGAACAAATCAGCAACATTAACAGCATCATCGCTTTTATGACATGGTATAAAGTGTGCCATTTTTTGAGAATCTATCCACGACAACAAATATGCTATCCCTCCCCTTCTTTGTTAGAGGTAAACCTAAAACAAAGTCCATAGATATATCCTCCCAAGGAACACTAGGTACAGGCAAAGGCATATATAAACCATGAGGATTGAGTCGTGACTTAGCTTTTTGACATGTAGTGCAGCGAGCAACAAAGCGCTCAACATCCCGTCTCGTCTTTGGCCAAAAGAAATGTGTACCAAGTACGTCCTCCGTCTTCTTCATGCCAAAGTGCCCCATTAGTCCTCCTCCATGCGCCTCCTGCAACAACAAAAGACGAACGGAGCTAGCTGGAATGCATAGCTTGTTCGCACGGAACACAAATCCATCATTAACAACGAACTTGTTCCATGTTCTTCCTTCTTTACAATTCTGCAATACATCTTTAAAATCAGCATCATGCACATATTGATCTTTGATGGTCTCCAAACCAAATATTTTGAAGTCAAGTTGTGAAAGCATAGTATAGCGACGAGACAATGCATCAAGAATAACATTTTCTTTACCCTTCTTGTGTTTAATGACATAAGGAAAGTCTCAATGAATTCAACCCATTTAGCATGTCTACGATTCAGTTTAGCTTGACTTTTAATATGTTTCAAAGATTCATGATCAGAATGTTTAACAAATTCTTTGGGCCATAAATAATGTTGCCATGTTTCTAAAGTCCGAACAAGAGCATATAATTCTTTATCATAAGTAGAATAATTCAGACTAGGCCCACTCAATTTTTCAGAAAAGTATGCAACAGGTTTGCCATCTTGTAATAACACACCTCCTAATCCAATTCCACTAGCATCACATTCAAGCTCAAATGTCTTATTAAAATCAGGAAGTTGGAGTAAAGAAGCATGTGTCAACTTATCTTTCAATACCGTGAAGGCTTCTTCCTGTGCAGTACCCCAAACAAAAGGCACATCCTTCTTTGTAAGCTCATTGAGAGGTGCAGCAATAGTGCTGAAATCTCTCACAAAACTCCTATAGAATCCAGCAAGGCCAAGAAAACTCCTCACTTGTGTGACCTTTTGGGTTGCAGCCAACTCTCAATAGCTTCAATCTTGTCTTTATCAACTTCAATTCCCTGTGGAGTAACAACATAGCCAAGAAAAGACACTCGGTCGATGCAAAAGGTGCACTTCCCAAGGTTACCAAACAAACGTGCATCACGTAGAGCAATAAAAACAGCATGTAAATGTTCTAAATGTTCCTCCACAGTTCTGCTATAAATCAATATGTCATCAAAGTAAACTACCACAAATCGTCCAATGAAAGCACATAAAACTTCGTTCATTAATCTCATGAAAGTACTAGGTGCATTAGTTAACCCAAAAGGCATGACTAACCACTCATATAATCCAAACTTAGTTTTAAATGTTGTTTTCCATTCATCCCCCAATTTTATACGAATTTGATGGTATCCACTACGCAAATCAACTTTGGAGAATATTGTAGAGCCACTCAATTATCAAGCATATCATCTAGCCTAGGAATAGGATGACGATAACGAATAGTAATTTTATTAAGGCCTCTATAATCAACACACATACGCAATGTACCATCCTTTTTCGGCACTAGAATAATAGGAACAGCACAAGGACTAAGGGATTCGCGTATATAACCTTTGTCGAGAAACTCTTGTACTTGACACATAATCTCCATCGTCTCCTTTGTATTGGTACGGTATGGCGCACGGTTTGGCAGTGAAGCACCGGAATTAAGTCAACTGATGCTCAATCCTCGAATAGGTGGTAATCCGGTGGCACGCCTTGTGGAAAGACGTCGTGAACTCCTACAAAATGTTAGTGACAGCAGGAGGCAAAGAGGAAGGCACGTCCTCGAATGAAAATAATGCCTCTTTGCACACAAAAGCATAGCAAACAGATTTGCTGAAATCTAGCTCATCAATATCAGATTTGGTGGCAAATAAACATGCACTTTTCAATTTAATTTCAGAAGCAACACTAGATGGTTTATTATTAGGCTTCATCTGTTGCTCAAATTCTTTTGCCAAAATCTGATTTTCACTCTTATTCTGCTCCTGTTTTGCTTTATTAGCTCTATTAATATCATCTTTCAAAATGGAATCAGGAGTCATAGGAAGCAAAGTAATATTTTTATCCTTATGAACAAGAGTATATCGATTATTTCTACCATGGTGTACATAATTTTATCAAATTGCCATGGTCTACCAAGTAATAAGGAACATGCTTGCATAGGTACCACATCACAATCAACATAATCAGCATATGTAGAGATACTAAAATGCACACGAACAAGACGTGTTACCTTAACTTTGCCGCTGTTGTTGAACCATTGGATGTAGTAAGGATGTGGATGTGGTTTGTGGTGAGAGAGCTTCTCCACCATCTCCATGCTAGCCAAGTTGTTGCAGCTCCCTCCGCCTATGATGACGCCGCACGTAACGCTCCTTCACAACTCCCTTTGTATGGAACAAATTATGCCTCTGATTTTGCTCAGCTTGTGACCTGCACACTCAAAACACGTTGAGCAACTAAACATTCATACTGTCGGCGTCTTCAGGAGCCATGTATTGCGCCTCATGATCGTAATCATCTCCATCGTGTTCTTCACGTGTAATAAGAGCCAACGTCTCCTCATCATAGTCACTAGCGGACTCATACCCACCATCCTCAGTAGCCATCATCACACGCTGAGATTTGCATTCTCTCGCATAATGACCTCTTCCCTTACAACGACGACAAATAATATCACTTGTGTGCCCAGTTGATGCCATGGAAGAAGAAGAGCTCTGTGTAGGCCCGGCAAGTGCGCTCTTGGCAGATAGTGATGGTTGAGCCTGCTTTCTTGTATTACGGCTGGAGGTGGCACCTAATGGAGGTGCTGGTGCAGTGGAAGTAGAAGATGCACGCGGTGTCCATGATAAAGATCGACCTGCAGAAAAGTTAGTTCGCACCAATGCTTGTCGATCCTGCACTTCACGTTCAGCTTTACAAGCAAGATGGAATAAGCGAGTGATATTAGTATACTCCTTATACTCTAGAATGGTCTGAATCTCTCTATTTAATCCACCCATAAAACGTGCAAGCATAGGTTCATTCTCCTCAATAATACCACATCTAATCATGCCAGTTTGTAATTCCTGATAATATTCTTCTACATAATTTTTTCCTTGTCTCAAACGCTGCAATTTTTGAAGCAATTCACGTTGATAATATGGTGGAACCCAACGAGTATGCATAGCAGTTTTCAAAGCAGCCCAAGTAGCTGGAATAGGATATAATCTACAATGTTCAGACCACCAAACACATGTAAAAATAGTGAAAGCATAAACAGCAGCAGGAACACGTCTCTCCTTAGGATATTGTAAACATGTAAATCGTTGTTCAGTTTCTAACTCCCAAGTAAGATATATATCAGGAACATATCAACCCTCAAATGGTGGAATATTCAATTTCAGTTTAGGGAGATGGTCATGATCTCGTACCTGAGGGGGAGCCCTAACATTACCATTATTTGCATGTGGACGACCTGGTGGTTGTGGTGCTGGTGGTTGCACGTAGTTCTGATTTTGAGCAACCTCATCCTCGTAATCTCCCGCATAAGTATCCTCCTCCCCATCAGCAGTAGGAGCCATAGAATTATCAACAGCAGCACCAACAGTTTGGCCAGGCTGAAGAGGAACACGGCTCGCTCGGCGGAGGGCTGTTTCACGATGTGGAGGTAGTCGTTGTTGTTGTTGTTGTTGTTGCAGAGTGCGGCGAGTGCGATCGGTGGTGGAAGACGCAAGCAGATTCATTAAATCTGTTATCGAGCTTTGTTTCAACGCCTTCTCAAGGCCGATGATCTTCTCCATGGCCTCTTCAAAATTGTTCAAGACATCTTGCACCTGCTCACCATCATTTGCTGAAACTTATCATGAAGCTCCTTGTTCATTAAGTTCTCCCGATCAATCTCGCTCGACCAGATCTCGGCATGGTTAGCAGCAATAGAAACACACAAGAATATGATCCTATAGACTACTAACAAGTGGTGGTGGTGGATGTCACAAATCCGTCAAGCAAAACTCAAATTCTTACCAGTTCGTACCCAGCAGCAGGCGGTGATCGGCAACCGTCATAGTCAAAACTCTCAAAGCTTGGATAGAGCGATTACCAGGGAGAGTCAAACACACGACGTAGATGTATGTGGAGCTGGGAAGGCCTATAATATGGTAGCAAAAAGGATCAGCAATAATCAATTCAGAGATGCAAAGTTGAATAAACACTCAACGACGGTACTGTGCTGGTCCTAGGCTAGACCGTGCTAGAGACGCGAGCCTAGAACACTAACAAAATCACGGCGCTGCACTTAAACAAGGGAAAAGCACACTCTGAATTTTTTTCACTTTTTTTATGCTGCTCTTTTTTTTGTGAAAATCACTATAATGGCGAGTGTCTCAAAACTCTTCCCTGTGTCAAACCGACAGATGGGCACGAAATTTTTGACAATTTTTTTCAAAATCGAGCAGCGCGACGAAAAAAGTGCGACAAAAATCACTATGATGGCGAATGTCTCAAAACACTCCTGGGGACCTAAAAATAGGATAGGGAAAAAATATTTTCGGTCGCCGAAATTTTGGCCTAAAAATTGCCCGGGGGTCTCTAGACTTTTTTTTCCGAATCCTACTCAGGCAAGGAAACACGAATCGGAAATTAGATGGATCTCGGAAACAAACCTACTACGAAAAGAACTCGGATTGGTGGTGGATATATGGTGGTAGGATATGGCAGCGGTGGTGGTATATGATAGCGATGGTGGTATATGGATATGGATCGGTGGTATATGGCAGCGTTGGTGGAATATGGCAGCGGTGGTGGTATATGGCAGCCGTGGTGGTATAAGGCAACGTTGGTGGGATATGGCAGCGGTGGTGGTATATGGCAACAACGATGAAGATGGTGCGGCGGCGGCGTGACAAACTGTGACAGAACTCGAAACTCTAAAGGACTAGACGCTAAGACCAGCAACTAGACACGACGATGCAACCACAAATTCAACAAAGCAAAACCCTAAAAAGATTATGCAAAGGCTCAGATTGGTTCGGATATGATGAACTAACCCTAATTTTTTTGTGGCTTTTTCGTGGACTGTAGGTATGAAGAACCAACTCGATCTAAACTACGAAAAACTGTAAAATCTCACCGAGCAACACGGAAATCGATACCACTTGATAGAGGCAAAGGTGTCCCGCCTTCGATGAGATGATGGATATCGCTTTGGTGGAAGTCGACTTTGACGATCCGACTACTGAACGTGTGAGGACGTCGCATATTAGCGATCGCTAAACCAACTCCAAGAGGTTATTGACCACGCCGAGCACGATCAACTCGACCACGAGAGTCTGCTTCTGCGAGCAAACGAAGAACAAGCAAGAAACTGAGATTGCAATCTGGATATTGCGAACATAAGATGAAAGCTTTATTGATCAAGGTGGGGTTCGTGGCGCATTTGTCCGGCCGTTGAACACAAACGGCACGCGGGTTGCAGCTATGGCGAACTTTTAATCTAAACAAAACCCAAAGTCTAAACGGTGCCCTAAGGGCTATATATATGGAGGAAGAGGGGGTGAATTTCGTGGCCCTTGGTGGAGGGGTCCGAAACTAAGCCTATCTCTTGTTTGCCCACACATACGGACTCTAAAAATAGCCTATACTTATGTATTTCGAAATTACATGGGCCTGGCCCAATAATAAGGTGACGCAGCACCTAGAATAGCCTCTAGACAAAATTTATGAAGTGGCATCTTGTATATTTCGTCCAAGGGTTCATGCACTCGTTATGGTGGCTTCAAAGTCCTGAAATCATCACTTGTAACTCCGTTCTTGTTCCCCTTGCGCATGCCATCATCTCCATGCTTGTTCTTGCTCCAATGTTCATCCTTCTCCAAGCTAGGCCCTTCATTTGTAAGCAAAACAGATGTATCCAATTTAGGCAGCATCATATTCTCATGAACATTAGAATCATTGTCAAGAAATGAAAGTACCTGGTAATTTAATTGGCGTGCGCGAGCTCTAGTAATTGGTCCAGTATATGTAGCCGTAGGGGCTGTGGGTGTAACAATGTTATTGATGTACTCATCAGTATGGTGGCTAACTTACGAGTACAAGAATAAGAAGAGAAACTATGCATCACGATCGCAACTAGTAATGATCAATAAGTGATCATGAACTATTTACGAGTCAAACATAACCCCACCGTGTTCTCTTCTCAAACTCACTCAAAAAGAGACAGTCATGGTTACGCACGCGGTTGGTGTATTTTTGTTCGGGTTTAGTGTCAAGTTCTCCACAACCGGATATTATAAATTTCCATTCTGCCACATAACCACGGACATGGCTCTTGAAAAGATTAAACCCTGCAGGGATGTCCCAATTAGCCCACCACTCACAATCCGCGAAGATAAATCCTCCATTTAGGGACAACCCGAGTGTTCTCGGAATCCCGGTGCACAAGTTCTTCAAAGAAAGGAAAACTATCCCAAGGAGATCTCCCAGTGAGTCAGATCCGTGTCCAGAGCCGTGCACTCTCTATCTACGGACTCATCCATCTGTGCGTAGTGGACGATAGCCAAAATACCATCGAGTTGCCCCGAGGCGGCACCGCCGACTGCTAGGTAGGTGGACCAATACTCATGATGAGCACTGGCCCGAGTTGTTGATTAATTATCATCGGGTACCGGTAAGTCCCTATGCAAGTTTTAGTTGTTATTAGGCAAATGGTAAAACCAAAGTTGGATCTCCTCGGGAAATCTTTACTTTAGGCGAAGAATCAAGGGAGGCCCATAAACCCCGACCGTGTTAGGAACGGAAAATCAAGGAACATAACGCCGGTATGACGGAAACTAAGGCGATAAGATTGGAACAAAACACCAAGCAAAAGGCCAAGCCTTGCACCCTTTACCAAGTATATAGATGCATTAATTAAATAAGAGATATTGTGATATCCCATGATATCCATGTCCCAACATGGAACAACCTGAAACTGCACCTGCAAATAGCAACGCTATAAGAGGGGTTGAGCAAAGCGGTAACATAGCCAAACAACGGTTTGCTGGGATGATGGAAAAAGTTAGAGGCTTATCATGGCAATTTGGGAGGCTTGACAAACAAGTGGTAGGTAGCGCGACATAGCGATAGCAACGGGACAACTAACAAAGCAAAGATAGTAGTAGTATCAGATAATGATCATCTTGCCTGAAATCCCGCTAGGAAGAAGACCAAATGCATGAAGAAGACGAACAGACGTAGTAGAACGAATCCTCACAATCGCAACGTAATCGGAACTATCATGAAGAAGCATAATCAGAAAGAAGCAAACAACACGGTAAACCAACAAGCATAAACATGGCATGATGCACAACCAAGTATGATGCATGTCCGGTTTAAATATGCATGGCATGGCAAAGTGCAAACACTACAAATTAAGTTGAGCTCAATATGCAACGAGTTGCATATTGAAGAAACACCACATTCAATTTTTAGTTCATTTTTGTGTATGTACTCCCTCCGTTCGGAATTACTTGTCTCGAAAATGGATTTATCTAGAACTAAAATACATCTAGATACATCCATTTCTACGACAAGTAATTCCGAACGGAGGGAGTATATGACAAGATTAAATGTTGGTTAACATGGCAAGAGGTGAAGCATAAGTAAACTAACTATTTAGGCAAGTTTAAATGAGGCCGGAAACATCAAACAATAATTCCTGAAAATCCACACATGCCACTTAGCAATTTTTTTAATGTAAACAACAATTTAAACATTTTAAATGTTGTTATCATGATGTACATCTCAAGTTTTATGCAATTTTAAGAAAATGTTGACATGGGCATGTTATGAAGCATTTGTAACTGTGGTGGAAAGAAAGGGTGCACGGCGACGAATCCGAAAATGATGCCACGACAACATATCGATTACGGTAGCTCATGGAGATGCCGGTGCAAAAAGAAGTGTGACATGAGCATGTCATGCAAAGATGGTGGGGTGATCCCGGTTGCCGGGTTCCCACGTGTCGGTGGCAAGGCATACGAGGGTCATGCACGGTGCAAACATGAGCATCTCATACAACACATGCATTCGTCCATAGACGTCGTCTCAGTGGTTATACCTTCGAAGCATGCATTTTTAGGGCGGAACGAGTTCAATGCAATGTAGTTGTTCACGGGTCATAGTCAAAGTAGTGGTACTATCGGTCCTCGGCAACGGTAGTGGAAGTAGTGGTACACGACGACGGTAGAGGAACTTATGTCCACGGGGTCAACGGTAGTGGTAAACACGTTGCCGGGGTACTTGTCGGTCCGGTCTTGGCGGTGTAGATGTACACGTTATCGGGGTACTTGTCGTAGTCTGATTGTGTAGTCGTACTAGGCATCGACACGGTGTACTTGGCGATCCAAAACGAAGCATCACAAGCCTCCAATCTTGTGACTTGGTATGAACCAAGCAAAACAACACAAAGCGGTCTTGCGGTCAACGACGGGATCGGTGGTTGAAGGGTGTGGTCTCCTGCCCACAAGGAACAAAACATGGAGGCGGTCGCGGTGTAGCAGGGCGAGGTAGGCAGAGGAGCGGGTGCGACGAGGGGGACGGGGCACGCGCAACAGAGGCAAGCGATGGCACATGTCCGTGGCCGACGGATAGGTCAAGCAGGACATTGAGGAGGGTAGCATAGGCGATGGGCGGAGCAGATGGGCCAAGGACGTTTGACGAAGGAAGGGACGAAGGGTGATGCAAGTGAGGAGGGATGCGGTGGTGCTGGCATCGGGAAGGTCTGGCGGGGCGCCATGGATGGAGCGTGGAGCACGGGGAATACGTACGCTGAGCAGGAGCAAGAGGAAGGAGGAGAAGCAGGGCGCGGTGGCTGCGCGGGGCAAGGGCCGAACGACAGGCGGAAGGAGGCGCTGGATTGGGAGGTGTGGGCGCGATGCTTTGCTCCTCTCTGCGTGTGGCGGCGTAGGAGGGGAACGAAGGGGAGATGGGAGAGAACGAGGGGATCGGGAGGAGGCTAGGGTTAAGATGGGGGTGACTGGGCTGTTGGCTGGGCCATGATGCAAATGGGCCGGCCTGGTTCTCTCTTCTCCATTTGAATTTCTCTTTTCTGAGAGGTCAAAGAATTAAGAGAAGAGGCCATGTACAGGAATAAAATGGTGGGACATTTTTGTCAGGCTTTATGGAATATTTCCAACCCAACAACAATGGTTCCAAAAAGTTAGGAGAATTTAAATTCAAACTTATTTGACTTGAGCCAAAGGAGTTTGAATGGAGGCTAGGCTATAGGGGTGTGCAAAAATGTTGAGGATTTTGGAGGACCCTCAATAGATGGAGAAAGAACTATTGCCAAGGTTTGGAGGTGAAACTTGAAGCAGGAGAACCATGGAATTTATTTTGCAAGTGTGTTATGGTTGATTCCTAAAGAATGGAATTTATCATAGCTCCCTAATAATATTTGGAGGATAAATGCTGTAAAGAGAAATCACTATGTGTGTTTCCCTTGATTTAAATGGATCGAAGATCCATGCAATTTATTTATTGAAGTTTTTAAAACTAAATGACATGATGGCATGATGACATGATGCGAGGCACAAATAAAATAGAGCAAGCAAATAAAACACACGGCTAAACTCGGAATACATGGAAGGTGAAAGTGAAACTTATCCCCTGGTGGTTTTGGTAATTCATAACAACATATAGCTCATTGAACTAATAGTCATTCAAGTTAAATGTTTCAGAAAGTTCAATGATTGGCATGGCATGGACTAGAGATGTGGACCCCTCAAAATGCTAAGGACACATATTGGCAAAAGTTCAAGACTCCTCATTTCCATTTTAGTGATCCAAGATCACATCGAGTCCATAGGAAAATCCAATACTATTAAAAGGGGATGAGGTGTTGCCTAATGGTCTACTTGCTTAAAATGCTTAGTGATATGCTTCAAAGCCCTCAACCACTTTCTCGTATCCAAATTTGTCCTAAACCTAAAGTCAAACTCGGCCCCACCAGTTTGATTCATCCGGCGCCACCGAGTTCACTTGACGTAGCCATAGCCACAAATCATAATCAGTCCGGTCTCACCGATAGGGATCTCGGTCTCACCGAGATGGGATTGCAAACTGTCTGTTTCCCTTCGTAATGTTTCGGTCATACTGAGATGAGCGATCGGTCCCACCGAGTTTGCAATGAAAACTCTCTGTTTCCTTTTCATAACGTTTCGCACTCACCAAAATTGGCGATCGATCCCACCGAGTTTGCTTGACCAAGTCTCTGTTTGTTATTGCTGAAATCGGTCACACTAAGTTCAGGCGATCGGTCTCACCGAGATGAGGTTTTGCCCTAACCCTAGCGCATTGGTCCCACCGAGTTGATCTCGTCGGTACCACCGAAAATCCTAATGTTCACATTTTAAATTAGATCGGTCCCAACGAGTTCCTTTATTCGGTCTCACCGATTCTGGTAAAATGTGTGTAATTGTTAGATTTTGTGTGGAGGCTATATATACCCCTCCACCCCCTTTTCCATTTGTGAGAGAGCCATCAGAACGTGCCTACACTTCCACTACTTATTTTCTGAGAGAGAACCACCTACTCATGTGTTGAGACTAAGACATTCCAATCTAACCACAAGAATCTTGATCTCTAGCCTTCCCCAAGTTGCTTTCCACTCAAATCATCTTTCCACCATATCCAAATCTGTGAGAGAGAGTTGAGTGTTGGGAGACTATCATTTGAAGCACAAGAGCAAGGAGTTCATCATCAACACACTATCTATTCCCTTTTGGAGAGTGGTGTCTCCTAGATTGGTTAGGTGTCACTTGGGATCCTCCATCAAGATTGTGGAGTTGAACCAAGGAGTTTGTAAGGGCAAGGAGATTGCCTACTTCGTGAACATCTACCCAAGTGAGGCAAGTCCTTCATGGGCGGTGGCCATGGTGGGATAGAGAAGGTTGCTTCTTCATGAACCCTTCTTGGGTGGAGCCCTCCTTGGACTCACGCAACCGTTACCCTTCGTGGGTTGAAGTCTCCATCAACGTGGATGTACGATAGCATCGCCTATCGGAACCATGCCAAAAATCTCGGTGTCTACATTACGTTTGCCCTCTCCAGACCCTTCCCTTTTACCTTCATATGCAATGTTTTACATTCCACTCCTACTCTCTTAGAATTGCATGTGTAGGTTGATTGCTTGACTTATGTTAAGTTGCTAAAATCTGCCAAGACTTAAAATTGGGAAAAGGCTAGATTTTTATTTGGTCAAGTAGTGTAATCACCCCCCTCTAGACATACTTTCGATCCTACAAGTGGTATTAGAGCTTTGGTCTCCATTTTCCTTGGTTTCCATAGTTTCATTGATCATAGCCTTGGTTTCACAACCTAGGAGAGTATGTCATCTAGCAAGGAAAACTACCACCGTGGAGGTCCTTACTTTGATGGTACAATTTTGCTAGTTGGAAGCATATGAAACTACATATTCTTGGACATAACTTGCCATTTGGACTATTGTGTGTATTGGTTTGCAAGGTGAATTCTTTGATGGGAGAGAACCAAATCGTGAAGCAACCACAGAAGAATTGAAGATGATGTAATACAATGCTCAAGCTTGCAATATCCTCTTCAATGGATTGTGACCCAAAGAATTCAACAAAATCAACCATCTTGAGAATGCAAAGGAAATTTGGCATACTTTGATTGATATGCACGAAGATACCAAGTCCGTCAAGGAATCCTAATTGGATGTGCTTCAAAGTCAACTTGACAAGTTCAAAATGAAGGATGGTGAAGGTGTCGCTGAAATGTACTCTAGGCTTGTTCTCATCATGAATGAGATTGTCGGCTTAGGAAGTGAAGAGATGACTGACAGATTCATCATCAAGAAGATCCTAAGAGCCTTGGATGGAAAATATGATACCGTGTGCACATTGATCCAAATGATGCCCAATTACAAAGATCTCAAGCCAACGGAAGTCATTGGAAGAATTGTTGCTCATGAGATGTCACTCAAGGATAAGGAAGAGCTTCACGACAAGTCCAGTGGTGCTTATAGAGCTTCATGTGATGCTCCTACCACATCAAGTGAAAAACAAGTCTTCAATGAAGAATTGAGCTTAATGGTGAAGAACTTCAACAAATTCTACAAGAGTAGATGTAAAGAGAGAAGCTGCAAGTCAAGGTCCTACAATGACAAAAGATCTTCTAGTCGTGATCGAAATTGCTACAATTGTGGAAGACCCGGACACTACTCAAATGAGTGTACGACTCCCTACAAAAGAAAAGAAGACTCACCTAACACTACTAGGGAAAACCCTAGCAGTAGCGCGTGTTTTGTGCCCACTAATAGCGCGGGGGGCCGCGCTACTAATAAGGCGCTATAACTATTGCTTAGCGATAACGCGTGCCCGACGCTGCCATCGCTAGGACAAATAGTGCAGCGTTGTTCAAGACCACGCCATCGCTAAGGTATCTACTTGCAGCATGTTTTCTTTCCATCGCTACTAGTATTTTTTTATTTTTTTATTTTTAGTGTATTTATGCGCCATCATACAAATATTGGTACAATACCAGCTGTTATGAGGTTTACATCATTATGTCCATAACGAGTGTATTAAATGAAGGTGGATTAGGTTCAAGTGGAGGCAATATGTGGTGCATGTCAAAGTATACTACTAATCCAAACTTGATCTAGTTTGGACTAGTAGTACTTTCGATGTGCACCACATGTTGCCTCCACTTGAATCTAATCCGCCAGCACAAGCTATTTAATCATCATCATAGTCATTACCACCAACAATATTTATTTAATCAACACTAACACTAGCTAATAATAATCATCATAGTCATTACCACCAACACTAGCTATTTTATCATCATAGTAATAGTGTAGCACATCATCATCCTCAAACTCATTTCTAGCTAGCTAATCACTCCTGCTGCTCTCTCTTAGGTAAAATAACATAAAACATGTATAGCTCTCCTCCTCGATCAAACCTGGAGCATGCAGATGAACTGTCTCCTAATCGTGGGTAGCGATCTGCTTGCTGCCCCTAGTACTTCTCTGCGCTCCCCATCACATATTTGGTCCAGTCTTGCACTATTAAGCATCCGTCGCTAATCTTGAATGCACTAAAGTAATCAGAGGATATCTTGGCCGAAGTGATAATACTCATGGTACCTTTAGTCTCGATCCCATAAGGCACAACATTCATCGGGAGTCCTGTTGAAGAACATCGTGCGGTAACATACTTAGCAATGAAGTTTAGCTTCAAAAATAATGTATGGAAAAGATGCACCGATGACAAATAGTAAAAATCTTACCATCCTTCCTAAATAGATGTGACCATAGTTCATTACTTAACACTATTGGTCGCTCATTTTCGATACTAACATTTCTAAATGCAGAAGAAAATTTGTCTTGATAGTATCAAGATCCTCAAGCCATGAAACATAATGACTAAGCTCCCGGCAGTTGAGTTCAGCCCGTGACGAGATATGCGGTCCCGCCTACCAAGCTACTGGACATGTTTGCTTGCCCCAAAATAAGCCGACAATACAAATTAGTTGTCAACTATTTTTGAATAAACAATATCAAAGACATAAATATGGTTGAGAAACTTACATAATGGTATAACTGGAGGCATTTGCACATCGACCCAGATGTCGGTATTACCTTCAATATCATCTTCCGGACGAATATCAAAGGTGATAACCATATCAGGCTCAAATGCATAAGTCTTGCATAGTGCTCGCCATGCTTTGCATCCAAAATAGGTGTAGTCGTCTGAATTGTATAACTTTGCATGGAAAATATAACCATGCTCGGTCTTCAAGTAAACTTTCTTTTCCTCCATACTATGACTGAAACCTATCTTATCCAATACAAAAACTCTTGCATGGCAGGGGATACGCTAGTAGAATAGTAAAAAAATATACGTTGAAGCAAATGAAGCAGATGTCATGCTTAATTACGAAAAAAGACTTGTCGTTGTGACTTACTGTATCTACTTCGAAGTTCTCGTCCAACTTGATGCTGAAGCGCCTATCATCATCTAGGAAGATTGCGTCACACAGGCCGCGCTCGTCTTCGCATTATTTGCAAATACCGAAATCCTTCTCGTCGTCAGACATTTCCTATGTTCATAGTTAAAACATTAATTGAAAATCGATCGAAGACAACTACCAAGATACTCAACACACAAATCCGGGGCACTTGATATTTCCTACATATTCTAGCACAAGTCATGCCAAAATTCATGGAAAAATCCGGCATGACCTTTGCTAAAATAGGACATATCGAGCGCCTGAAATTTGCCGGAACGGAAATGAATCAACACTCCGGCAAAACATAGGCCACTCGAAGGTGTAACCTGCAAACATGACCGGCCACTTGGATATTGAGCAACACAAGATATACATTTCAAAATATCTTATAGGACTCAAATTAGCATGCATTCAATAAGCAAAAGTAAATCATGTCATGCGTCAGTACATCATCGAATATTATCACTAACATCACGAATAGTGTCATACATATAACATCACTAATACAACTAAAACTCTAGCACATAGGGTATCGGCGCGGGCGGTGGACACCCACAGAGAAGGCACCATCACGGGATCATAGCTCTAGTGAGATCCCGGAGAACTCGCCGTATTGGAGAACGGCTCGCTCCAACGCAAACAAGTAGCAACGGACGTGCGCGTCCTCCTCACAGCACACGGTGGCGCACCACCTCCAGAGTCCTCGAGCCTCGGATCATCAACGCCCACGCGATCGCCACGAAGAAGGTTCGGTCAACGACAGTGGCTCCTCACCAACCTGCGCCCCGGTGAGTAGCGCCTCCAGTACCACCCGGCGGAGCCCAATCCCGGACATGGCCGATCTGGTCAAGCAGGTGTAGTCCTCCGCCGACTTCGACGACGAGGATGCGGATAGGCATCGCCCACGTCGAGGCGGAAAAAATGCTTTAACTAAAAATCACCTAATTAGTACCTAGTTCTTACTAACTAGTTTTTACTAACTAAATAGAAGAAGGTCAAATTTTACTCGTTTTATTATGCATTACACTAGTGTTTATTCATCATCTAAGAAAACATCACCTAAGAAAAAATCCTAGCATATCAGATCCAATTCATTTCCACCCATAGATGAACCCTAACTATTTGATGCAACTAAAATTTGAAGAACCCTATCTAGGTAGAGGTAGGGGAGGGGGAGGAGCAGGCGTGCTCACCTCGATCGGGTGCCTGCGGCGAGAGAGGGGCAGGCAACGTCGAGGTCGAGCTTGGGCGGCGTCCGGGGTGGCGTTGAGGTCGGGGGTGGCGTCCGGGGCGACGTTGAGGTCGGGGGCGGGGGCGGCGTTGAATCCGGGGTCGGGGCGGCATAGAGAGTGTGCCGAGAGCGCACGGCAACCAACGGGCGACGGCGGCGGTGAGAGCAGGGGAGTTCGATTTGGGCGAAGTGGCCGCGGGGAAGGACGAACGTGGTGGTTAAGTGAGAAGTAGCGATGGCGCTCTCGAAAGCGCCTCTTTGCTACATTAGCTACTGCGTTACGGGATACGCGCTCGCTACTACTTTCTCCTTTTTCCCTTTTTCATTTATTTTTCTTCACATTTTATTTTTTTCCTTTCACCTTCTTCTATTTCTTTCATTTTCAATTACCTTTCTATTTGCTTTTCATTTAATTTTATATCCTTTAGTAGTAGCGAGTTTATAGCAAAACGCGCTGCTACAAAGAAAGTAGCAGTAGCGCGGTTCCATATAGATCGCTACTACTATGTGTACCATATCGGCTAAGCCGTGAGAATTTTAGTAATAACGTGTATGCAGCGAGACGCTCTCATCGCTCTGACGTTATCTGCAGCAGCAGTTTAAGCAAAGCGCTGCTGCTATTTAGCACCAGCGTGCTTCTTTGACCCACGCTACTGCTAAAGTTCTGTGTATAAGGTTTTCCCTAGTAGTGTAAAGTCAGAAGTAGAAGAGATGAATCACCTCCAAGAGAGAGAAGGAGTAGAGATGATCGTTAAGAACGAAGACCCTCTCGCAGAAGCAAGGATTAGGAAAGGAAGGACAAGTCATGAAGGTGCTGCACGAAAGAAAGACATCAAGCTCATGTTAGTGAATGGGTATCCGGTTCCGACTCCGACAACCACTCCAAGAGAAGTTATCGATCCGACTCCGAATATACTCACGATGAAGGTGTTGCCGGTCTTGCACCTGTGTCAACCAACTCCTACGACATATTTGACTCACCAAATGAAGGAATTGGAAGATGCTTCATGGCTAAAGGCCCCAAGGTATCACACCCCGAGTATATTGATTTCAATAGCGATGAAGATGATTTGCTAGGTGATGATGATTTGCTTGTTGACAATGCTATTGATGAAAATTATGATGAAATTGCTATTAATCATGTTAATGAAGATGAAACGAATGACAATGATAAGAAGGAGATTGAGCTTCTAACTAAATAACTAAACACTCTTAAGTTAGCTCATGAAACTACTTTAGAGGATCATCGAGAAGTTTTTAAAACTCATGAGAAGCTACGCTTCGAAGAGCTCAACTTAGAGAAAGAGCATGGGTTGTTAAAGGCAATCAATGATGATCTTCGGAAGAAAAGTTCTTCTTACATTTCCAAACATTTAGTCCTGTCTACTTAGATGTCACAAGTAAAATCTAGCAACAAGAGTAAGAAAGATTCTTCTTCTAGTAGTAATAACAATCATGCAAAATCCAATATTGTTGTTTCTAGTATGTCGGATTTCAGGTTCCGCAAACCCTAGAGAGGTGTGCGTGCGGAGATCTCGACCTACCCAGCCTGCCTATTCGTGATCCTCACAGCCTAGTGCGTCGAGTTCAAAGGGACAGAGAGACACATAAGTTTATCCTGGTTCGGGCCACCTTGCGGTGTAATACCCTACTCCAGCTTTGTGGTGGATAGCCTCGAGGGGTTGAGGATGAAGTAGTACAGTGGATGAACATCCTCAAGAGGTGAGGTGTTCTTGACCTTGAGAGAGCCAGTGAGGTGGTCGAGTGAGAATGGATCCGATCCCCTTCTATGGTTGTGGCTAAGTCCTATTTATAGAGGCCTTGGTCCTCTTCCGAAATGTTGGCGGGAAGGGATCCCACAATGGCCAGATTTGAAGGGGGCCGGAAGTACACCCTATCCTGACTAAAGTGGTCTTCGCCTGCAAAAGCCTCTAGTTGTGACGCTGCGGTGGGCTCGATGATGACCTCCGTCCTGGCGGTCTTGGTCTTGTTGCACCAGAATGGAAATCTTTGTTTGATTCCTCGGGACTCCGCGCCTGTTGCTTGCCTCCCTTGCACCAAAGAGGAAATTAGTACTCTGCGTTTGCTGGCACCCGCCTGGCCTTGGTCGTCATGGCTCACGTCAGCTGAGCCTCGTGAGGTGCACCTTGCATAGATGTCTCCGCTCCTAGGGAGCCAGCCTGAGGAGACCGATCCCCTTGGAGGTCTTAGCGTCGCCCGCCTCACGAGGCTTGGCCCCTCACGAGGGTCTTGAGTTGTCGATGCTGAAGCTGCGCCGTACCAGGCCATCGATGGAGCCACGCAGTGGGCCGCAGGCAGGCAAGTCTGGGTACCCCGTATCTAGAACGCCTATAGTAGCCCCCGGGGCCAAGGTGCGCTCGGACTTGGCTTCTAGGCGAAGTCAAAGGGCAAGTGCGGAGTGCCACGGGCCCTAACCGCCTGCGGCCTTGAACGACGTGTGGCGATTGATGTGACGTGGGTGTCTCCACTTCCCCATGCTGCCTTGAAATCCGCCAAGCCTGGTGGTTGCCCATTACCAGAGAAGTTCGCCCCTGTAGATTGTCACGCTTGGCCCTCGCTGTTTCTCTTCCCAGGCTCGCAATCCTTCGCTCAGATCTAGTGTAGGCGATGCTTCCCCTTCCTAGCTTCCGCCATGACCCCGCGGCAGAGGAAGAAGAAGGGGAGGTCGTGCGCCCCGGCTGGACCTCCGCCGGCCTTGGAGCCGGCTCTTGAGCAGTCGACGGTGATCAATTGGGAGGGCCTGAACAAGGTCCGCCCCGCTCTCGCAGCCGATTCCAACGAGCAGAAAGCGACGGCTGCCTAGCCCGCGTCTTGGCTTGTGAATGATATGAGCGCCACTGAGATTCCCATCCATCTTCGTGCTCTCTTCGCGGGCCTGATTCTCCCTTTCTCTCCTTTCTTCAACGCCATAATCTCGCACTACCAGATCCACCTGCTGCACCTGGATCCCCGCTCCATCATCTTCCTTGCTGTCTTCGCATTCCTTTGCGAGGCCATGGTCGACATTGCTCCTTCTGTGGCCCTATTTTGCCATTTCTTCTTGCTCCGCCTGGTCGACACCCGCCAGTGCTCGGGGTGCGTGTCCTTCGAAGTTGTTGAGGCGACGACCGGCTCGGGAATCGACTTCGTGCTATCACCAGACGCGAAGGGGTTTCGGAAGCAGTGGTTGCTTGTTGATGCCGGTACGCGCAGCCCCCTGCTTCTGACCCCTCGAGCACCGGCCGTGCCCAGCTCCGACTGGGGGCACGCAAAGTTCGTCGACGGCCGGCTTGCCTGCGTCTGGAAGCAGCTGGACAGGTAGTAGAAGCTAGGGGTGACAGTGCCAATGGTGGTGAAGGAATTCGTCCAGTGGCACATCGGCTCGCTCCAGTGCCATTCTCGCCCAATGTGGGCCTTCACCGATGTCAAGGACTCCATGAGGCTCCAAGAGCCGGCGCTGCCTTCCAAGACCCTGAACAAGGTGCTTGAGTTTCTGATGGGCAACTCCAGACCCGCCGATCTTCCAGGAAATGGTTGTCTCCTCTACCAATGCTCGAACAAGGTGGCCTTCATGGAGCAGATGCCCCTTTTCAATGAGTGGGGGTTACTCCCGGCTGGCCTTGAGGGGCCTCATGAGAATCCCATCCTCGTGGCTCCCTTTCTTCTTGATTCTGTGGTCTGTGCCCCAAATGTGGAAGCAGGGGGGTGCACACAACCAGCCGCTATCGAAGCGACCTCCGGAGGTCCTGCACCATCAAGTGGTCCAGAGGCCGGGGCTCCTGAGGCCCAGGAAAGGGCCACCACAGGGTCGGCGCGACCCGGTACTCCGGAGGCAAAGGCTCCTAAGGATCAGGGCAATGGCTCCGAGGTGGCTGGTGATGGGGAGGCGCCTCCTGGAGCTCCTGAGGCGACCAACCAGGAAGCCCCACCGAGCGCTCCCGCTCCTGAGGCTGACGCGCGGGGCGCCCCGCAGAGCGCTCCTGCTCCTGGGGACTGTCCCTCGAGGCCCGGCCGGCCTCGCCTGAACCTTGAAGCTCTCCGCAAGAGGAAAGGGTCTCTGAGCTGCAATGGTGATGCCCGACGGCCGCTGAAGCTAAGGAAGTACAGAGCTGTGGACAAGTAAGTACCTTATTCTAGTGACTTCCTGCGCACCATGTTTTTTCCTGATCAGGGCCTCGGAGGGTCCCCGTGGTGATGAAACATCAGGAGAGGCTTTCTTCAGATCCTGGCTCGACCCCGATGCATAGCCCCCCACGCCAAGCTCCCACACAAGGCACGGGGCCAACTCCGGCCGCTGGGGCGCCGCCCGGGGGCCTCAGACTCGAGCCTCTTACTTCTTCCTCCCACAACCTGGTCTAGAAGGTGGGGGTGTGTCGACGGTCTCCCCGCTGATCACCGCTGGCGACCGAGCGCCCTTTGGGCCGTCTTCTTCAAGCCCCCGGAGGCAGGCGAGACGCTTCGCACTCCTCCAGAAGCCCCCGGAGCCGAAGACAGACTCGGCCGCACGTTGGAGTTCACACGCGGGCGCATCCCTGTCCGCTTTGAGTTCTTCGGTGAGGCGATGCGCGCGATGATCCGGCTTGGTGGAGAGCTTGCCGATTTCGACACCCGGCTCGAGGCAGAGGACCGCCGGTTGGCACGTGAATGGCACCAGCTGAAGGTCGCCATTAACCTCGGGCAGCTTCAGCATGATCGAGCCGATGCGCGCGCCTCGGCTTCCCTTGCAACATCTCGCGAGGCATGTGCCCACGCTCTGGAGGAGGCTGGTGCCGCCGACCGCCGATGTGAGGAAGCCGAGGAGCGGGAGCGGGAGCTCCTAGCTTCAAACTCTGCCCTTCAGCAGGAGATCAAGGCGAGGCGGGCCCTCCTGGCCACGTCGCCGGGCAAAGTGCCTCTCATCGAAGCGAAGCTTCTGAGACTCCAGGAAGACCTGGCTCTGGAGGCTATGGAGCATAGCCTAGCGTCGGAGTGGCTGGAAGTGAGGGAGCACCAGTCGTCTACGGCTGAGGATGCCGTCGCCACCCGAGAGGCCCGGGTCCAGCTAGAGGTTGAGGAGAGGGTGGCGAAGGCACACGCGAACTTGGCTGAAGAGCACCGCCTGAAGCCAGAGTTGCTCGAAGATGAGCTTGAGGGCAGGACCACCACCCTGAAGGTGAAGTTGGAATCTGGAACAGCACGAGAGGGTCACCAAGGAGGCCCTGGCCTCTTCTGAGTCTACCTTGACTTCTGTCCGCGCCGAGTTATCCTCCCTTCAGCAGTAGGTCAAGGATACTGCATCCCTTGCAGAGAGGACTGCGAACGAAGCAAACCGTCGCCTGACGCTACAATGCTAGCACGCTTCAATGCTCCAGGATCTCTGAGTCAGAGCTAACCGCGCCTTGGGTACCATCTGCGATGAGAGCGCGCCTCATCTGCCCGAGAACATCTACGCCAGGCACCTCAACTTCTTCATTGACATTGTGACCCGCCTGGAGGATCGGGCCACGAGGGCTCACAAGCCTGTTGGGGAGAGGAGTCGGGGTCTTCTTGGGCGCGCGTTCTCGCGTGTCTTCAGCAACCTCCTCAGCGGCGATTCCCACTTCGACTTCAATGTTGTGCTAGCCCTTGTGCCCGCGGCTACTCAGGACAGACTGGCCAGGTGGGTGGATGACCATGTGGACGCCCTGGTGGAAGAGTTTACTCCTGAGGATGACACGGTCATGATTGCAGCCGGAGCAGGTGGCGCAGTTGGCAACGATGAAGAGGATGGTCACGACAACACAGGCAGTGTGAGCAGCGCGGATGGAGGTGATGAAGAGGGTACATGCAGCTAGTCCCGCACTTCTTTTGCTTTAACCTGTGTGACCAAAAATTGAACGCCTCCTCGTGAGAGCATTTTGAAGGGGGGGGGCTTGCAATGTATATGGTTATGAAATGCTTTAGAAGTAGTGCCTGTGGTGCGACCTAGCAGGTCTGCAGGCCTAGGCAAGATAGCCGCTACAACTTACCTTTGGTTCCGCAGGTCTCGGGTGAGCTCTGATGTCGCAGCAACACTTGTTATCTTAAGGTGGGCCTGCTGCAGGCTCGCGAGGATCCGAGTCTCCCGAGGAACCTGCTAGCATGTCCTGGAGTGCGTCGCAAGTGACTAGCTGCCGGACCACGTCAAGGTGCGCGTGTGGTGGCCGCATCCCTGGTCCCCGGGGGGAGCCTTTGCATGCTCGGGGCCGGCCCGATCATGCTTGACGTGCGCGCACCGCACCGCACCGCAACCAGCCCCCGCTCGCGAGGCGCTCGGGGGAGGGGTAGCAGGCGCGAGTCCCGCTTGAAACCATGAAACCAGAAAGCGGAAGAACGACACAAGACAAGAAAGCATCCCCCAATTTTCTTTTGGTAAACGCACATGAACCAAGTCCATTCCAAAAAGTCGGCGAATTGGGTAGAAAAAGAGAGGCAAAAGCAAACAACCGCATCCGACGCCTAGCTAGTCTTCTGGTCTTCTCACAAGCATGGAGCTAAGTGCTTCCACTGGACGTGGGAATAGTCACTGGGGGACCGTGTTGACGGCCAGCGCGGAGCATGGTGCTTACACTAGGACATGGGTGGGAGCCCTCGTGAGGCCCAGTGTATGCATTTTAGGAGACTCAAGGCGTGTCAGCCCCACTCATTATTACATGAGAGTGTCACGAGCGGAGACCTTCACAGGCCGGAGCCTTGCTTCATGTCACCCGACGGGGACCCTGCCCTGCGCCGGCCATGACCACCATTGGGGCGTCCGGAAACCAGGATGAGACCAAGGGGCAAGGGGGACGCTGGCGGCGCCCTCAGTGATCGTAGGCCCTCTGCCAGGGGGAAGGGCTTGCCGGTGCCTTCCTCGGCGGGGGACCTACCTTCGAGCAGCGTGTTGCTCCGCGTGGCGCGGGGGAGGCCCTGGACCCAGGCTCCCCCCACACTGCTTCCAAGGCCCTTCGTGCTCCTGCGGCTAGGCCGTCGCCCTGGGAGCCCTGGCAGTGGCTGCGGCCTGGTTCACCTGCGATCCATGGTTAGCGCAAGCATGCTCGTGAGTTGTTAGTTGTACCCAGCGGTTGTTGCTGTCGAAAGCGTCGGTGGAGCCCTGCAACGGCTCGCAAAGAGCCTCAGCTTCGTGCACCTCCAGCGCCCAGCCTGGCGTGGGGGGTCAGCTGGGGCCTTCTCCCGGCGCGTACCTCAGGTCCATTGCGACGGGCATGTAGGCTTCTGGGCTGGCCGTGCCGGAGTCGCTGCCCGGTTTCATCGCGCTTCTGCCCCCCGCGGTCGTCATCATGTCCTGATGACCAAGGGCCGTTACCCTGCGCGACCCCATGGGAGGTTGCTCGGGGCTGCCCCGCCTTGAGGTGGCATCGTCGAAGTAGTGCGGGCCGCGCCGTGAGGTAGGCCGATGCCGCGAGGCTCTTCAGGGGCCCTGGGAGGGGGCGCGCGGGTGTGGCAAGGGTGAGCGCCCGCCCCCGCCATGGCTTGGGACGTGGGCAGGGTGCAGAATTGTAATGCCCCGAGACCGACGCTCCAGAAGACTTCCAGCTATTTCAAGTTTCGCCGTGCGATGTATTTGTTTGATGCATTCATCATTGCATCATTTGCATTGCATCATGTCATCATGCAACCCTTTTTAAAACTCAACTAAAAAAATTGCATAGATCATTGATCTATTTAAATCGAGGGAATTCACATGGTGATTCTCTTTATAACATATCCTCTCGATATTTAGGGAGCTATAATAAATATTCCATTAACTTTGGAATTGATCACAACACACTTGCAATTGAAACTCCTTTCGTCTCTAAATTATTTAAATCCTCCATCTTTCTCATGTTGCTCCAAATCTAGTTGTATTATGTCAAAGTAGTCACATGCCATTTCGGTTAACTTTGGGTTTATTTGGCCCTCCAAATAAATTCCTTGGCACCTCCTTTCTTTTACCTTTTTTTTTAGGGCTTCCTTTCTTTTACCTAAGTATGGAAAAGAAATCCTTTTACCTAAGTATGGAAAAGAAATCCTTTTCTTTCTTTGGGCCAGCCAAGCAGGCCTCCAGGCCTTTTCCTTCTCACCGAAATGGCCCAAGGCCCCGTCGGTCCCCTCCTAACCCTAGCCGCCAGGAGCCCGATCCCCATCTCTCGATCCCTCCTGACCCTAAAAAAAAAAAAAAAAATCTCTCGATCCCTCCTCCTCGTTCCCTTCCGCCGCCACCTGCCTCGACTCCCACTCGAACCCATCTCCACCCTCTCGATCTCCCAAGCACAACCATCTCTCTTCCTCCCTTCGCTCCCGATCCCTTATTCAGCGCCACCAGGAGGGCCACCCTGCGCGCGACCAACGCCGTCCCATCCGCGCCTCCTCCTCCCTCCGTTCGGCCACGACGCCCCGCGCCTCTTCGCCTCCGCATCTGGCCGCGTCATCAACCCCGCCGCCCTGCGTCGCCGGACTGCCCGGCCTCCTGCGCCACCCAGGATGGCCAACTCTGCCAGTGCCTCCCCTGCCTCGTCATGTTCTAGGGCGAGGAGGACAACCCGCATCGCCCTGCCCGGCCACGACCCCCCCTCCCGCCGGTGAGTAGCACGCCGGAGCCGCTGCCCCGTCGCCGTTCCATTCCCCGTCGTCCCGGCGCGTTCCGTTGCCTCACAGCCGCCACGGGCTAGCATCGCCGACCGCCGACTTCCTCTGCTTCGCCCCCTCCTCTGCTTAGAGGCAAGCTAGGCAAATCGTTTGGACTGGACCGGGTCGAGATCGACTCCGCCGCTTCGGGTCCAGGCGATCCCAGTTCACCGTCGCCGCGCCAAGTTCCCTGCCGCTGTGGACGCGAGCTTCTCTGCCTCCCCCTGCGTTCGTTACACTTTCCAGCGCCGCCACCATCGTCAGAGATGGGCTTCCGCCGCCCAGATCCGCGTCTCGGCCTCGTCCTCGCCAGATCCCCATCGCTGCTGCACCTGTACATCGCGTCGTCGCATTGCTGCTGCCGTAATAGGGGCACTTTGGATCGTGAACACCAAGACCGCCGAGAACGCAAGATGCAGCCCCGAGGCCTCACTTGCTCGCTGCCAAATTCCACCTCGGCACCACTTGCACCCATACATCTGTGGTCCTCGCTGGCACACCAAGACTGAACCCATTAAGTACCCTTTGGATGCGCCAAGTTCCATGGCGTTGCGTCAAGTTCCATCCCGAACGTGTACAACTACTGTCACCGTGTACCACTACTTCTACTACCGTCGCCCCGAAGACGTTGGATTCGTCAAGTACCTCTCCGAAACGAACGTGTACAACTACTTCCACTACGACCATTGCGAGAACGTCTGCTTCCTCTACATTGCTAAACTCGATCTGCCCCAAAAATGCACACTTCGAAGGTATAACCCTCGAGGTGACGACCGTGGACCCTATGCGTGTGATGTATGAGACGCTCATGTTTGCACCGTGTACGAGTTGTCTTTGCACGTTCCTCCTCGTTTGCATGTCGTCGTCTCGTGGGAACCCAGTATCCGGGATCACCCCACCATCTTTGCATGTTCCGTCCATTCACACTTGCTCTTTTGCATTGGTATCTCAATGAGTTGTCGGATCATCGGAATGTTGCCATGGTACCATTTCTGTTGTAGTTGCCGTGGCATCCCTTTCGTTTCGCCACGGTGACAAATGCTTCATAACATGCTCATGTCAACATTTTCATAATTTTGCATAAAACTTGTACATGCCATCGGTATCATGATAACAACATTTAAAATGCTTAAAATTGCTGTTTGCTTTAAATTGCTAAATGACATGGGGACTTTCCGGAATTGTTGTTTGTTGTTTCCGACCTCAATTAAACTTGCCTAAATGGTTAGTTTACTTATGTTTCACCTCTTACCATGTTTAACAACATTTAATATTGTTGTGTACCTAAACGAGAGCGAACTAAATAACTCGAATGTGGTGTTTTGTCAATATGCAACTCGTTGCATATTGAGCTCCACTTAATTTGTACTATTGTTTGTTGCACTTTGCCATGACATGCCTCATTAAACTGGACATGCATCATACTTGGTTGTGCATCGTGCCATGTTTACGTGATGGTTGTTTACCATGTTTACTTCTTTTCGGTTGTGCTTCTTCTCGATAGTTCCCGTTTTTGTTGCGATCGTGAGGATTCGTTCGACTATGTTGGTTCGACTATTTCACGGACTTGTTCTTCTTCATTGCGGGATCTCAGGCAAGATGACCATTACCCTCGATATCACTTCTATCTTTGCTTGCTAGTTGCTTTGTTATATCGCTATGCTACGCTACCTATCACTTGTTTACCATGCCTCCCATATTGCCATGTCAAGCCTCTAACCCACCTTCCTAGCAAATCGTTGTTTGGCTATGTTACCACTTTTGCTCAGCCCCCTCTTATAGCGTTGTTAGTTGCGGGTGAAGTTGAAGATTGCTCCATGTTGGAACATGTTTATGTTGGGATATCACAATATCTCTTATTTTAATTAATGCATCTATATATTTGGTAAAGGGCGGAAGGCTCGGCCTTAGTCCTAGTGTTTTGTTCCACTCTTGCCGCCTTAGTTTCCGTCATACTGGTGTTATGTTCCTTGATTTTGCGTTTCTTACGTGGTTGGGTTTATGAGAACCCCTTGACAGTTCGCTTTGAATAAAACTCCTCCAGCAAGGCCCAACATTGGTTTTACATTTGCTTAACAACCTATAACTTTCCCTTGGGTTTTCGCGAGCCCGAGGGTCATCTTTATTTTAACCCCTCGGGCCAGTGCTTATCTAAGTGTTGGTCCAAATCGGGCAGCCTGCGGGGGCACCTCGGGGAAACTTGAGGGCTGGTTTTACTCGTAGCTTGACCTATCCAGTGTGCCCTGAGAACGAGATATGTGCAGCTCCTATCGGGATTTGTCGACACATTCAGGCGGTCTTGCTGGTCTTGTTTTACCATTGTCGAAACGTCTCGTAACCTGGATTCTGAGACTGATCGAATCTTTCTGGGAGAAGGAATATCCTTCGTTGATCGTGAGAGCTTGTGATGGGCTAAGTTGGGACACCCCTGCATGGTATAAACTTTCGAGAGCCATGCTCGCGGTTATGTGGCAGATGGAAATTTGTTAATATCCGGTTGTAGAGAACTTGACACTTGACTTAATTAAAATGCATCAACCGCGTGTGTAGCCGTGATGGTCTCTCTTCGGCGGAGTCCGAGAAGTGAACACTGTCTGTATTATGTTTTAACATAAGTAGTTTCAGGATCACTTCTTAACCGCTCCTCATTTGGACTCTCCTAGCTCCTCCTACCTATAAATATGTGGCCTCCCCCGAAAATCCGCGCAGATCAAACCCTACCCTAACACCTCCCCGCCGCCGGACATGTCCGCCTCCGCAGCCGGACGCGTCCACCGCCACCTCCACGTCGCCCGGACCAATCCGGGGACGCCACATCAGCGCCGCCGCCTCCCTCCTCCACTCACGCGCCGCCACGTCGCCTCCTCCCTCTACCAAGACCGCCATGGCCCGTTCGTCGGATCAGGCCCATGCTGGGCGATCCGGGCCCGCCCGCCCCGCCCGCCGCCACGCCGCCCGTCCAGCGCCGCCCCTTGGATCTGCCGCCGCGCCACTCCGGCGGCTTCGCCGCCAGCGCCGTCTCCTCCGGTCCCCGCCGCCCGCCGCGCTCTCCGCCGCCTCGCCCAGGCGTTCGCCTCCACTGCCCGGCGGCGCTTCGCCCCGCCGCCGCCCTGCCGGCGCTTGCCTCCGCGCCAGCCCGCCCCGCCCGCCTCGCCTCCTCCCTCCGCCTGCCTCCGCGCCATGCGCGCCGCAACTACCCATAAGCGCCTCCATCGTCCGGCGACCGGCCGTGCGCCGCCCGGCCGCCCGGCGACCTCTGCTCATCCACATGACTCTTCTTCTCCGGCGAGCCCGATCCAGATCCATTTCGGAGGTTGACTTCCCCCCCTCCGTTTTTCACTAAGTCCCGAATATTTCAGTATTATCAAGCCTTGTTCATCATGCCGTATCTCTGCATCTGTAGCTTCGTTTCGTGCGTGTAATATGTCAAATTGTTCGTCTCGGCGAGTACTTCATTTCATACAATTGCATCATTTTTATTTGAGCTCATCTTGATGCCCAAATCTTTGTTGGAAGAGTGCATGTTCTTTGTTAATCTATTTGGCTGTTATAACATGCTCATTTGTCATTTTTGCCATGTTTGATGTGTGCATCCTATGAGGTTGAGCTCTACATGTGTTTTGATCTATGATATGCCAGCTTTCCATGTGTGCTACCCATGTATTTTTGTGAGTTGTGTGCTGAGTGCATTGAGCTTGTTAAGTAGGGCACTTGCTGTTGCTGTTTTGCTAGGTTGATTCTGTTATTTCGTGATGCTATGTTAACATGCTGCTACAAGTCATTTCGTGCATTATTCTGGAGATGTTCACTAAGGATGTTTTGTTATACATGTCTTGCTCTATCCATTCATGCTCCTGGTTGCATTTATAGCTTGCTGTAACATGTTGTAAACTTGCTCCAAAGTTGCTAAATAATGTTGCTCTCAGCCTGTTAACATTAAGTTCAATGTTTCCATGATTGCTTGCTAGTGATCCATGCACCCTATGACCTTGCTCTTGCCATGTATAGCTTCGCAAACATGTCTTCTTACTGTTGGTTGCCTTGCCATGCCATGTATTACTCTGTGGTGAGTGGTTCAAGCTCACCAACATGCCTACTTATTGTTGTTCCTGCCATCTTTAAACTGTAATAACTTGCCATGTTTACATGGGTGCCATCATATTTTCTGATCCTTTTTGGCTCATGGTCAGTAGGGGACTGTTGTTCTATGCATTTAGTAGTATCATGCCAAGACTTTGTTTGCCATGATAAGTTCTTGTAACATGTTGTTTGATAGCTCTAAACATTGCAGCCTGATGTTATTTCCTGATAAGTCTGAAACTGTTATTATTTGCAATCTTACCATGTGTGTTTGAGCATGTTCTAGTGATTTCTGGAGATAGCTCAGTGTTCATGTTTTGTTATGCTTTACCTGTACTTCATGCCCATGCCTTTTGTTTTCATATTGTGGTCTGTAGCATGTTGTTTTGATGCTTGCAATATGCCTAGTTGCTGTTATGGACAGATTGTTGTCATATCTTGTATAGAGTGTATGTGTTGAACTGTTGCTCCGTTTTGAGTGCGCTCTATATGTAACTTGCTTGATTTTGCATGTTGTCTCATATTATCATGTTGCATCCATGTTTTGAGGTGTTTGCTTGATGTTTGTATGCATTTTGCATCAATGCCATGTTTAACTTGTTTTGCTCATATCTTCTAGGCCGTAGCTCCAAATCTAATGAACTTTATATGTAACTTGACTAGAATTTCGTGTAGATCATCTTGGTGATCTTTAACTTGCTGTTTAACAACTTGAACATAAGGTTTATTCAGATCTGGACCAATTTCGAAATATGCATACGAGGACTTACCAGAATTGTTATATGTTGTTCCCGGCCTCATTTAAACTTGCCTTGATGTGTTGTTCTTGTTTGCATCATCTCTTGCCATAAGTAGCTTCATGTAGTCATGTCTTGCATCATGCTTGTTGTGCATCATGTCTTGTCATGTGTGGTGTGTTTACCATGTTGTGTGCTTCTTTTCTCAATAGTTCCCATTTCGTTGCGATCGTGAGGATGCGTTCGTCTACGTGTGGTTCGTCTTCGTGGCTTCATCTTCTTCATGGACTCGTTCTTCTTCCTAGCGGGATTTCAGGCAAGATGACCGCTACCCTGGGTCTCACTACTATCATTGCTATGCTAGTTGCTTCGTTCTATCGCTATGTTGCGCTACCTATCATTTGCTCTTCAAGCCTCCCAAACTGCCATGAACCTCTAACCTTTGACACCCTTCCTAGCAAACCGTTGCTTGGCTATGTTACCGCTTTGCTCAGCCCCTCTTATAGCGTTGTTAGTTGCAGGTGAAGTTGAAGATTGCTCCATGGTGGACAGGGTTTTGTTGGGATATCATAATATCTCTTATTTTATTAATGCATCTATATACTTGGTAAAGGGTGGAAGACTCGGCCTTATGCCTGGTGTTTTGTTCCACTCTTGCCGCCCTAGTTTCCGTCATACCGGTGTTATGTTCCCGGATTTTGCGTTCCTAACACGGGCGGGTGATTTATAGGACCCCTCTGACAGTTCGCTTTGAATAAAACTCCTCCAGCAAGGCCCAACCTTGGTTTTAACATTTGCCTCACTACCACCTACTTTTCCCTTGGGAGTAATTAACCCAAGGGTCATCTTTATTATAGCCCCCCCAGGCCAGTGCTTGTCTAAGTGTTGGTCCGAACTGAGCAGCCTGCGGGGCCACCTCGGGGAAACTCGAAGTCTGGTTTTACTCGTATGTTGACTTATCCGGTGTTGCCCTGAGAACGAGATATGTGCAGCTCCTATCGGGATTGTCGGCGCATCGGGCGGCTTTGCTGGTCTTGTTTTAACATTGTCGAAATGTCTTGTAAACCGGGATTCCGAGACTGATCGGGTCTTCCTGGGAGAAGGATTATCCTTCGTTGATCGCGAGAGCTTATCATGGGCTAAGTTGGGACACCCCTGCAGGGTATAAACTTTCGAGAGCCGTGCCCGTGGTTATGTGGCAGATGGGAATTTGTTAATGTCGGTTGTAGATAACTTGACACCGATCCGAATTAAAACGCATCAACGGCGTGTGTAGCCGTGATGGTCTCTTCTCGTGGAGTCCGGAAGTGAACACGGTTTCTGTGTTATGATTGACGTAAGTAGGAGTTCAGGATCACCTCTTGATCATTACTAGTTGATGGCCGTTCCTTTGTTTCTCTTCTCGCTCTCATTTGCGTATGTTAGCCACCATATCTTGCTTAGTCGCTGCTGCAACCTCACCACTTTACCCCTTCCTTTCCCATTAAGCTTTGCTAGTCTTGATACCCATGGTAATGGGATTGCTTGAGTCCTCGTGGCTCCTGATTACTACAACAACGATTGCGGTACAGGTTATGCGATGATCATGACGCGAGAGCGATGTTACTTGTTTTGGAGTTCTTCTTCGCTTCTTCTTCGATCGGGGATAGGTTCGGTCGGCAGCTGGGCTAGCAGGGTGGATGTCGTTTGAGCTTCAGTTTGTGTTTCATCCGTAGTCGGATGTTGATCTTATGTATGATGATGTTGTATTCGTGTGGCATTGTATGCCTCTTGTATGTATCCCCATGTAATATGTAATGTTGATGTAATGATATCCACCTTGCAAAAGCGTTTCAATATGCGGGTCTATCCTTGGTGGGACCTTCGAGTTCCTTTTGGATAGGGTCGCATATTGGGCGTGACATTATGTTCCCGGATTTTTGTGTTCCTTACGCGGTCGGGTGATTTATGGGACCCCCTTGACAGTTCACTTTGAGTAAAACTCCTCCAGCAAGGCCCAACCTTGGTTTTACCATTTGCCTCACCACCACCTACATTTCCCTTGGGAGTAATTAACCCGAGGGTCATCTTTGTTTTAGCCCCCCCGGGCCAATGCTTGTCTAAGTGTTGGTCCGAACCGAGTAGACTGCGGGGCCCCCTCAGGGAAACTCGAGGTCTGGTTTTACTCGTAGGATGTCTCATCCGGTGTTGTCCTGAGAACGAGATATGTGCAGCTCCTATCGGGATTGTCGGTAAGATCGGGCGGCTTTGCTGGTCTTGTTTTACCATTGTCGAAATGTCTAGTAAACCGGGATTCGAGACTGATCGGGTCTTCACGGGAGAAGGTATATCCTTCGTTGATCGCGAGCTTATCATGGGCTAAGTTGGGACACCCTGCAGGTATTATCTTTCAAAGCCGTGCCCGCAGCTTATGTGGCGAGATGGGAATTTGTTAATGTCCGGTTGTAGATAACTTGACACCAGATCCGAACTAAAACGCATCAACGCATGTGTAGCCGTGATGGTCTCTTCGGCGTGGTCCGGAAGTGAACACGGTCTTTGGGTTATGTTTGACGTAAGTAGGAGTTCAGGATCACCTCTTGATCATTGCTAGCTTTACGACCGTTCCTTTGCTTCTCTTCTCGCTCTTATTTGCGTATTTTAGCCACCATATATGCTTAGTCGCTGCTGCAACCTCACCACTTTACCCTTTCCTTTCCCATTAAGCTTTGCTAGTCTTGATACCCACGGTAACGGGATTGCTGAGTCCTCGTGGCTCACAGATTACTACAACAACAGTTGCAGGTACAGGTTATGCGATGATCATGACGCGAGAGCGATGTTTGCTTGTTTTGGAGTTCTTCTTCTGCTTCTTCTTCGATTAGGGGGTAGGTTCCAGGTCGGCGGCTTGGGCTAGCAGGGTGGATGTTGTTTGAGTTTATGTTTGTGTTTCATCCGTAGTTGGATGGTGCTCTTATGTAAGATGATGTTGTATTCGGGTGACATTGTATGTCTTATGTATGTATCCCCATCTATTATGTAATGTTGATGTAATGATATCCACCTTGCAAAAGCGTTTCAATATGCGGGTCTATCCTTGGTGGGACCTTCGAGTTCCTTTTGGATAGGGTCGCATATTGGGCGTGTTCAAGTTAATATCGAGCCTCGACCGACCCTAGGAGCCCCCCTTGATTGATCGTGTAGTTTGGCCGTTGTCGAGTCTAGAAGAAAACTGTTTTCTGAGTCTAGTTATATCGGAGAGTAGGAATTCTTTTTACTCCTCAGCCCCTTCGTCGCTCTGGTAAGGAATCTTGACGTAGGTGTTTTGAATTACTCCTCTTCCCCTTCAAATTTTCTTTAGGATCACGCAGTTGGTTTTTCCGATCGTTGGTTCTCATCTCTTTTCATCCGATGCTTTTCTCGTCAAGTTGACTCGAACCTCTTTGTCTTTTGCGAGATCAATCCTCAGTTGTTTTCTTTTCCCACCCGCCCACCCTTCTTCTTCTCGAAACCGGAGTCTGTAATCGAGTATCCATCCTACTCGTGCAAAGTCTTTGCTTTCTTTCCTTAATTATTTCAACCAGTGTTTTCTCTTCAAGTTATTAGTCGGTTCCCCTTTCCAAGTTGCCTTTGTTTTCCCGACCTCCCAACCTCTTCTTCCCGGAACCTGAGTCTCTTTCGAGCATCAATTTCATCCGTGTGGAGCCTCTTCAGTCTTCCGTCAATTGTTTCAACCAGTGAATTCTCGTCCCGTTTGACATTCTTCATCTCTTTGTCTTCTCTGGTGGACTCAATTAAAGTTTTTCGGGTTGATCATATCCCTTTCCTCGAAGTGCTTTCTTTGCTCGTTCGCCTCTTGCCATTCAATCCTTCTGGAGTTTGAAAGACTTCTCAGGATATTCGTCTATGTTCCAATTAATTCGAGGTTGTCACCTCATTCAAATATTTCATTTGTTCCGGTGCATCATCTATCTATTCAACATCCCTTTCCAACGGTGTTTTTTCTCTTTAGTGGGCCATAACCCATAGGTCTTTTCCCAGGATCTTACCCGACTCTTCTAATTATTCCGGAGCCATTCCTATTTCTTTTCAATTCTGACGTAAGTATGATTTCAACATTCAGATGCCTTTCCTAGATTGATTTCAAATCATTTTCATTGTTGGCTCAACCTCTTCGCTTGTCATTCTCCCGGAGTATCTCAGTAATTTTTGTGGTGTTTCTCGTCGTCTTTTGAAGACCGAAGAAGAGTTTTGCTCTAAATCTTATCTGTTCTCTCGAAGATTCGCGATTCTAGCTTCTTGTTATCCTCTCAAATTATTCCGTTTGTCAGATATTCCTTTTCTTACCCATCCAGAGTATGTCAGTAGTTGTTTTTCCATTTCATTTCACCGAAGGCCATCGTTCCAGAAGAATTCTTTGTCCTCACATTTCAGCTACCGTTATCCAGTTATCCCGGTGCTTCTTTCAAGTGTTATTTAATCAGCTCATGATCTCTTTGTTCTTTTGCATCTAATCCCCCTCAAGCATATTGTTCTTCTAATTCTTCTCAGGGATTCATTATCTTTCTTCATTCATTTTCAAATTCTTACGGTCTTCATTCAAGATTCCTTTTACTTTGTTTATCATATTAATTCATTCGTTCTTTCCAATCCTACCGGTGGTTCATGAAGACTTTCTCAAGTTTTGTGCTATATTCCCCCTTAATCCTTTTCAAGAAGAATAAGTAGTTTGCGAAATCCATTGCTTGTCATCAATTTAATTTGATGAAGGATAAGCATACAATAAATCTTATTCTTATTTCATCCAAGTGAGTAATCCCTTCCTTCGGAGTTTGTTCTTGATGAATAAATTCTAGTTTCAAGTATTTTCACCTTTTCTTTTCCGAAATTCAAATTTCCTCGGCCATGTCGTTGAAACCCCCATCTAAGTCACCGCAAGCTTTAATCCTATTCTTTCATCCTTCATTCTATCTCATCATCCTTTTTTTACTGGAGTTCTTCATGGTGGTTCTTCATGATTTAATTCATTCTTCAAGAGTTCATCAAGATTCTTGTTGGAGGAGTTCAAGTATCTTTCCTTCTTGCCTTCGAAGTGCAATTAATTCTCCTATTCTTCGGAAGTGGAGTTTTGCATTTCTTCGTTCTTCTCGGCCATCCAATCATTTCCGTTTGTGGCCGGTTAATACCTTATGATCTTGAGATGTTACCTATAAGACCACAACAAGCTTATTCTTTTCGTTGTTGATTTTCCCAACAACTCCATTTAATCCTTCCTTCTAAAGATGCTTTTAATTTCATTCGTGGCACAAGTTGTCATTTTCTTCTCCGTTCTTTTCATTCCACTATTTCAATTCTTCCGGAGGCATTGTGTCGTTCCTCTCGGCAAGTATTATTCCATCTTCTCAAGTTCATGTTCTATTCTTTCCATATTCAGCTGGAGTGTTGCCTAAATTCTTTCATTCTTATTCCTTTCCTATCTTGCTCTAACCGGAGTGATTTCAGAGTCTATCTTATTTCGTGATCTTTTGATTCTCGTCATTCTCGTCATTCCTCTCTTCTTATCGAGTGCTCTCGATTCTTTGCTTCTTCTCTTGAGTTCTTGTTTCACCTCATCCCTTTTCCTTTCTGTCTCGGTCCTAAGATCTCGGGATGAGTTCTCTTGTTAGTGGAGGAGTGTTGTAACGCCCCGGATTCGATGCGCCAGGTGTATGCCAGTTATTCGCCGTTGTTCCCATGTCATTTGCTTGCGTGTTGCATTTTATCATGTCATCATGTGCCTCTCATTTTGCATACGTGTTTGTCTCATGCATCCGAGCATTTTCCCTGTTGTCCGTTTTGCAATCCGGCACTCCTATGTCATCCGGCGTCCCCTTCTTGTCTCTTTTCGTGTGCGGGTGTTAAACATTCTCGGAATGGACCGAGGTTTGCCAAGCGGCCTTGGTACACCACCAGTAGACCGCCTGTCAAGTTTCGTGCCATTTGGAGTCCGTTTGATACTCCAACGGTTAACCGGGTAACCGCAAAAGCCTCTTTTGTGTGCATCCCAACACCCCTTCCAAAGTGGCCCAAAACCCATCCTAACCCCCTCCATGCTCTCCGCCGTTCGATCACGATCACGTGGCCGAAAACCGCTCTTCATTTGGACTCTCCTAGCTCCCTCTACCTATAAATTGGTGCTCCCCCCCCCGAAAATTTCACAGATCAAACCCTAGCCTCGCTCCCTCTCCGCAGCTGGACACGTCCGGACGGAGCCGGACACGTCCGCCCGCCGCCACCGACGAACCACACGCCGCAACGTGGCGCCGCAGCCACCCTCCGCCGCCGCCCGCCGAGGCCGGGTCGGCCCCGAGCCCATCTCCGTCGCCCATGAATCCGCCCTTTGCCAGCGCCGTCATCGGCCTCCGCCGCCGCCGCGGAGCCGTCGTCGTCCCGCCGCCCGTCCGGCCGTCGCCGCCGCCGCCGCCACGGAACCTCTTTGCCGCCCGTCGCCAAGGCAAACCTCCTCCGCCCAGCGTCACGCTCCGGCCGCCTTGTGTCGTCTCCTTACGCGCCCGGTCGGATCCAAGCGCCCCGGCCGCCCCCGGCCTCTTCTCCGGCCGCCTTCCCGACCTGCAGCTCCAGCGAGCCTCCGGCCACCTCGATCCGCGCGCCCGATCCGATCCAGATCTGGAACCCTAGAGGTTGACTTCGTTTTTTCGCTAAGTCTGCATAATTTTATTGCCCTGTTCATCGCATCATAACTCCATGCATACTGCTCCGTTTTGTGCGTTTAATATGTCAAAATATTCGCCATGAGATGCTCTACATTTCATTCCATTGCACCTTGTTCATTTGAGATCATCTTGATGCCTGAATCGTCGTTGCAAGAGTGCTATATGATGTTAATCTGCTGAAACTGTTATAACTTGATGAATTGTTATTTTTGTTGCATTTTGTGTGTGCGTCCTATGAGCTTGATGTCTACATGTGTTTTGAGGTATGCCATGCCATCTTTACAGTGGTGCCATCCATGTATTTTTATGAGTCTTGTACTGAGTGCATCGAGCTCGTGAAGTAGGGTACTTGCTGTTACTGTTTTGCTAGGCTGATTCTGTTATATTTTGTTGCTATGTAAACCTGCTGCTACAAGTCATTCTATGCATAATCTGGAGATGTTCACTAAGAATGATTTATTATACATGTCATGCTCTATCCATCCATGCCCCTGGTTGCATTTATAGCCTACTGTAGCTTGTTTTAATCTTGCTCTCAAAGTTGCTAAATAATGTTGCTATCAGCCTGTTAACATCAAGTTCAATGTTGCCATGTTTGTTGTTAGTGATCCATGCACCCTATGAACTTGCTCTTGCCATCATTAGCTGCATAAACATGTATTCTTACTGTTGGTTGCCTTGACATGCCATGTATTGCTCTGTGGTGAGTGGTTCAAGCTCACCAACATGCCTACTTATTGCTGTTCCTGCCATGTATGAATCTGTCATATAACTTGCTATGTTTACATGGGTGCCATCATATCTTCTGATCCTTTTTGGCTCATGGTCAGTAAAGTACTTTTGTTATATGCAATAAGAAGATTCATTCCATGCCTTTGTTTGCCATGATAAGTTCCTGTAACATGTTGTTTGGTAGTTCTAAACATTGCAACCTGATGTTATTTCTGCAAAGTCTGAAACTGTTAATATATGCAGTCTTGCCATGTGTGTTTGAGCATGTTCTAGTTGTTTCTGGAGATAGCTCAGTGTTCATGTTTTGTCATGCTTTACCTGTACTTCATGCCCATGCCTTTTGTTTTTACGTTGGGATGTTGTAGCCTATTGTTTTGATGCTCGTGATATGCCTAGTTGCTGTTTTGGACAACTTGTCCTTTAAACTTTTATAGAGTGTGTGTTGAACCGTTGCTCTGTTTTGAGTGTGCTCTATATGAAACTTGCTTGCATGTAGTTTCATATTATCATGTTGCATCCTTGTTTTGGTGTGTTTTCTTGATGTTTGTTTGCATTTTTCATCAATGCCATGTTTAACTTGTTTTGGTCATATCTTCTAGGCAGTAGCTCCAAATTAAATGAACTTTATATGTAACTTGACTAGAATCTCGTGTAGATCATCTTGGTGCATCTTAACTTGATGTTTAACAACTTGAACATAAGGTTTATTCAGATCTGGACCAACTTTGAAACTTGCATATGAGGACTTGCCGGAATTGTTATATGCTGTTTCCGGCCTCATTTAAACTTGCCTTGATGTGTTGTTCTTGTTTGCATCATCTCTTACCATGAGTAGCCTCATCTAGATTTCTCATGCATCATGCTTGGTTGTGCATCATGTCCTGTCTATGTGTGGGGTGTTTACTATGTTGTGTGCTTCTTCTCGATAGTTCCCGTTTCGTTGCGATCGTGAGGATTCGTTCGTCTACGCTTGGTTCGTCTTCGTGGCTTCATCTTCTTCATGGACTCGTTCTTCCTTGCGGGATTTCAGGCAAGATGACCGCTACCCTGGATCTCACTACTATCATTGCTATGCTAGTTGCTTCGTTCTACCGCTTTGCTGCGCTACCTATCATTTGCTCTTCAAGCCTCCCAATTTGCCATGTCAGCCTCTAACCTTTTGCACCCTTCCTAGCAAACCATTGCTTGGCTATGTTACCGCTTTGCTCAGCCCCTCTTATAGCGTTGCTAGTTGTAGGTGACGTTAAAGATTGCTCCATGGTGGACAGGGTTATGTTGGGATATCACAATATCTCTTATATTATTAATGCATCTATATATTATGTAAAGGGTGGAAGGCTCGGCCTTATGCCTGGTGTTTTGTTCCACTCTTGCCGCCCTAGTTTCCGTCATACCGGTGTTATGTTCCCGGATTTTTGCGTTCCTTACGCGGTCGGGTGATTTATGGACCCCCTTGACAGTTCACTTTGAATAAAACTCCTCCAGCAAGGCCCAACCTTGGTTTTACCATTTTCCTCACCACCACCTACATTTCCCTTGGGAGTAATTAACCCGAGGGTCATCTTTATTTTAGCCCCCTGCCAATGCTTGTCTAAGTGTTGGTCCGAACCGAGTAGATCTGCGGGGCCCCTCGGGAAACTCGAGTCTGGTTTTACTCGTGGGATGTCATCAGCGCCCTCGATGCGGCTATATCTCCCGTGTCGAAGCACGACTTAGAGGCATAACCGCATTGAAAGCAATGTCGCAAGTGAGGTAATCTTCACACAACCCAAGTAATACATAAGGGAAAAAGATACATAGTTGGCTTACAATCGCCACTTCACACAATTACATGAATAAAGCATTACATCATCCAGATACAATCAAGGCCCGACTACGGAACCAAAATAAAAGAAGAACCCCAAATGCGACAAAGGTCCCCGATCGACCCAAATGGGCTCCACTCTTGATCAACTAGAACGAAACAACACAAAGGGCAAGATCTTCATCGAGCTCCTCCTTGAGCTTGGTTGCATCACCCTTTCGTTAACATAGGCACCGCAAACTGGTTTTGGAAGTATCACGGTGAGTCACGAGGACTCAAAGAATCCCATTACCATGGGTATCAAGACTAGCAAAGCTTAATGGGAAAGGAAGGGGCAAAGTGGTGAGGTTGCAGCAATGACTAAGCATAATATGGTGGCTAACATACGCAAAGAAGAGCGAGAAGAGAACAAGCGGAGCGGTCGTGAAGCTAGCAATGATCAAGAGGTGATCCTGAACACCTACTTACGTCAAACATAACACGAAACCGTGTTCACTTCCGGACTCCGCCGAAGAGACCATCACGGCTACACACTCGGTTGATGCGTTTTAATTCGGATCTGGTGTCAAGTTGTCTACAACCGACATTAACAAATTCCCATCTGCCACATAACCGCAGGCACGGCTCTCGAAAGTTTATACCTGCAGGGGTGTCCCAACTTAGCCCATGACAAGCTCTCGCGATCATCGAAGAATAGACCTTCACCGGAAGACCCGATCGGTCTGGAATCCGGTACATCAAGACATTTCGACAATGGTAAAACAAGACCAGCAAAGCCGCCGGTCCGACAATCCCGATAGGAGCTGCGCATATCTCGTTCTCGGGCACACCGGATGAGCAAGACGTCGGGTTGGCATAGACCTGGTTGCCAGGGGCCGGACATCGCTTCGGTTTGGACCAAGACTTAGACAAGCAATTGGCCCGGGGCTAAAATAAAGATGACCCTCGAGAGAGCGACTCCCAAGGAAAAGGTAGGTGGTGGTGAGGCAAATGGTAAAAGTCAAAGTTGGGCCTTCTGGACAAGTTTTATTCAAAGCGAACTGTCAAGGGGTCCCATAAATCACCCGACCGCGTAAGGAACGCAAAATCCGGGAACATAACACCGGTATGACGGAAACTAGGGCGGCAAGAGTGGAACAAAACACTAGGCATAAGGCCGAGCCTTCCACCCTTTACCAAATATATAGATGCATTAATAATATAAGAGATATTGTGATATCCCAACCAAAATCCTGTCCGCCATGGAGAAATCTTCAACTTCACCTGCAACTAGCAACGCTATAAGAGGGGCTGAGCAAAAGCGATAACATAGCCAAACAACGGTTTGCATAGGAACGGTGTCAAAGGTTAGAGGTTCATGGCAATATGGGATGGCTGGACAAACAGGTAATAGGTAGCGCAGCATAGCGAAAGAACGAGGCAACTAGCATAGCAATGATAGTAGTGAGATCCAGGGTAGCGGTCATCTTGCCTGAAATCCCCCAAGGAAGAAGAACGAGTCCATGAAGAAGATGAAACCACGATGACGAACCACACGCAGACGAACGAATCCTCACGATCGCAACGAAACAGGAACTAACAAGAAGAAGCACACAACAAGGTAAACACACCACACAGGAACAAGGCATGATGCACAACAAGCATGATGCATGACCAAACTATATGAAGCTACTCATGGCAAGAGATGATGCAAACAAGAACAACACATCAAGGCAAGTTTAAATGAGGCCGGGAACAACATATAACAATTCCGGTAAGTCCTCATGTGCATATTTCGAAATTGGTCCAGAACTGAATAAATCTTATGTTCAAGTTATTAAACAGCAAGTTAAGATGCACCACGATGAACTACACGAAATTCTAGTCAAGTTACATATAAAGTTCATTAGATTCGGAGCTACGGCCTAGAAGATATGAGCAAAACAAGTTAAACATGGCATTGATGCAAAATGCACCTAAACATCAAGCAAACACACCAAAACAAGGATGCAACATGATAATATGAAACTACATGCAAAATCAAGCAAGTTTCATATAGAGCACACTCAAAACGGAGCCACGGTGCAACTCATACACTCTATACAAGTCATAGCAACAATCATCCATAACAAAGAACTAGGCATCTTACAAGCATCAAAACAACATGCTACAGCACCCCAACATAATAACAAAAGGCATGGGCATGAAGTACACGTAAAGCATAACAAAACATGAACACTGAGCTATCTCCAAAAATCACTAGAACATGCTCAAAATGGCATGGAGATATTGCAAGTAATAACAGTTTCAGACTTATCAGGAAAAAACATCAAGTTGCAATGTTTAGAGCAAGCAAACAACATGTTACAGGAACTTATCATGGCAAAAAAAGGCATGGCATGAATCTACTAATAGCATATATCAAAAGACCCTTACTGACCATGAGCCAAAAGGGCACGGAAAATATGATGGCACCCATATAAACATGGCAAGTTATATTACAGATTTAAACATGGCAGGAACAACAATAAGTAGGCATGTTCGTGAGCTTGAACCACTCACCACAGAGCAATACATGGCATGGCAAGGCAACCAACAGTAAGAAGGCATGTTTATGAAGCTAAGCATGGCAAGAGCAAGGTCATAGGGTGCATGGATCACTAGGAAAACACATGGGAACAAGTGAACTTAATGTTAACAGGCTGACAAACAACATTTTCAAGCAACTTTGGAGCAAGAAAAGAACATGTTCCAGTAGGATATAATTTCAACCAAGGGCACAAATGGATAGAGCATGACATGTATATCAAAACATGTTTATAGAGGATCTCCAGATTATGCATAGAATGATTAGTGGAAGCATGTTAACATAGCAACAGAATATAACAGAATCTGCCTAGCAAAACAGCAACAACCACTACCCTACTTAACAAGCTTGATGCACTCAGCACACAACTCACAAAAATACATGGTCAACACCCCTGGAAAGATGGCATGGCATAGTTCAACATTCATGTAGAGCTCAACCTCATAGGATGCACACATCAATCATGGCAAAAATGATAAAATGGCAAGTTCTGTTAAGAAACAGAAACTAACAATCTGATGCCCTTTTGCAACAGCATTTCGGGCATCAAGATGAGCCCAAATGGAAATGATGCAATGGAATGAAATGAAGTACTCGTCGAGTCGAACAATTTGACATATTATACGCACAAAACGGAGCTACGGATGCAGAGATGTGATGCGTTGAACATGTCATGAAAATTACAGAAATCTGGGACTTAGAAGAATCGACGGGGGGTCAACCTGCGGGCACGGTTTTTGATGCACGACGGAGATCTCGCCGGATCTCCGCCGGAGAAGAGGGGAGGCGGACGGAGGACGAGGGAGAGCTCACGCGGGAGGGGAGTCGCCGGATCGAGGCAGAACCACCGGATCTGGCCGGAGAGGGCAAGCGGCAGGCGCATGGCGGCGCCTGGCATGCGGGCCAGGGCGGCGGCCGGCCGGAGCTTAGGGCGGTGGCTAGGCGCGGCCGGGCCAGCGGCGGCGTTCGCGCGGCGTGCTGGCGCTGGAGCCGAGGCTCGGGCTCCGCGGCGGGCGGCGGTCGCCGAGCGCCAGTATGGGCGCGGCGGCGAGAGCCAGCAGGGCGCGGCGGAGTCGGAGCCGCGCGGGAGGCGCAGGCGCCTCAGGCGCGGGAGGCAAGCGCGGCGCTGGCCGACGGCGAAGCGGTGGCGGGCGGGAACATGGGCGGGGGAGCCGAGATGGCGGGCGCGGGCACGCTGGCGGCGGGCTCCGTGAGCTTCGCCGGCCAGGAAGGCCGGGCGGCGGCGCGGATCTGGGCCAGACCTCGGATGGGCTCAGCGCGCCCAGCGGTGGCAGGGCGGCGGGAAGTGCCACGTGGCAGGACGGGAGGATTTGGCGCGGCGGCGGGCGTGTCCGGCCATGAGGGAAAAAAATCTAGGGTTTCGGGGGATCATCCGTGAATTTGGAAGGGGAGGGCATATATATAGGTAGAGGGAGCTAGGAGAGTCCAAATGAGGAGCGGTTTTCGGCCACGCGATCGTGATCGAACGACCGAGAGTATGGAGAGGAGTTTGCTGGGCTTTGGGCCACTTTGGAAGGGGTGTTGGGCTGGAAACAAAAGAAGGCTTTACGGTTTCCCGGTTAACCGTTGGAGTACAAAACGACCTCCAAATGGCACGAAACTTGACAGGCGGTCTACCGGTGCTATACCAAGGCCGCTTGGCAAACCTCGGGCCATTCCGAGAAAGTTTAATACCCACTCACAACAGGAGACAAAAGGGGAACGCCGGAGGACATAGGAGTGCCGGATTGCAAAACGGACAACGGGGAAAAAGCTCGGATGCATGAGATGAATATGTATGCCAATGCGATGCACATGATGACATGATATGAAATGCATAAGATGACATGGAAAAGTGCAACACGCAAGCAAATGACATGACAAGGACGGCGAATAACTGGCAGACACCTGGCGCATCGGATCTGGGGCGTTACAATGTCTCATGCGGTGTTGCCCTGAGAACGAGATATGTGCAGCTCCTATCGGGATTGTCAGCGCATCGGGCGGCTTTGCTGGTCTTGTTTTACCATTGTCGAAATGTCTTGTAAACCATTGCCGATTTGCTTCTCCAGGCATGTTTGAATCATGCGTTGATAGGTTGCGCCGGCATTTTTAAGCCCGAAAGGCATAGTGTTGAAGGAGAAGGGACCATATGGCGTTATGAAGGCCGTTGCGGCTTGGTCGAACTCTGCCATCTTTATTTGATGGTATCCGGAGTATGCGTCGAGGAAACATAGTGAGTCGTGTCCTGCGGTAGCGTCGATGATTTGGTCGATGCGAGGGAGGGGGAAGGGATCCTTGGGGCAAGCCTTGTTGAGGTCTTTGAAATGGACGCATAGGCGCCAGGATTTATCCTTCTTTGGTACCATTACTAGATTTGTCAGCCAATCCGGATGCTTTATATCTCTAATGAATCCGGCCTCAAGTAGCTTGGCTAGCTCTTCTCCCATGGCTTGCCGTTTAGGCTCTGAGAAGCGCCTAAGAGTCTGTTTGACTAGCTTGTATCCATTCAATATATTGAGGCTGTGTTCGGCCAGCCTGCGTGGGATGCCCGACATGTCTGAAGGATGCCAGGCCAAAATGTCCCAATTCTCCCATAGGAAGTCTCGTAGTGCAGCGTCCATTGTGGGGCTCAACTGTGTCCCGATGGAAGCTGTCTTTGTGGGGTCCGTTGGATGGACCTGGAATTTGACTATCTCGTCCGCGGGCTTGAATGAGGTAGACTTGGGTCGTTTGTCGAGTATCACGTCGTCCCTGTCCACTTTGGTGTGCAACGTTGTTAGTTCTTCGGCCGCTAGGGCTTCGGATAATGCTTCCAAGGCTAGTGCTGCAGTTTTATTTTCGGCGCGGAGTGCGACGTTCGGATCACTAGCTAGAGTGATGATTCCATTGGGTCCGAGCATTTTAAGCTTCATGTACCAATAATGGGGTATAGCTTGAAAGCTCGTGAATGCGTCCCGCCCTAAAAGGGCGTGGTATCCGCTGCTGAAAGGAGCCACTTGGAATGTGATTTCTTCGGACCTATAATTCTCCGGGGTGCCGAATACCACATCGAGTGTGATTTTTCCCGCACACCATGCCTCCCGACTAGGGATGATTTCCCTGAAGGTCATGCTACTTTGCTCAATGCGGATTTTATCAATTTCCATCTTGTTGAGTGTTTCTTCATAGATCAAGTTTAATCTGCTTCCGCCGTCCATGAGTACTTTAGTGAGCAGAAAGCCCTCAACGATTGGGCTAAGGACCAAAGCGGCTGGTGCCCGGATTGTCTGGAATTGAGGTTCATCACTGGCACTGAAGGTTATAGCAGTGTCGTTCCACGGATTTATTTTTGCCACGTGGCAGATTTCAGCAAAATTTCGATGAGCTCACTTGCGCCTATTATTTGAGGCAAAAGTCTCGAAGACTGTCAGTACCGCATTGTTGTCTTGGGCGGGATGTTGCTCTGCTTTATGGTTTACAAGAAGATCCTCACCGCTTTTTGCTACCTGTCGGAGTATCCAACATGCTCTAAGGCTATGCGTTGGCGTAGTATCCGGCGTGCTGTGAATTTTGCATGGCCCATTGAGCCATTCTTCCAATACAGTTCCACGCCCTGGAGTGGGCTTTGGTTTTTTGGGAATTGGATTGGGTAACTTACGAGAGTTTGCCATTTTAGCTCGGACGAAGGCTTTAGTGAGAGCCGGATTATCCCGAAAGTCTGTTTGGGTTTTCCAGGCGCTTTCCATTGCACAGTACTTCTGTACTATGGCTGCTAAGTCGGCAAAGTGTACTATGTCACGGTGACTTATAGTATTAAGGATCCCTTTATTCGTGCAATATTTGCAGAAAAGTGAGATTGCGTCTTCCTCGCGACAGTCCTTGACCTTGTTTATCACAAGGAGGAATCTGGCCCAGTAGCGATGTACTGTCTCTTGGGGCTCCTGTCTGATATGGGAGAGACGGCTTAAGTATGGGTGGGTGGGTGTAGTTAAATCTAGATTCTGATCCAATCTAACACCCAGGGGCAGAGGAGCTTCCGGGCTTGGCAGCTCGGGCTCCGGGATGTTGCCCGATTTTTCCGGCCCATTGCCCGATTCTAAGTTCGGGTCTGGGTCATGTCCTCCCGCGAACGGGTATCCGGCTCAGAGAGCTCGGTAATCCGGACATAGTTCGTCCTCAAAGTAGAGGGATAATCCATGTGTGGCTCTTCCACTACCGCTATCTCGTGGGTGACCGGTGGGGACTTAATATCCCTTTGGTCGGGTTTAAGCCCAATCCGATCATAGTCTGTAGCGACTCCCAAAGCGGCGATGCGATCTAAGAGCTCATTAAGGGAGGAGAGATCCATTGGATCCATCTGTTCGGCGAGTTCCGAATTGACGTGGAGGCTGTTTTTGATGACCCAAGAGGTCATCTTCGGCGCGGCAGCCGATCGGGCGGCCATGACGAAGCCACCTAGTCGGAGAGTTTGGCCTACCACCAGTGCTCCCCCAGAGGTGGAGTTGTCCTTGACAACGAGACGAGCCATCGAGCCTTGCAGCGACGACACAGAAGAACTCCGAATGAAAGCACCAATGTCGGTGTCAAAACCAGCGGATCTCGGGTAAGGGGTCCCAATCTGTGCGTCCAAGGCTAATGGTAACAGGAGGCAGGGGACACGATGTTTTACCCAGGTTCGGGCCCTCTCGATGGAGGTAAAACCCTACTTCCTGCTTGATTGATCTTGATGATATGAGTATTACAAGAGTTGATCTACCACGAGATCGTAGAGGCTAAACCATAGAAGCTAGCCTATGATGATTATGATTGATCCTCTACGGACTAAACCCTCCGGTTTATATAGACACCGGAGGAGGCTAGGATTACATAGGGTCGGTTACAAAGAAGGAGATCTAATATCCGGATCGCCAAGCTTGTCTTCCACGCAAAGGAGAGTCCCATCCGGACATGGGACGAAGTCTTGAGTCTTGTATCTTCACGGTCCATCAGTCCGGCCAAAGTATATAGTCTGGCTGTCCGGATACCCCCTAATCCAGGACTCCCTCAGTAGCCCCTGAACCAGGCTTCAATGACGATGAGTCCGGCGCATAGATTGTCTTCGGCATTGCAAGGCGGGTTCCATCTCTGAATACTCCAAAGAAGATTAAGGATTGCGTCCAGCTCTGTGAGATAATTTCCGCACACCACCTTAGAGAGCATGACACTTCACAAATCTGATCTGCTGACAATTTTTTTACAGTGTGCCCTTACGCGTTGGCCTGGCTCAATACGAACCGGTTTTCTCGGCCTGCCTCGACACGCGTTGCGACGCAGTTTTATTGGCATGCCTTGCCAAAGCAGAGATCGTGTTCCCCTTATCGTGGGATCCTCCATCAATATGTGCGCGTGCAACCCCACGACACATGTTGGTATGACTCCGTGTTTTTAGGTAACTCCCAAGCGGTTACGCTGAGGACGCTTGATATTCACCCCCTTTATAGAGGGACTGAGGCCTATCCCTCTTTTCTACCACGCGTGCGCCTTTCCACATCTTGAGTTCCAATACCCGAAGCCCAAGCTTAAGCACTTCGGACCTTCAATCATGTCCGGATCCAACCTTCAAGGCCGGTGGATGGCCTCCTCTGTCACAGAGGAGGACATTGCGAAGCTTAGGGAGGTCAGATATCTGACCGCCGACATCAAGCACAGGCTTCCTGCTCCAGGGCAGATCATCCCTACTCCCGAGCCCAACGAGAGTGTCGTATTTGTTTCTCACTTCCTCCGCGGCTTAGGCTTCACCCTTGATCCCTTTGTGAGAGGGCTCATGTTCTATTACGGGCTAGATTTTCATGGTCTAGCTCCGGACGCCATCCTTCACATCTTGTCTTTCATCGTTGTGTGTGAAGCCTTCCTCCACATCACCCCGCACTTCGGCTTATGGCTCAAGACCTTCAATGTGAAGCCGAAGATGATTGAGGGGCGACACACGGAGTGCGGAGGTGCTGCAATAAGCAGGAACGCCGACACCCCATGGCCAGAGGGCTTCTTCTTGGAGGTGTCCGATCTATGGCAGCGGAGGTGGGTTTATGTCACGGCTCCCAGAGGCACAAAGTGGGTGGCTGCCCCCGACTTCCGTTCTGGCCCTCCGCCTCAACTGGCGTCATGGGCCAATGTGGGACTAGATTGGGGGCCTGCTAATGATGTACCAACATTGCAGAGCCGCATCCGGGAGCTTCTTGAGAGGGACATTAGCCTTGTCAGTGTAATTCAGGTAATGCTAGTCCGACGGATCTTGTCGTGCAAACGCCGACCTCTCCGGATGTGGGAGTTCAATCCGGAAGGTCCGCGGACTATTCTGCACTTCTTCGGCATGACGCTTGAAGGGATGTGTAAGTTATTCTTCGGACCACAAGTAAAGTGTCCGGACACCACCAAGGATGCGGGCCTGAGCTGCAACCGCCCAGATACCCGAGTAAGTAACCCAGAAACCAAACACTTCGTTTATATTTATCATAACATTATTCTGAAAACCGTCCACGACCAGGAATGCCTCAGCAAGGCGGAGAGAATCAGGTGTCCGGTGCCACTTCCCGAAGGCTCGCCTAGTCCTGCCATAGCCAGGATGCTTAGTCATGTGCTAAGTCAAGTGCCCTCGGGGAAAGACGAAGGGAAGAATAGAGAAGCAGAACTTCACACATTGCACATCCTAACCGGGGGAATTACTACCTCCACGAAGGAGGATAGTCGGGGAGGGGAATCTAAGGTCTCCTCCCCCCGCAGGAAGAAGAGGGACGCCTCTGAAGACTTGGAGACGGAGGTGCCCAGACAAGGGAAGAAAACTTCACCAGGGGGCCCTGCCCCGAAGGGCGTCCTCACCGCGCCATGCCCGCAAACGGGCCAGCCCTCAGCCAAGTTGTAAGTTAATCGTAAATACAAAGCTTCTACTTCCTCCTCCGAAAACAATAACTAGGATCCATTCTTTGCAGTCCGGCTAGCAGTTCTTCTCGACAGGGTTCGTCTTCGGGGGATCTCCTTCCGGAGATGATGGAGAGTGAAACCCCACCAGCCTCTCTGCCTCATGGGGTGGGCGACCCCAAGGTGTTGTCACGGAGGAGTCCCGATTTGCCGAGGCCAGAAGCTAGTACTTCGGCCGCCCTGAGCCCGGAGCGTTCGGCTCCCACGGGGGGCGATAAGAAGGGTCCGGCACAGTACGATGACTGGCCGGACACGCTGACGGGCCTTCTGGAGCAAGCTACTCTCTTAGAGGATCACCGTTCATTAATGAGCACGGTGCTTGAGAAGATTTCATCCGCCACAAGCGGGTTGAATGAAGCTTTTACAAGCCTGCTCAAAGGCTTTGAGGTATGTAGTGAAATACGCAATTTTTTGTTGTGGCGCACACGCTAGGTGTGCTCCGTATAGATAGTAGCCCCTGAGACACTGGTTGCCAGCCCTAGGCGGCAAATGAAGGATCACATTGTTAAGTAATGATCGCACTGAATTCATGCGCAGGTGGCTAAGGGTCCGGCGGCCGACCGGACCGTTGAAGCCGCCGAACTGAGGCGACAGATTGATGTTGTAGATGCCGACATCACGCTTGTGAATGAGTAGCTTAACGAGTCACAGAGTATGTGCTCTGTTTTCCTTGTTTTTATAGGAAATATTAAGAGGAGCATAATGTTAATATGATATGCTTTGACTGCAGGCGGAGCTGCTGCCGTGGTGGCCCTGAGGGCGGAGCTTGCCCTAGCCAAGGAACAAGCCCGGGCTAGCAATGCGGCTGCCCTAGAGGCGGCCGAAGAGTTGAGAGCCGAACAGGCTTCTCATCACCGAAGCGAAGATAAAATAGCCGAGATGGCTGTGGAGCTGAAAAACGCCGCCAACTGGCATGAGCTCCTTCATAAAGAGAATCAGGCAAAGTCAGCTGACCTGAAGAAGGCCCTTGATGCGGCCAAGGAGATGCGTTCCGAAATTAGGGATGCGCGGGAGAAGCTTCAACATGCCGGAGAAATCGCGGCTGGAAACCCCTGTTTGTTGCGGATGAATTTCTTAGATCCAAAGTACGCTCCTCTGGATCAACGCTGGAGCCCTGTAGACGCGTATGCAGATCTGGCGAAGAGTACGGCTGATGCGGCCAAGTTTTTCGAGGATCAAAAAGATAATGAAGTGGAAAGGATGTTCTGGTCGCAATTCAGTGCTCCAACGCGCCCGTTGCCATTAAGTGAAAGGATGGCTGCTGTGGCCGAGCTCCATAGGTTGTCCGGTCTTGCGATGAGATCTGTAATAGACCATCTATGGCAAAAGGGGCCGAAGCCGGACAGTTATTTTGGTTTAGTGCAACAATTCCTTGGTGCCGTATCACGAATCGATGCCATGAAGAGGTCGGCGTGCATAGAGGGTGCGCGAATGGCTCTTGCCCGTGTTAAAACATACTGGACAGATATGGAGGCCACCATCATTGCAACCCAGAATCCGGCAGGAAGCCAGGATCCAGCCAAGCACTACTTGGAGCAGGTAACAGAAGGTGCTCGTTTAGTAGAGGCACAGTGCTCGAAGAATGTCATGTTCGGGTGACAAATCTTTCCGTTGTAAAAAAAATTGTATTTTAATTATGGAGGCTATGTTTATACTTTCGCGCGAAAGTGTTACTGTGCCTCCTGTGCGGCCGTTTGATGTATATATAACTTGAAAGTTAGCAGTCGCTGTCTTCATCCCCACGCATACAATGCGGGGGTGTTCGCAAAAAGATGCGTAATCACACTTGATCCAATGTCTTGTTCCGTTAAGGAGGTGATCGCATGTCGAACTAGGCAACTGGACTATATAGCTTTAACACTTTCACTTAGCCATAGGAGTTTGACGGTGGGGCAACTATGTAGCCCCTGGTACCTTCGCGTGCATCCAGATACGGGCATGTGTGTACATGACCGGGGAACGGCCCTTCGTTAATGCGGAGGAACCCTAAAGATTCTGATGAGTCCTCGAGTGGTTGACGAGTTTCTCGCTATATCATGACAATCGGCCGGCTTTCTCTCGAGGTGCTCGTCCGAATAACCAGGCACAATCGCAGTAGTTCTCCTTTGGCCGCCTTAGCCGATAAAAACAGAACGTAAGGCAGCAAACCCAGGAGCCGGGCAAACCCAACATTTGACCAAAGACATGATTCGGAGCTGATGCATATAAGGCCAAACTCGTGACGCCGAACACTCCCGAGGGTATTTGGACTTTATAACATATATTGGGCTGAGTAACGCCCTTTATTATGAACCCTATATTTCTAGGTACGTGCATTATTCTATCGTGGCAAAATGCTAATAATGCCAGTATCCCCTGTGGGTATATTGAGTACCCATGGGATGTTAAGCAACAAGAGACAATAAAGAAGGTTTACACAGGGGCTTAATCTAAAGAGAAACCTTTGAGCGGGGCCCTGCTGCACGTCTGCGCCTTTGTCTCTGTTGTGCCGTGTCCTGGGAGGGTATCGCACAAATGGTGTCTGTAAAAAGGAAAACTCATGTAAAAGAGTATGACGTAAGCATGCGAAGAGTTGGCTATTATCAATGGATAGTAGAATGTAAGACATTGGCCTGTTAATAAGGTCAAGCCAAAAGGTGGGCTTTATTGAATATTTGTAGCCCCTGGTGTCCTCTATGGGATTACATGTATAGCACCCAGCTCAGGTTTATCAGGGCTGTTACCGACGGTTGTGTGCCGGACTCGTCTAACCGTGTCCGTGGTTTTAACGACCGATCATGCGTTCTGATATTAGAAGCCGCTTAGTGTCCGGCTGCTAGAGTCGCCGCATACTCTTCCACGCGTAAGGAACGCTCTGTATTTCCGTTAATGGTGATGATGCCACGTGGACCGGGCATCTTGAGTTTAAGGTAGGCGTAGTGCGGTACTGCGTTGAAGCGGGCGAAGGCCATTCTCCCGAGCAATGCATGATAACCACTTTGGAGGGGAGCGATGGTGAAGAGTAGTTCTTCGCTTCTGAAGTTGTCTGGAGAACCAAATGTCACCTCTAATACAAGGGAGCCCCTGTAGCGGGCTTTAACGCCTGGTATCACCCCTTCAAAGGTGGTGTTACTTTGGCTGATTCTGGATGGGTCTATCCCCATCCTACGGACAGTGTCCAGGTATATTAGATTGAGACTACTGCCGCCGTCCATGAGGACACTGGTGAGATGGTATCCGTCGATTATTGGGTCAAGCACCAAGGCAGCCGATCCTCCATGCCGCATGCTAGTCGGGTAGTCCCTGTGATCAAAGGTGATCGGGCAGGCCGACCAGGGGTTGAGTTCGAGGGCGACGGGCTCTACAGCGAATGCGTCTCTGAGCGCGCGTTTGCGCCTTCTCTTGGGTATGTGAGTCGCGTAGATCATGTTTACTATTTTTACCTCTGGTGGGAATTTTTTCTGTCCCCCAGTGTTCAATTGGCAAGGCTCATCCTCGTCTTCACTTGGTGTTTACCTTCCCTTGTGTTCGGCATTTAGCTTGCTGGCCTGCTTAAAGACCCAGCATTCTCTATGAGTGTGGTTCGCAGGTTTTTCGGGGGTGCCATGAATTTGGCACAGTCTGTCCAGGACTTTGTTCATGCTGGACGACCCCTCTTTGCTGCCTTTGAATGGCTTCTTTTGTTGGCTGGGTCGAGAGCCCCTGAATTTGACATTGACCGCTGTGTCGTCCGGACTTTCTTCTTTGTTTCGACGCTTGTTTTATTGCGTCGTGGCTTCCCGTTGCCATACCTGATTTCGGATGTGCCTGGGTCGCTGGTGCCTCTACGGGCCAACCAGCTGTCTTCACCCGCGCAAAAGCGGGTCATAAGGCTTGTTAAGGCTGCCAGTCCTCGTCTTTTCTTGGCCGAGGTGTCTGGCGAGCCACTCATCCCGGATACTATGTTTGAAGGCCGCTAGGGCTTCGGCGTCCAGACAATTGACGATTTGATTCTTCTTAGTGAGGAATCTATTCCAAAGCTTGGGGGCGGACTGTCCGGGCTGTTGAATTATGTGACTTAAATCGTCAGTGTCGGGAGGTCAGACATAGGTTCCTTGAAAATTGGCCCTGAAAGCATCCTCAAGTTTCTCCCAACTTCCGATTGAATTTTCGGGGAGGCTTTTCAACCAGTGCCGAGCTGGTCCCTTCAACTTGAGGGGAAGGTATTTGATGGCGTGGAGGTCGTCCCCACGAGCCATGTCGATGTGAAGGACAAAATCCTCAATCCAGACCCCAGGGTCTGTCGTTCCGTCATATGCCTCTATGTTCACGGGTTTGAAACCCTATGGAAATTCGTGGTCCAGTACATCTTCGGTGAAGCACAGAGGGTGAGCAGCCCCTCTATATCTGGACATGTTGTGGCATGCTGTCGACTGTTGTTGTGTCCGGTGCTGATTCCGAACCGGTATTCGATCAGTCTGATTGTTTTGGTGACCATAATCCTGCGCCTGAGCGTGTCCTCTAGATCCATAGATGGACCTCGTCGCGCCGGCCTTTTTGTCCGGGAGCTCGCGTAAATCGTGTGCGGCGTTAGTAGCTGTTCTGTTGCGGTCATGAAGTGGTTGGTCCGGCCTGTCGGCCGTATTGTTCTTCGGCGGAATGGCCTCATCGTCGAATTCTGGCAGCAGCTTGCGCTTCGGGTAGCTCTTTGTGTGGCGATCGTCGCCGTATTTTTCTTCAGTGTCTAGCACTTTATTCCATCTGCGATTGAGCGTTTCCTACGCGGCCTTAAGCATTTGCTTCTGCTTCTTTAGACTTCTTGCTGTGGCCATAAGCCTTCTGTGGAGGTTATCTCGTTCTAAACGATTTTTCGGGATGATGAATGCATCGTCGTCCCTTGGGATCACTGTGATAGGGTGTCTGCTCCGGGCTGTGTTCGGCGTGACCTGGCTCATCCTGCTCCATCGCTGGGTCCATATGGTCGTCGTTGCCTTTGGAGTTGACTGGTGTGTCGATCTTTCGAGCGCTGTTATCGCTGTTCTTACTGTGGCTGGACTTAGAGCGGCGTCTGCACCATCGTTTTGGCTTTTGTCCGGGGGTTTTATCCTCTGTTTTGTCGCCATCGTCCTCCTTAGGCGTGTCCACCATGTATATATCATGTGATGAGGTGGCAGTCCAACACCCCGTGGGCGGTGGTTCTGAATCATCCCCTGCACCGACGTCCATACCATCAGTGTCATCCGAGTCGAAGTCAAGCATGTCTGTTACGTCATCGACAGTGGCTATGAAGTGGGTGGTGGGTGGGCAACGAATTTCTTCATCACCTTCTTCCCCCTCGAGCCGGAGATAGTTCGGCCAAGAGTCTCCTGACAAAGAGAGAGACCTTAATGAATTCAGCATGTCGCCGAAGGGCGAGTGCTGGAAGATATCCGCAACGGTGAATTCCATTGCCGGAGCCCAACCAGAATCGGCAGGCTCGGTGGCGCGCGGTCTGGGACCTACAGCCGGACACAAGTCCGGTGGTCCGGAGACACAGGCTTCCTTGGGGGTGAAGTCTGTGTTCAGCCTCCGGGGTGGGGTCCGTCCACCCGTCCTCGGACGACGCGATCTGCCCCGGATTTAGGTCCGGAGCTATCGCGGGTGCGATATCTGAAAGTGCAACTATCCCTAGGTGGTTTTGGTAATTCATAACAACATATAGCTCATTGAGCTAATGCTATTCCAAGACTATTATTTCAGGAAAGCTCAATGAATGGCATAGCATGGATGATGAAAGTGGATCCCTCAAAATACTAAGGACAAAGGATTGGCTCAAGCTCAAAATCTCAAGACTCTTCATTTCACATTTTAGTGATCCAAGATCACATTGAGTCTATAGGAAAAGCCAATACTATCAAGGAGGGATGAGGTGTTGCTTAATGAGCCTCTTGCTTCATGTGCTTTGTGATATGCTCCAAAACCCTCAACTACTTTCCCACATCCACAAAATGACCTAAACCCAAAGCCAAAATCGGTCACACCGATTCTTCCTATCCGGCGCCACCGATTTCAAATGTCATAGCCACTGCCACAAACCCTAAGCAAATCGGTCCTACCGATAGGGATCTCGGTCTCACCGAGATGGGGTTGTAATCTCTCTGTTTCCCTTCGTAACATTTAGGTCCAACCGAAGTGAGCGATCGGTCCCACCGAGATTGCAATGTAAACTCTCTGTTTCCTTTTTGTAACATTTCGGTCTCACCGAAAAGAGCAAATCGGTCCCACCGAGTTTACTTGACCAACTCTCTGGAAAGCTTATTACCAAACCGGTCTCACCGAGTTTGTGTAATAGGTCTTACCGAGATTACGTTATGCCCAAACCCTAACCGAATCGGTCTCACCGAGATGCATGCCAGTCCCACCGAAAATCACTAACGGTCACTAGGTTTACTAAATCGGTCCGACCGAGTTTAACGATTCGGTCCCACCGAGTTTGGTAAATTGTGTGTAACGGCTAGATTTTGTGTGGAGGCTATATATACCCCTCCACCTCCTCTTCATTCATGGAGAGAGCCATCAGAATGAACCTACACTTCCAACTTACCATTTCTGAGAGAGAACCACCTACTCATGTGTTGAGACCAAGATATTCCATTCCTACCATATGAATCTTGATCTCTAGCCTTCCCCAAGTTGCTTTCCACTCAAATCTTCTTTCCACCAGATCCAAAACCTATGAGAGAGAGTTGAGTGTTGGGGAGACTATCATTTGAAGCACAAGAGCAAGGAGTTCATCATCAACGCACCATTTGTTACTTTTTGGAGAGTGGTGTCTCCTAGATTGGCTAGGTGTCACTTGGGAGCCTCCGACAAGATTGTGGAGTTGAACCAAGGAGTTTGTAAGGGCAAGGAGATCGCCTACTTCGTTAAGATCTACCGCTAGTGAGGCAAGTCCTTCGTGGGCGACGACCATGGTGGAATAGACAAGGTTGCTACTTCGTGGACCCTTCGTGGGTGGAGCCCTTCGTGGACTCGCGCAGCCGTTACCCTTCGTGGGTTGAAGTCTCATCAACGTGGATGTACGATAGCACCACCTATCGGAACCACGCCAAAAACATCTGTGTCTCCAATTGCGTTTGAATCCTCCAAACCCTTCCCTTTACTTTCTTGCAAGTTGCATGCTTTAATTTCCGCTGCCTATATACTCTTTGCATGCTTGCTTGAATTGTGTGATGATTGCTTGACTTGTCCTAAAGTAGCTAAAATCTACCAAACTCCAAAATTGGGAAAAGGTTAAGTTTTTATTGGTCAAGTAGTCTAATCACCCCCCTCTAGACATACTTCAAGGTCCTACAAGTGGTATCAGAGCTCTGGTCTCCATTTGCTTTGATTTCCATAGCTTTTGGTGGTCATAGCCTTGGTTTCACAACCTAGGAGAGTATGGCCTCTAGCGAGGGAAATTATCACCGTAGAGGTCCTTACTTTGATGGTACTAATTTTGCTAGTTGGAAGAACAAGATGAAAATGCATATTCTTGGACATAACCCCGCCGTTTGGGCAATTATTTGTATTGGCTTGCAAGGTGAATTTTTCGATGGGAGAGAACCGAACCGTGAAGCTAATGCAGAAGAATTGAAGATGCTACAATGCAACGCTCAAGCTTGTGATATCATCTTCAATGGATTGTGCCCCGAAGAATTCAACAAAATTAGCCGTCTTGAGAATGCAAAGGAAATTTGGGATACTTTGATTGATATGCATGAAGGCACCGAGTCCATCAAGGAATCCAAGTTGGATGTGCTCCAAAGTCAGCTTGACAAGTTCAAAATGAAGGATGGTGAAGGTGTCGCTGAAATGTACTCTAGGCTTGCTCTTATCACAAATGAGATTGCCGTCTTAGGGAGTGAAGAGATGACCGACAAATTCATCATCAAGAAAATCCTAAGAGCATTGGATGGAAAGTATGATACCGTGTGCACGCTGATTCAAATGATGCCAAACTACAAAGATCTCAAGCCAACGGAAGTCATTGGAAGAATTGTTGCTCATGAGATGTCACTCAAGGATAAGGAGGAACTTCACAACAAGTCAAGTGGTGCTTACAAAGCCTCAAGTGAAGTCCCCCACATCATCAAGTGAGAAACAAACCTTCAATGAAGAATTGAGTTTAATGGTGAAGAACTTCAACAAATTCTACAAGAGTAGAAGCAAAGAAAGAAGCTCCAAGTCAAGGTCTTACAATGACAAGAGATCTTCTAGTCGTGAGCGCAATTACTACAATTGTGGGAGACCCGTACACTATTCCAATGAGTGTACAACACCCTACAAAAGAAGAGAAGATTCTCCAAGAAGAAGGAGCAAAAGAGAAGAATCACCACCAAGAGAGAGGAGGAGTAGAGATGATCGTTATGAACGAAGACCCTCACGGAGAAGCAAGGATTCGGAAAGGAAGGACAAGTCATCAAGGAGCTACACAAAACGAAGACATCAAGCTCATGTTGTTGAATGGGTTTCCGGCTCTGACTCCGACAATCACTCTGAGAGAAGCTATCACTCCGACTCCGAATATACTCAAGATGAAGGTGTTGCCGGTCTAGCACTTGTGTCAACCAACTCCTACGACATATTTGATTCACCAAATGAAGGTGTTGGAAGATGCTTCATGGCCAAAGGTCCAAAGGTAACACATCCTGAGTATGTTGATTTCAATAGTGATGAAGATGACTTGCTTGTGGATGATGATTTACTTGTTGACAACTCTAGTGATGAATACTATGATGAAATGTCAACTAATCATGCTAATCAAGATAAAAACGAATGACAATGATAAGGAGAAGATTGAGCTTCTAACTAAAGAACTAAACACTCTTAAGTTGGCTCATGAAACTATCTTCGAAGATCATCGAGAACTTTTAAGGGCTCATGAGAAGTTACGCTTTGAAAAGCTCAATCTTGAGCAAGATCATGAGTTCTTAAAAGCAATCAATGATGATCTTTGCAAGAAAAGTTCTTCTTACATTGCCAAGCGTTTACTCTTATCTACTTACATGCCTCAAGTCAAGTCTAGTAACAAGTACAAGAAAGATACTTCCTCTAGTAGTAACAATAATAATGTCAAATCCAATATTGTTGCTTCTAGTAGTTCTCTTGATTCCACTAATGATTCTCTTAGCCAAGTTACACTTGAGCAAGAAAATAGCTTATTGAAGGGAATTATAGAGAAAGATGTTTACAAGAGCCTTGCCGGGAGTAAGCAATTCGAGGAAATTGTACGCAAGCAAGGGAGGCACCAGAAGAATCAAGGTGTTGGTTTTGAACGAAAGTTCAATGCCAATGGAGTTGAGTGGGAAGAAGATCAATACCCCAAGACAAAGTTTGTTCCTCAACAAGAGAAGTATGATCCTACTTCCTTCAAGGGAACACAAGCTCAAGATGATCTTCCACCACAAGACCATAAGAACAAAGGCAAGGACAAGCTTCAAGAAGAGATTGATGCATTTGAAGAAGCACCTAAAGCCTCGTTCAAGTGGGTCCCCAAGACTACGTCAAGTTATACTTCATCAAGTACAACTACAACTCCAAGGATTCCCATCAAGATGATGTGGATCCCGAAGAAGAAGAACTAGAGAGTTCTTGAGGGTGACTCTGCCAACATTCTTCACTCATATCATTTTGGCAAGAACGAGTGCAATCAACTTCCACATCTTGCACTAGTTCAAGGAGTCAGAAACCCTCATGTTGGTAAGGCAAGGGACAAGGTAACCTAATGATTTCATGGACATCATCTTGTGTGTGCATCACTCTATGTCTATGGACATTCTTGTTTGTTCCTTGTGGGACTAACCCATGTAGGTATGTTGAATGTGCAACTCACTCTAAAGGATTGCTCCAAATGATCTACATCAACATTGAGCATCTACATCTTCAACACCTACATGAAGTCATCATCGACAAAACCCAAGGTTAGTTCATCCCTCTAAGGGGGGATCTCACATCTAGGGGGAGCTTAACTCTAAGAATTGAGTCAAAGCAACCCTAATGGTGTGAACACATCAATGCATTATGTAAAACTGGTAACCCCACTTGAGCTTAAACGATGAGTATGACCTATGATCAAATGTTCTCATTTGACTCCTAAGTCAATATACTCATATATAGATGACCTAGTCATTGCCAATTGCTTGATAGATGCTAGAATTGGTTGTGCATGCTTTGCCACATATTTCATTTGCCATCTTATTGTGTGAGCATGTTGGTGCATATTTTACTCATTCAAGGACATCCACTTGTTGTTTTGATTGTTTGGTTTCTTTTCTTTTTGCCAAGTGGATGGACAAGAATGCCTAAGAACCTTCTTTAGCTATCTATGCTTTTCTCATCTCAAACTCTATTCATGCTACATCACAAAATTTGATCAAGTCAGATTCGAACCACTCTGTGTGAGGAGCACTCGGAGTCCCCGATTCGTCATAGACTTAAACTTCCAAAACCTCTTTGTGACTCTCGGTCTGACCGATTCCTCCATTTCGGTCCTACCGAGATCATTAAGTTGATCTGAGTTTTCAATCTCGGTGCAACCGATTCGAACTTTTCGGTCACACCGATTTGCTGTAACTGTACACAATTATGCATCTCGGTGCCACCGAGTTGTTCCACTCAGTCACACCGACAGGGTCAGGCTATATATAGCCACGGGCAAAATTTTGGGAATTTCTCCGAAACCCTTCACCCGCGCAATAGCTCGCTCTGCCATCGGAAGTCTCCGGATCGTCTCCTCGTCGCCAGCAGCCTCCTGTCGCTGGTGTCCGCCGCCGTCAACGGATTTCGTCCCCACCGTTGCCGCCGTAGCAAGTCCACCGCCAAGTTAGGGTATGGACTTGATCTTTGTGCTATCCACGCCTGATTCCTAGCACATTGTATTCTTATTGATTCTTGCCACGATTGAGACTCTTCTATCCAGCCAAAGTAATCCATAGATTAGATGAGATTCAAATTTTTAGGGTTAGGTTTCCGCCGAAACCATCTCGGACCCACCGAGTTGAAAAACTCGGTCTCACCGATTTGGCTTATGCCATTGCACTAGTGACTCTCGGTCTGACCGAGAATTACTAATCGGTGCGACCGATTTGAGGATTCTGTGAAACCCTAGCAGTCTCGGTGCCACCAAACTGTGACTCGGTCCAACCGAGATCATCAGTTTAGGTTCCAAAACTGCTTCGGTATCACCGAGTTTGAAAATCGGTTGATCCGAAATGCTTTCTGTGGAAAACTAAAACTGAACTTTTGAATCATTCTTTTGCAAAAATCTCTGCATTTTGTGATGCTCATCTATTCTATCTCATCTATAACTCTTCACAGGTCAGCATCGACTTTTGCAAGATGTCGATCAGAGTGACAGCGAGCAATCGTGTCAAGAGCAGATGGACTTGAGTGAGGGCACTAGTCCCTCAACTACAGATGAAGGGAGCGTAGTACTCCTAGCAATTTGCCTAAGGCTGCTACTAGGCAAAGGAGGAAAAGAACTTCAGATTCAGAGGATGAAGATTACAAAGCTGAGGAAGATGAGGCTACTTACAAGAAGGTAGTTCTCAAGAAAGAATATGGCTCTGCACAGAGCACTAAACCAGGTCTGAAGAAGAAAGTTCCTGCCAAGAGGACACCAATGCCAAAGGCCAGAAAGTAAACTCAAGTGCCGGCTCAGGCTCAACCCAAAGAAGCACCTGAGAAGAAAGTCACTTCTTCCAAACCTCAGAAAGTTCCTACTGGAGAGACTATTAAGTTCACAACTGAGTCAGAGGATGATGGTGGTCAAGACAAGAAAAAGAAGAGAGCAAGAACCACAACTTCCAAGGTCCTTGGAAAGCCCTCAATGAGAAGAGATTCTGAAGGAGAGGAAGAGGATGCTGCACCAGCACCTAAGGCACCCAAGCTTATGGGTGATGCAATCAGGTCAGGGGCTGCAACATCTAAGCCCAAGGATGCAGCCAAAACTGCTTCGAAGGCCAAGCAAGTTCCAAAGAGGAATACTAGGAGTATTCTAGCTGTTGAGAAGAACAAGACCCCAATGCCCAATGTTGCTGAAGAAGAAGATGAAGAAGGTCAAGTCTTAAGAAAGCTCAAGCCCAAGATACCAGACCACAATGATGCCCATCCTGTGGATGAGGACATGAGAATCAGGAAGGATTCAGGGCTGAGACTGTGGAGAATGGAAGATCCATATGCTTCAAGAAGAAGAACTAATGTTGACTACAGGTTCCATACAAAGGAACAGCAGGACTTTTTTGAAACAATTCTGTTGGACAAGAAGCCCATAGTTTGTTACATGAGGTGGGTCGACTGGACCTACATCAAGGACAACGAGCAGCACTATCCTGGAGTGCAAGAAAGCTTTGTTGCTTGTGGAGTTGCTGATTATGTTGGGCAGAAGTTCACCCATTGGAATGATGAGCTTATCATGCAGTTCTACTCCACAACACATTTTTACCCAGATGGTAGAATTGTTTGGATGTCTGAAGGTACAAGGTACCAATCCACTGTTGAAGAATGGGCAAGTTTGATAAATGCCCCCAAGGAGAATGAGGATGACCTGGACATTTATGCAAAGAAGAAGATGAATCACAATTCAATGGCTCACATGTACAAGGAAATCCCAGACAAGGGAGTAGAGACTCACAAGTTTGGATCAGTTCACTGTCTGCTGTCAGGGTTGTCAACCGTCAATTGGATCCTGAGGCACACCTTGTTGCCCAAGTCTGGTGACCATAACATGATCAGAGGGCATGCCATCAACATGCTGCATGTGTTTGATGTGCCACAGAAGTTCAAAGTCATGAGCCTGATGATTGAAACAATCAAGAGGACTGCAGCAGATCAGAAGAGGAGCTGTGGATATGCACCTCAGATTCATGAATTGATCAACTCAAAGATGGGCACAGGAAGATATCAGTTGGATAAGGAACATTTTCCACTTTATCCAAACTTTTAGGACAATGAGGTTGTCATGAATGAAAATGATCCACAATCAGTTCAAGCTCAGGAGAAGAAGGAGAAGGCAAAGAAGGAGAAGGCTGCCAAGATGCCAACTCAAGAGGAGGCATCTGAATATTTCATGAAAACCAAACAGGAGCAGCTTGGTTACTTGATAGCATCTACACTGAGGATTGAGAAAGGACTGCCACCTCACTCGTAATCGGAGAGCCTTGAGAGAATCATGGAACTCAAGTTCCATGACCTTGATGTTAAAGTAACTGAGATTCAGTCAGTTGTAGAGTAGCTGCAGGATGATATGCAGGAGAGGCAGGGCAAGACTACCACCAATGTGTTTGCCAGAGTGCCTAGAGCCCAGAGGTCATTGCAAAGTGCAAGGATGACACTAGAGCAACAACTTCAAAGACCAGCCACAAGACCTACAGTTCCAAAGCAACCAGCTCCAACATCCACTCCAAAGACCTCTACTTCAACTGAAGCCTTCGTCCAAGGAGTTATCAGACACCACCACCGAAGATCAAGCCCGAGAGTCGATCTAGCACTATGCATTTTCTATGAACTTTTGGTAACTTGTTGCCAAAGGGGGAGAAAAATGTATAGATCATAGGCTTCGAGAGAGAGAGTGTTGCTTTTGTTCTCTCTTGCTTTATTTGGTGGTCTTTCAAACTTTGTTTGCTTTTGGTTGAGATACTATGCTTGTGAGACATTGATGATCACGCGTTTGATCATAAGCTACACTTATGCATGTTTGATGATATTATCCTATCTATCTTATGTGATCACTCACTATGCTTGGTGATGAGTGCATGTATCCAATGTTTATTATTTTGAGCGCTCCACCAAGATGTATGTGACATGGAAGAGTAACCCATGAGCCTAATTCATTGTGCATTTGCAGTCCAAAGCAAATCTTAACCCATGCACAAATTTAGGGGGAGCTCTTGCTTATCACATACTTCTCAAAGCGACGATGTTATTCTATCTTATTATCATTTGTCGAAGCTTTGATCTATATGTTGCCATCAGTTACCAAAAAGGGGGAGATTGAAAGTGCAACTATCCCTAGGTGGTTTTGGTAATTCATAACAACATATAGCTCATTGAGCTAATGCTATTCCAAGAATATTATTTCAGGAAAGCTCAATGAATGGCATGGCATGGATGATGAAAGTGGATCCCTCAAAATATTAAGGACAAAGGATTGGCTCAAGCTCAAAAGCTCAAGACTCTTCATTTTACATTTTAGTGATCCAAGATCACATTGAGTCTATAGGAAAAGCCAATACTATCAAGGATGGATGAGGTGTTGCTTAATGAGCCTCTTGCTTCATGTGCTTTGTGATATGGTCCAAAACCCTCAACTACTTTCCCACATCCACAAATGACCTAAACCCAAAGCCAAAATCGGTCACACCGATTCTTCCTATCCGGCGCCACCGATTCCAAAAGTCATAGCCATTGCCACAAACCCTAAGCAAATCGGTCCTACCGATAGGGATCTCGGTCTCACCGAGATGGGGTTGTAATCTCTTTTTCCTTCAGAACGCTTTGGTCCAACCGAAGTGAGCGATCGGTCCCACCGAGATTGCAATGTAAACTCTCTGTTTCCTTTTTGTAACATTTCGGTCTCACCGAAAAGAGCAAATCGGTCCCACCTAGTTTACCTGACAACTCTCTGGAAAGCTTATTACCAAATCGGTCTCACCGAGTGTGTGCAATCGATCTTACCAAGATTACGTTATGCCCTAACACTAACCGAATCGGTCTCACCGAGATGCATGTCAGTCCCACCGAAAAACACTAACGGTCACTAGGTTTACTAAATCGGTCCGACCGAGTTTAACGATTCAGTCCCATCGTGTGGGGACCCCGACTCATAAGTCAAGATCACCGAATGCACGTGTACAGTGATCCCAGAGATCAATGCTCACTGAACACACAGAAGCTAAATAACAAGAGTCTTACATCCATACATACCGTCTTACACAAATTGTGACCATTATGGTCAAGTCTTACATTGATAAAGCCTTAAGGGCTGAACATCAAATGAAACACAAGCAGCGGAAATCGTCGTCAATAAGTAGAACCCATGCCATCAGCCTTAACCCTACAGGCATTCTGACTGGGAAGCGTCCTAGTTCGCATGTTCGTCTCCAAAGAACTCTTCTTCGAACTCCGGTTCTTCCATGCCTGGTCAATTAAATAACCAGTGGCAAGCCAATGAGTACTTTGAATGTACTACGCAAGCAACCCATGTTTTGGTTCAAGATACAACAATGCATGATATAGGTAAATTTTTGCGTAAAGCTAGTTTTGAGTGCAATGTCATGTTCAACAGACTATATAAGGCATGCATCAAGAGAGTTCAAGTAACCATGAGGACTGGTCACAGATATCAACATAAATAGAGTGGGCACCAACCCATCTAACATGAGCAGTGGGCACCAACCCAGCTCAATCACTTCAAGTCCTTTGACTTGACCTGTAGTCTTATCACCACACACACACGGTTGAAAACTCGGACATAGTTTAAGCAAGACCGCCAACCGTCCTTGACCGTGGACACGACTATTCAATAGTTTTACACTCTGCAGAGGTTGCACACTTTACCCACTAGATCCGGGGAACTTCCGTGTCATCCACGACCCGCGGTACCTCAAGTACCCGGGGTAAGCACCCGATCACTATCTTTCCCTAGACGACACTAACATGGAGTCCACTCGATTGACAGTAACCCCCGTGCCCAACTTTTCACATAACACTTTCTTGGAGCCTCGCTCCCATACTTATCACATACCACTGGCACGGGGTACCAACGGTGTGTCCGGTGCCCCATAAAAATGGTCATGGCCGCCCTACCTGGCACGACCCCGTCCCAAGAGAGAGCACCATCTCTCCCTCGTCACTAGTAATGCGGGCCCCAAGCTAGTATCGGTCTAGGTACTCAATAATGCCCTTTCCCATATAAGGGTAGAGTGGTCGCGCATGTAAGGTTGGGACAGTCATCAAATCTTAAATCTAATCCGTTTTCAAAAACAACACACACTTGCCTCGGTACACCACTTCGTCATCAAGTGGTTACCCATCTCATCATCTCCCTCGGGCATAAGTGGCACCCGATGGGGTTTTCGAAAAGTCTTTTGAAAATACTTTGTCTTCATCACCATGCATATCCCCGTCCCTTTGCGTAGCACTACTTAGCATCCTATCTACTCCCACCGGCATAACCCTCATAAGAAGGTAGGGCCATGCACAATGCAAGTGTCAACGAGGATATAACGGAGGCAACCAACCCACGTGGTTCACCATCTCACCATGATTCCGATGCAACAATAATAAAGAGCTATATTTATGACATGCGTAAAAAGGGGTTCCATAGACATGGTCAAAGGGCTGCTTGCCTTGGTTGGCTTGGTCTTCAAAGTCTTCAGGCCCTGCTCCTCCTTCTTCCTCAGCTACCTCGTCAAATACGGGATCTAACGTCGCAAGAAAATAACGGGAAAATAAGACAATAATAAAAACAGAAAAGTCAAAGTGCTCAGAAAAATGTCAACTTATTTTTGTAAAATACTAGGAGAAAAACTAGGAAGGGGAACATTCTTGGTTTTGAATTTGGAGCTAGGGAAATAGAGTTGTGGATTTTCAAACAGAGGTTTTTTTGTTCAAATTTGAATTTAAATTTGAACAGAACAGAAAAGTGTAATGGATGTGCATGAAAGATATATCAATAAATAGGTGGGATTATTCGAGATTTTAGGAGTTGGAATTATTTCATTTGGACAAATATTTTTCCTGTGGAATTTTTGGAAAAGAGATGTAAAAGAAAAGAAAAGTGGCGCTGCCCATTGGGCGAAGAGGCCACGGCAGCAGCAGCCCAGAGGGGAAACCAGCCCACGCCGCCGCCACGTCGAGGCGTAAAACCAAAATACGCCTTCACCGACGGCGATGGGCAGAGTGTCTTGTAGACGCTTTTAAACCCGACGGTGGATCCCACCCGTCGTATGCGAGGTCGACGGGCGGCCCCACGGCCGTTGTTGTCTACCTCCGCCGAGGCGACGCGAAGCCACGCCGGCGATCTGGCACGGAAGGGGCGTGGGTGCTACCGTTGGATTCGGGGTGGAGTCGCCGTTCGGGTGGTGGTGGAGACGGTCGCCGGAGTGGCCTGCTTCGCCGGCGACGAGGTTACGCGGCGGAGGTGCTTCGACGTCGGTGGCTCCGGCCGTTTCCGGCTGCAAAACAAGTGGGAAGGAGAGGGGAAAGGATCAGTGACGCCTTGCGGTTCCAGATCGAGAGAGAACTGGGGCGGAGAAGGCCTATACCGCGTGAACGCCGACGAGCCGAGGCGGCGGAGCTCGAGCTCGATCTCGAGCTCGGGCGGCTCTGGAGACGAATGAGTGGTGCGGGAGGTCGATTGGGAGTGTGGGGGGAGCGACAGGGAGGGAGAGAGAGGCCCGGGGTCGCCTTATATAGGCTGGCCGAGGTCCACCGTAGGCGTGGCCTACGGGTGCCCGCGGGATTGGCTCGGGTGGCCGTTGGAGAGGGAATGGGGTTGTCCACGTCGTTCGTGGGGGTGGAGTAGGGCGCCAGGGAGGAGGAGAGAGAGCGGGGAGAGGCTCTGGCGCTCGCGCGTGCGAGGCCGGGTATTGGCCGAGCCGGGCGGCGCTGGGCACGCGTCGCAGGAGGTGAGAGAGAGGGAGAGACAAGGGGGCCTGCACGGTGGCGTGTCGCGGACGTCGAGGCACATCGACTGGCGCGAGGGGGAGGCACGAGGTGGTCGGGAGGCGCGGTGTCAACGGTCGGTGCTCTGCCAGGCGCTCCAGAGCGCGACTTTGGCCGGCATCCGCGGCTTTCCCACGTCGAGCGCGCGTCCACTTGTGTCTGGGAGCTACAGTGGGTGTGGGCAAAACTAGGAGAGCGCCTAGGATGCTCTGGAGGGTCGAGAGGAGAGAGAGGGGCTGTGAGAGAGAGGAGAAACTGCTGGCTAGAGAAGACAAATGGGGTTCCCCCCTTCCTCCTCATTGCTTCCTCGGGCAGAAAAGCATCCAAGTTGCAGAGGGAAACGAGGAGGGGTTGTGGTAAAAAGATAGGCTCAAGGAGATTAGTGGAAGGGGCTGGAATTATCATTCTAAAATTCCTCCAGAAGGTGTTTGATGATGTTTTGGATAAGTTATTGACTTCCACTGGCCATGATACTCCATTGGGTTAAATTCCACATATAATTAGGGCCTTCCACCCATTCTGAGCTTATTTGGACAAAGTTGCCAATGTAACTTTTGCAAACCCTAAAAATGGGCAGGAATGGATTTGTGTAGATCCAGTGGAGTAGATCACTTCTCCTTGATGCACCACTTGGTGTGGTGGCCTTATTTGGTCATGTGATCAGGCTCACCAAAGTTGGGGTCTTGGAGAAAAAGTTGGTAGTACAAAGTAGTTCAAATTTGATTCTGGTCAGAGAGGGGTTTGAGGCACTTTGACCAAGATTTCCTCTTCTCCAACCTGTGCCATTTGGTCTAGATGCATCATTAGACCACTGGAGCATGTTCACCAAGTTTGAGAACATTTGGACATATTTGGCAATGTAAAGTTGCTCAAACCTCAAAATGGACAGAAATGGTTTTGAGGGGTTTTGATGATGTTATCTTGTTCTCCAAGTCATGAGACTTGGCAAGATCATCTAATATGTCATATGTGACATGATAGAAATTTCTTGGAATTTTTGGAGAATATTTCCTTTGTAAATATTTCAAAAGCTTGAAATATCCAGGAAGGGTTTCAGAGGGATTTGACTAATATTTTGAACATGACCATGTGTTGAAACTCTTATATATGGAAAATATATGTCCACTGAGTTTCCCTAATTTTTGTCAAATATTTTTAAAACAATAAAATAATTTTTCCCTATTAAAGACCATTTCTGGCCTTAAGAAAAAGCCTTTAAGTAAAATAGTAAAATAACTTTTAAAATTATATTTTTGTGGTTTCTGGGTATCCTATATCTAATAGGAGTCAAATATATTTTTGGACAGATTTTTACTGACCTTAATTAAGTACTTGCAGTGCAAACCCTCAATTCAGGGTTTTTTGGAAAACTAAATTTAAAAAATACTTTCTGGCCAAAATATTTTTGTAAGAAAATTCTATGTTGCACTATACACATGGCATGGTCATTGGGCAGGAGTTTGGGGCAAGGAGATGAAATATAGATGGTGGAGTAGTTGACTTTAAAGAGCACTTGAAAAGAAGCACAAAGAGAAAACCAACTCCAAATAAAAGCCAAATAATGCAAAAGTTTTTGTTGGTCCAAATTTTCATGCTTTATTAATGAAAATGAAATGTTACAAAATGCAGGGTGTGACACATCGAGTTTGGTAAATTGTGTGTAACGGTTAGATTTTGTGTGGAGGCTATATATACCCCTCCACCTCCTCTTCATTCGTGGAGAGAGCCATCAGAACGAACCTACACTTCCAACTTACCATTTCTGAGAGAGAACCACCTACTCATGTGTTGAGACCAAGATATTCCATTCCTACCATATGAATCTTGATCTCTAGCCTTCCCCAAGTTGCTTTCCACTCAAATCTTCTTTCCACCAGATCCAAAACCTATGAGAGAGAGTTGAGTGTTGGGGAGACTATCATTTGAAGCACAAGAGCAAGGAGTTCATCATCAACGCACCATTTGTTACTTGTTGGAGAGTGGTGTCTCCTAGATTGGCTAGGTGTCACTTGGGAGCCTCCGACAAGATTGTGGAGTTGAACCAAGGAGTTTGTAAGGGCAAGGAGATCGCCTACTTCGTGAAGATCTACCGCTAGTGAGGCAAGTCCTTCGTGGGTGACGGCCATGGTGGGATAGACAAGGTTGCTACTTCGTGGACCCTTCGTGGGTGGAGCCCTCCGTGGACTCGTGCAGCCGTTACCCTTCGTGGGTTGAAGTCTCCATCAACGTGGATGTACGATAGCACCACCTATCGGAACCACGCCAAAAACATCCGTGTCTCCAATTGCGTTTGCATCCTGCAAACCCCTCCCTTTACTTTCTTGCAAGTTGCATGCTTTAATTTCCGTTGCCTATATACTCTTTGCATGTTTGCTTGAATTGTGTGATGATTGCTTGACTTGTCCTAAAGTAGCTAAAATCTGCCAACTCTAAATTGGGAAAAGGTTAAGTTATTATTGGTCAAGTAGTCTAATCACCACCCTCTAGACATACTTCAAGGTCCTACAATATCCTGCGTATTGTCTGACAGCAGGTCTAAGCCGTGCCCTTCGGGACTGTTCGGTGCTCCTGGCGTAGGCCCAAATCCATCAGAGATCAAGTCTCCACAGATATCGGCCGTGTAGTTCTAGTTTCCGAACCTGACCTGATGGCCAGGGGCGTAGCTATCAATCCGCTCTAGATGACCAAGCGAATTGGCCCGCAGTGCGAAGCCACCGAACACGAAGATCTGTCCAGGGAGAAAAGTCTCACCCTGGACCACGTTGTTGATGATTGAAGGAGCCATCGAGCCTTGCAGCGACGACACAGAGGAACTCTCAATGAAAGCACCAATGACGGTGTCAAAACCGGCGGATCTCGGGTAGGGGGTCTCGATCTGTGCATCTAAGGCAAATGGTAACAGGAGGCAGGGGACACGATGTTTTCCCCAGGTTCGGGCCCTCTCAATGGAGGTAAAACCCTACTTCCTGCTTGATTGATCTTGATGATATGAGTATTACAAGAGTTGATCTACCACGAGATCGTAGAGGCTAAACCCTAGAAGCTAGCCTATGATGATTATGATTGATCCTCTACGGACTAAACCCTCTAGTTTATATAGACACCGGAGGAGGCTAGGGTTACACAGGGTCGGTTACAAAGAAGGAGATCTAATATCCGGATCGCCAAGCTTGTCTTCCACGCAAAGGAGAGTCCCATCTGGACACAGGACGAAGTCTTGAGTCTTTTATCTTCACGGTCCATCAGACCGGCCGAAGTATATAGTCCGGCTGTCCGGATACCCCCTAATCCAGGACTCCCTCACCAGGTTTCCCAACACCATCAACCACATTGGAACCAAGGCTCGAGAGGCGCCTCCGTGATGGCTTGCATATCTTCGTAAAGGTCATAAGCATGCAAGATCAGACGAGGACAAGAAGACGGCGATCCTCGGCAAGATCCTCGCCGAGGAAACCCACGAGACCTCCGGCAAGATCCTTGCCGGGGATGACCGTGATGCCACGGCAAGACCCTTGCCGAGGCCCCGACAAGACTCTTGCCGAGGACATCAGCGGGGCCGCGGCCAGGCCCGCACCCGCCAAGACTCCACCGCCGTTCCCATGCAGCTGCCAGCCTAGCCAGCGAGGCAAGCTCCTGCGTGGCGACGTGTGTCCTCCAGACCAACTCAGCAAGCACCTGTGTGGTGGCATGCAAATCTTCGTGAAGACGCAGCCACCGCACCAGCTCAGCAGCCTACCTGCCTACATGGCGCCACACGCCTTGCTGGCCAGGACGCGTGTCGAAGTAGGGCAAAGCAGCAACGGACGGGACGGGCTTTGCTACCATCCCCCGATAAAGCGAGGGGACACCTAAGGGGCGCATTTAATGCGCCTTGTCCCGTAATGACAGGCGATAAGCATAGCTAGTGTACCCTTTCCACCTCCTGTGTGCCACTGTGGTGCCCCCCCTTTTCCTATAAAAGGAGGCACAAGGCATACTGGAGGGGATTCGGCTTTTTGGACTACGCACGCGCCATAGCTAGTTCAAGAACACAAGAACATTCGGATATACACCAAAGCAGGACTAGGGTATTATGTGATCCTCGCGGCCCAAACCTGGGTAAACGACCCTTGTGCTGGCTCTTAGACCCGCTCTTTCCACAACCTCGCCCCCGCCGACCATAGTAGGGATTCTCGTTGTAACGCCCTCGATGCGGCTATATCTCCCACGTGTCGAAGCACGACTTAGAGGCATAACCGCATTGAAAGCAATGTCGCAAGTGAGGTAATCTTCGCACAATCCATGTAATACATAAGGGAAAGAGATACATAGTTGGCTTACAATCGCCACTTCACACAATTACATGAATAAAGCATTACATCATCCAGATACAATCAAGGTCCGACTATGGAACCAAAATAAAAGAAGAACCCCAAATGCGACAAAAAGGTCCCCGATCGACCCCAACTGGGCTCCACTACTGAACAACTAGAACGAAACAACACAAAGGGCAAGATCTTCATCGAGCTCCTCCTTGAGCTTGGTTGCGTCACACCGCCGATAACATAGGCACCGCAAACTGGTTTTGAAGTATCCGGTGAGTCACGAGGACTCAGCAATCTCAACCCGCGAGATCAAGACTATTTAAGCTTATAGGTAAGGTAAAGGCATGAGGTGGAGCTGCAGCAGCGACTAGCATATATGGTGGCTAACATACGCAAATGAGAGCGAGAAGAGAAGGCAAGGCACGGTCGATAAAAGTATGATCAAGAAGTGATCCTATAGCAACCTCGCTAAGCATAACTCCAACATCGTGTTCACTTCCCGGACTCACGGAAAGAGACCATCACGGTTACACACGCGTTGATGTATTTTAATTAAGGTCAACTTCAGTCTTCTACAACCGGACGTTAACAAATTCCCATCTGCCACATAACCGCGGGCACGGCTTTGAAAGTTCAAATCCTGCAGGGTGTCCCAACTTAGCCCATGACAAGCTCTCACGGTCAACGGAGGAATAGACCTCCACCCGAGACACTCCGATCGACTCGGTATCCCGTACAACAAGACATTTCGACAGGTAAAACTAAACCAAAGAACACCGCCTAATGTGCCGACAAATCCGATAGGAGCTGCACATATCTCTTTCTCGTGGCACACTCAGATGAGACTAGCTACGAGTAAAACCAACCTCAAGTTTCCCGAGGTGGCCCATGAGTAGCTTCGGTTCGACCAACACTCGAGGAGCACCGCCCGGGGTTAAAATAAAGATGACCCTTGAGTCTGCAGAACCCAAGGGAAGGTGGTAGGTTGTTAGTGCAAATGGTAAAACCAATGTTGGGCATTGCCGAGGAGCTTTACTTAAGGCGAATCGTCAAGGGGTTCCTATTATAGCCCAACCGTAAGGAACGCAAAATCCGGGAACATAACACCGATATGACGGAAACTAGGGCGGCAAGAGTGGAACAAAACACCGGCATAAGGCCGAGCCTTCCACCCTTTACCAAGTATATAGATGCATTAATTAAATAAGATATATTGTGATATCCCAACAAGTAAACATGTTCCACCAGAACAACATCTCCATGTTCCAACAAGGAACAACCTTCAATCTTCACCGCAACTAACAACGCTATAAGAGGGCTGAGCAAAGCGGTAACATAGCCAAACAACGGTTTGCATAGGAAAGGTGTCAAAGGTTAGGGGTTTGACATGGCAATTTGGGAGGCTGACAAGCAAATGGTAGGCATCGCAGCATTGGCATAGCAAAAGAGCGAGCAAACTAGCAAGCAAAGATAGAAGTGATTTCGAGGGTATGATCATCTTGCCTGAGATCCCGCAAGGAAGAAGAACAAGTCCATGAAGAAGACAAACAGACGTGGTCGAACGAATCCTCACAACTCCGGAACGAAACCGAAGCTAACGAGAGAAGCAACCCGGAAAGAAGCAAACAATATAGTAAACACACAAGCATAATCATGGCATGATGCGCAGACAAATATGATGCATGTCCGGTTTAATGAGGCATGGCATGGCAAAATGCAACAAACAACACTACAAATTAAGTGGAGCTCAATATGCAATGAGTTGCATATTGACGGAACACCACATTCAAGTATTTAGTTCGCTCTCGTTTAAGCTACTCAACAATATTAAATGTTGATTAACATGGCAAGGGGTGAAGCATAACAAAACTACCTAACTAGGCAAGTTTAAATGAGGCCGAAAGAACAAACAACAATTCCGGAAAATCCCCATGTGCATATTTTAGATGCGGTACTGTTCTGCCCTAAACACAATTTTAGAGTTGTTAAACATGCAATATGAGTGCACCATGTTAAACTAGGCAAAATTCTACCCCATATACATATAAAGAACATTTAAATCCGAGCTACGGTTATTTAGTTATGAAATAAATCATTTTAACATGGCATTTAAGCAAATTTCATCAAACAGCATTTTAAACATTTCAAACATGGATGAAAATGGCATATTATGAAACTAGATGAAATTCTAAGCATTTTACATATAAAGTTTGTTTTAATCCGATGCACCGTTAATGAGTTTTTATATGCATGAAGATGAGGGGTTTTTCTGTAAAACTGTTAAATCACTGGATAAATGTTAAAATCATAGTGCAGGGAAAAAAAACTACGCGGGCCGAATCTGCAGCTTAGCCCAACAGAAGAAAAAAAAGGAGGGGCGCTGGGGCTTCTCACCAGGCCTCTTGGGCCGGTCGGTGGAGCTGCGGATTGGGGAGGCCGGTCGGATGGGGCGCGCTGGGCCTTGCGATGCGGGCTGGGGAGATGGGCCAGCGGGGGGCGCGGCCCACGAGCGCTGAGCCATCGGCCTTCTCGTGCTCTCGCTCGAGCACGAGGCCATGGCGGCGGCGGACGGCACAGGGCTCCGGCAAGGGCGCTCGATGACGCGGGGAGGCATGAAGGGCGCGGAACCGCGGATCAGCGGCGCGCAGATCAATTCGGCTGCGGGAGGAGGTCGGAGGGGCCCTGGCACCGGCGGCACGCAGCGGCAGCGAGCTCCAAGGGCCATGGCGGCGCTACAGCAGAGGGAGAGAGAGGTTAGAGGAGGAAGGGAAGGAGAGGAAGGGAGAGCGGGGCGGGACGGCGACCTGGCGGGGAGAAGGAGGCAGGGCGCGGCGCGGCGGTGGAGAACGGCGAAGCTCGGCGAGGGCTCGCCGGCGACGGGCGGAGGCCGGAGGGCGGGGGCGCCGACCGGGCAGATCGGGCCCGCCGTGGGTCTGAGCGGGCGGAGATGGGCTCCATGGACCAGCGGCGATGTGGGTGCGGTGGAGGCGACGTGGCGGCTTGGGGTTGGTCCGGGGCGGCGGCGCGATGACGTGTCAGCCCCGGATTGGGCCGGGCGACGTGGAGGCTGGACATGTCCGGCGGGGTTGGACATGTCCGGCGCGTGAGGGGAGCGGGGCTAGGGTTTCGGGACCCGGATTTGGACGGGGGAGGTGTTTATATAGGTAGAGGGAGCTAGGAGTGTCCAAATAAGGAGCGGTTTTCGGCCACGCGATCGTGATCGAACGACCGAGAGCATGGAGGGGAGTTTGGTGGGCTTTGGGCCACTTTGGAAGGGGTGTTGGGCTGCAACACAAAGAGGGCTTTACGGTTACCCGGTTAACCGTTGGAGTACCAAACGAGCTCCAAATGGCACGAAACTTGACAGCGGTTCACGGTGCTATACCAAGGCCGCTTGGCAAACCTCGGGCCATTCCGAGAAAGTTTAACACCCGCACACGAAAAGAGAGAAGAGGGGACGCCGGATGACATAGGAGCGCCGGATGACATAACGGACAACGGGGAAAAGGCTCGGATGCATGAGATGAACATGTATGCAAATGAAATGCACATGATGACATGATAAAATGCAGATGATGACATGGCAAAGTGCAACACGCAAGCAAATGACATGGCAACAACGACGAATAACTGGCAGACACCTGGCGCATCGGATCCGGGGCGTTACAACACTCCACCACTACGAAAGGATCTCGTCCCGAGATCTAGGATGGCACCGGAGGGAAAAAGGAAGAGGAAGAGGAGAGGTAAAACTAAGTTGCTTCTTTGACGAACGAGTGAAACCACGAACCTTGAGAGGTTGAGCAAAATGAAAGGAAGAAAATAACGAAGATGAGCAAAGTTGAAAACACTCCGTTAGGAAAGAGGAACAAGGGATACAACGAGAACCAAGAGGTTTAGTGATAAGATAGATATTGAAACCACTCCGGTTAAAACTAGATAGAGAAGGAATAAGATTGATATAATTTGGGCAAGACTCCATCGAAAAGAGATGCAAGACTTGATGAGATGAAAAGATATTGAAGAGATGATACAACACTCCTAAAAATGGATAAGCCGTAAAAGAAGACGATCCTCACAATCGAGATGATGAATGAAAAGAGCAACATCACAATGCCTCCGTAAGAAATAATAGAAGTAGATCATTGGAATAAAGGGACGGAGAAGAAAATGACAACTTCTACCACAATTGAATTTGGAAGGCATCCTTGCAAGAAGGTTAGAATAGAGTTGTTGGAGAATCAACAACGAGAAGCACAAGCTTGTTGTGGGCTTATGGCAAACATCTCAAGACTATGAGGTGACAACCGTCCACTAACGGAAACAATTGCTTGCTTGAGATTAACGAATAGATGAAAGCTTGTTCCACCGAGGTGATAGAGAGACAGCTTGGACGATAGATAAACACCACAAATAGCAACATTCCTTAGGAAAGGCTTTAGGCGAAATCTATACCAAGATAACTCCAATGAAGAGATTGACGACTGCAAAGATCTCTTGAACAAGAGAAAAATGATGGATTTAAATATTTCTCTCTTGAAAACTTGTGAATCATGAAACGCGAAGGGAAATTATCAAGAATGACCTAACACCATCTCAAAAGATAAGGTAGAAAGAATTGCACTTCGGATGCATGATGAAGAATACTTGAACTCCTCAAAACAAAACATGTGTTGAGCACCATGTTTATTTTTTAGTATAGCTTGGTGGATCTTAACTTCAAGAGAAATCTTGAAGAACAATTTAAGAATGAAGAGAATCCTTGATGAACCACCATGTAGAGCCTCCATGAAGAACTCCGGTAATAAAAGAATGATAAGAAAGAGAAATTGAAAACACAAGGTGAATCCTTGCAATGATTTAGATGGAGTATCGCGACAATTAGAGCTTGGAACTCCGGGAAAAGAGAAGATGAAACAAATGAAACCGAGAATTTATTCATCATGAACAAACTCCGAAAGAAGGAATTAATCACTTGGATGAAACCAGAATAAGAATTATGTTATGCGTATCCTTCACCAATTAAATTGATGACAATCAACGGATCTGGCATACTACTTATTCCCATTGAAAAAGGATTAAGAGAGATATGGCGTAAACTTGAGAAGGTCTTGAACGAACCACCGGTAGGATTGGAACAACAAATGAATTGATATGATGAACAAGGAAGAGAGATCTCGAAAGAACCACCGTAAGAATTGAAAATGATCGAAGTAGGGGTGCATCACCGGTAAGGAATAGATCACGAGCTGATTAGAGAACACTTGAATGATGCACCGGTCTGATTTGGAGAACGAGAGCTGAAAGCTTGTATGAATAATACTGAGATGATGGGCTTCAAAGAATGAAACTGAAAAGACTCCTAAAATGCCCCAGATGGGTGAAAAAGATTCTCACAATCGAAAACAATTATGAGAGGATGGCAACAAGCTAGGACCATGAATCTCGAAGAGAATAGAGCAAGATTAAAGAGAGACTCTTCTTCGATCTTCAAATGATGAGAATGACAACGAGAAACACCACCAAGAATTATTGAGGCACACCAGAAGAATCAAAAGCGAAGAGGTTGAGCCAACTATGAAAGAATTTGAAAGATCTTGGAGAAAAACATTTGACTGATGATAACTCATTCTTACGTCAAACTTGGAGAAGAATTTAGGATAGCTCTGGGAAAATAGAAGAGTCAGGTAAGATCCTGGGAAAAGACCTGTGGGTTAGGGCCCACTCAAAAGAACACCGTTGAGAATGATATTAAAGAGAGATTTCACCGGTTTAATTAAATGGCTTGAATGAGATAACAACCTCGAAATAGCTTGAACGAATGCAGAGTGGAAACACGAATCTTTGAGATATCTTGAGCACTCCGGAATAACAAATAGCGAGAAGTAGAATGATAATGAGGTGCACCGTTATGAGAAGACATTGAAATGAGGAAAAATGTATGATCAACAAAACTTGACTTGAATCCACCGGAGAAGAAAAGAGAACGGAGGATGATGAACTAGTAGAACATCTTCTTGAGAACCACCGGGTAAGAACATTGAAAGAAAAGAATGAAGATACTTCGCACAAATAAAAGGATACATGATTAAGAAATCTTAGTCCTTGAAGAAAAAGGGGTGGGAGGGCGGGAAAACAAAGGCAACTTAGAGACGGATGAAACAAACACCGTTGAGAAGAAATGATAATTGGTCTTGCTGATGTTGAAGTGATCGGATCCACTTGAAGAGAAACATGCTGGTTGAAAAGGATTGACATGACAATCTCGATTGTCGAGAAGGATTGGTATTCACATCGGAGTATGAGAACACCGTTTCGGAAAGGTATGGATTCAACATTTGACATTGAAGCAACTCGAATACCACAACTCAAAACAAAACAAAGGATGGCTTGCGAATAAGCGGAACAAACATATGATAGAGATTTCGTCCGAAGTTTTCGTGGTGGGGCCTACACGGGCTCAATCAGACAAAGACCATCATGTACAAGGCAAAGGCACATGACATACGAAGCGTCCCAGTCGGCATACCCAAGGACTCTTTAAGACACAACGAGACCATCAGAAACCAACCGTGAATAGGCGGACCACTAGACGCCGAACCCCAATTTCATATCATACATCCGTCGGAAAGATATCCTAAGAGCTACTTGAATTCCCACCTATGAAACTCCCAAACTTTCTCGTTATGCAATCTGGTGTTGGGGATACAGGGAGCAATAATATCTCACACAAACTAACAATCCCTACATCCACCAGTATCCATCCGTCAACACATAACCAAGAAACCTTCGAAATCGTCTACCTCAACCTTCAAAAGCATCCGTTATACAAGTCATGGCAATACTCCGTACTCACCTCAAGATTAGGTTAGCGGGATTATCTCACCAACAACTGCATAAAAGAGATTTTCGATGTCGGCGATTAAACTCGGTATTCCGAATCGCAACGATAAAATTATGACGACAACACCTCGGAGCTCAACTCCCGGACACCCGCCACAACCCCTAAATGTCGAGGCACCAAGACAATGTTGTCATCATAAAACCATCGAACGGTTCTAAGATACCCGCGTGATCCTAAAAATTTTTTTAGTGAAATTTGAGAAGAGAAGAGTCAAAACTCTACGTCGATACCTCACCGTAAGGTCAAGGGACCGAGGAGTAAAAAGAATTCCTAACTCTCCGATATATATAATCCTAAATGACTCAAAACATTTTTCTAGACACAACTCGCCGCTAAAAGCGATCAAGCGGTGGGGCTCCTAAGGTCGGGAAGGCTCGATTACCAACTTGTAGCGCCCTCGATGCGGCTATATCTCCCACGTGTCGAAGCACGACTTAGAGGCATAACCGCATTGAAAGCAATGTCGCAAGTGAGGTAATCTTCGCACAATCCATGTAATACATAAGGAAAGAGATACATAGTTGGCTTACAATCGCCACTTCACACAATTTACATGAATAAAGCATTACACATCCAGATACAATCAAGGTCCGACTACTGAAACCAAAATAAAAGAAGAACCCCAAATGCGACAAAAAGGTCCCCGATCGACCCCAACTGGGCTCCACTACTGAACAACTAGAACGAAACAACACAAAGGGCAAGATCTTCATCGAGCTCCTCCTTGAGCTTGGTTGCGTCACCTGCTCGGTAACATAGGCACCTGCAAACTGGTTTTGGAAGTATCTGGTGAGTCACGAGGACTCAGCAATCTCAACCCGCGAGATCAAGACTATTTAAGCTTATAGGTAAGGTAAAGGCATGAGGTGGAGCTGCAGCAAGCGACTAGCATATATGGTGGCTAACATACGCAAATGAGAGCGAGAAGAGAAGGCAAGGCACGGTCGATAAAAGTATGATCAAGAAGTGATCCTATAGCAACCTACGTCAAGCATAACTCCAACATCGTGTTCACTTCCCGGACTCCGCCGGAAAGAGACCATCACGGTTACACACGCGGTTGATGTATTTTAATTAAGGTCAACTTCAGGTCTTCTACAACCGGACGTTAACAAATTCCCATCTGCCACATAACCGCGGGCACGGCTTTGAAAGTTCAAATCCTGCAGGGTGTCCCAACTTAGCCCATGACAAGCTCTCACGGTCAACGGAGGAATAGACCTCCACCCGAGACACTCCGATCGACTCGGTATCCCGTACAACAAGACATTTCGACAGGTAAAACTAAACCAAAGAACACCGCCTAATGTGCCGACAAATCCGATAGGAGCTGCACATATCTCTTTCTCGGGGCACACTCGATGAGACTAGCTACGAGTAAAACCAACCTCAAGTTTCCCGAGGTGGCCCATGAGTAGCTCGGTTCGGACCAACACTCGGAGGAGCACCGCCCGGGGGTTAAAATAAAGATGACCCTTGAGTCTGCAGAACCCAAGGGAAGGTGGTAGGTTGTTAGTGCAAATGGTAAAACCAATGTTGGGCATTGCCGGAGGAGCTTTACTTAAGGCAAATCGTCAAGGGGTTCCCATTATAGCCCAACCGTAAGGAACGCAAAATCCGGGAACATAACACCGATATGACGGAAACTAGGGCGGCAAGAGTGAACAAAACACTGCATAAGGCCGAGCCTTCCACCCTTTACCAAGTATATAGATGCATTAATTAAATAAGATATATTGTGATATCCCAACAAGTAAACATGTTCCAGCCAGGAACAACATCTCCATGTTCCAACAAGGAACAACCTTCAATCTTCACCTGCAACTAACAACGCTATAAGAGGGGCTGAGCAAAGCGGTAACATAGCCAAACAACGGTTTGCATAGGAAAGGTGTCAAAGGTTAGGGGTTTGACATGGCAATTTGGGAGGCTGACAAGCAAATGGTAGGCATCGCAGCATTGGCATAGCAAAAGAGCGAGCAAACTAGCAAGCAAAGATAGAAGTGATTTCGAGGGTATGATCATCTTGCCTGAGATCCCGCAAGGAAGAAGAATGAGTCCATGAAGAAGACAAATGACGTGGTCGAACGAATCCTCACAACTCCGAACGAAACCGGCTAACGAGAGAAGCAACCCGAAAGAAGCAAACAATATAGTAAACACACAAGCATAATCATGGCATGATGCGCAGACAAATATGATGCATGTCCGGTTTAATGAGGCATGGCATGGCAAAATGCAACAAACAACACTACAAATTAAGTGGAGCTCAATATGCAACGAGTTGCATATTGACGGAACACCACATTCAAGTATTTAGTTCGCTCTCGTTTAAGCTACTCAACAATATTAAATGTTGATTAACATGGCAAGGGGTGACGCATAACAAAACTACCTAACTAGGCAAGTTTAAATGAGGCCGAAAGAACAAACAACAATTCCGGAAAATCCCCATGTGCATATTTTAGATGCGGTACTGTTCTGCCCTAAACACAATTTTAGAGTTGTTAAACATGCAATATGAGTGCACCATGTTAAACTAGGCAAAATTCTACCCCATATACATATAAAGAACATTTAAATCCGAGCTACGGTTATTTAGTTATGAAATAAATCATTTTAACATGGCATTTAAGCAAATTTAATCAAACAGCATTTTAAACATTTCAAACATGTATGAAAATGGCATATTATGAAACTAGATGAAATTCTAAGCATTTTACATATAAAGTTTGTTTTAATCCGATGCACCATTAATGAGTTTTTATATGCATGAAGATGAGGGGTTTTTCTGTAAAACTGTTAAATCACTGGATAAATGTTAAAATCATAGTGCAGGGAAAAAAACTACGCGGGCCAAATCTGCAGCTTAGCCCAACAGAAGAAAAAAAAAGGAGGGGCGCTGGGGCTTCTCACCAGGCCTCTTGGGCCGGTCGGTGGAGCTGCGGATTGGGAGGCTTGGCCGGATGGGGCGCTACTGGCCTTGCGATCGGGGCTGGGGAGATGGGCAAGCGGGGGGCGCGGCCCATGAGCGCTGAGCCATCGGCCTTCTCGTGCTCTCGCTCGAGCACGAGGCCATGGCGGCGGCGGACGGCACAGGGCTCCGGCAAGGGTGCTCGATGACGCGGGGAGGCATGAAGGGGCGCCGGGAACCGGCGGATCCAGGCGGCGCGGTACCGGATCCGGCCGCGGGAGGAGGTCGGAGGGGCCCTGGCACCGGCGGCACGCAGCGGCAGCGAGCTCCAAGGGCCATGGCGGCCTTCTGACAGAGAGAGAGAGAGAGTTAGAGGAGGAAGGGAAGGAGAGGAAGGAGAGCGGGCGGACGGCGACCGCGGGAGAAGGAGGCAGGCGCGCGCGGCGGTGGAGAACGGCGAGCTCGGCGAGGGCTCGCCGGCGACGGGCGGAGGTCGGGCGTGGCGGGGCGCCGACCGGCAGATCAGGCCCGCCGTGGCCGGAGCGGGCGGAGATGGGCTCCATGGACCCGACGGCGATGTGGGTGCGGTGGAGGCGATGTGGCGGCTTGGGGTTGGTCCGGGGCAGCGGCGCGATGACGTGTCAGCCCCGGATTGGTCCGGGCGACGTGGAGGCTGGACATGTCCGGCGGGGTTGGACATGTCCGGCGCGTGAGGGGAGCGGGGCTAGGGTTTCGGGACCCGGATTTGGACGGGGGAGGTGTTTATATAGGTAGAGGGAGCTAGGAGTGTCCAAATAAGGAGCGGTTTTCGTCCACGCGATCGTGATCGAACGACTGAGAGCATGGAGGGGAGTTTGGTGGGCTTTGGGCCACTTTGGAAGGGGTGTTGGGCTGCAACACAAAGAGGGCTTCTACTTTACCGGTTAACTGCTGAGTACCAAACGAGCTCCAAATGGCACGAAACTTGACAAAGCGGTCACGGTGCTATACCAAGGCAGCTGGCAAACCTCGGCCATTCCGAGAAAGTTTAACACCCGCACACGAAAAGAGAGAAGAGGGGACGCCGGATGACATAGGAGCGCCGGATGACATAACGGACAACGGGGAAAAGGCTCGGATGCATGAGATGAACATGTATGCAAATGAAATGCACATGATGACATGATAAAATGCAGATGATGACATGGCAAAGTGCAACACGCAAGCAAATGACATGGCAACAACGACGAATAACTGGCAGACACCTGGCGCATCGGATCCGGGGCGTTACACTCGTGATCCCATAGGTGTCGTTCCCACCGACAGTAGTTCTCTTGATTCCACTAATGATTCTCTTAGCCAAGTTACACTTGAACAAGAAAATAGCTTATTGAAGGGAATTACAGAGAAAGGTGTTTACAAGAGCCTTGCCAGAAGTAAGCAATTTGAGGAAATTGTACGCACGCAAGGAATGCACCGGAAGAATCAAGGTGTTGGTTTTGAACGAAAGTTCAATGCCAATGGAGTTGAGTGGGAAGAAGATCAATACCACAAGACGAAGTTTGTTCCTCAACACGAGAAGTATGATCCCACTTCCTTCAAGGGAACACCAACTCAAGATGATCTTCCACCACAAGACAACAAACTAAAAGGCAAGGACAAGCTTCAAGAGGAGATTTATGCATTTGAAGAAGCTCCAAAGGCCTTGGTCAAGTGGGTTCCCAAGACTACTCCAAATTCTACTTCATCAAGTATGACTACAACCCCAAGGATTCCCATCAAGTTTATGTGGATCCCAAATAAGAAGAACTAGAGAGTCCTGAAGGGTGACTCCGCCAACATACTTCACTCATATTCATATTGGCAAGGACAAGTGCAATCAACTTCCACATCTTGCACTAGTTCAAGGAGTCACAAACCCTCTTGCTAGTAAGTCAAGGGACAAGGTAACCAAATGCTTTCATGGACATTATCATATGTGTACTTCACTCCATGTCTATGGATATCCTTGTTTGTTCCTTGTGGGACTAACCCACATAGGTATTGAAAGTGCAACTCACTCCAATGGAATGGATTGCTCCAAATGATTTGCATCAATATTGAGCATCCACATCTTCAACATCTACATGAAGTCATCATCGACAAAACTCAAGGTTAGTTCATCCCTCTAAAAGGGGATATCACATCAAGGGGGAGCTTTACTCTAAGAATTGAGCTATAGCAACTCTAATGGTGTGAGCACAACAATGCTTTATGTAAAAGTGGTAACCCCACTTGTGCTTAAACGATGAGTATGACCTATGATCAAATGTTCTCATTTGAATCCTAAATCAATATACTCATATATAGATGACCTAGTCATCGCCAATTGCTTGATAGATTCTAGAGTGTTTGTAGCGACCTGACCCGAATGGATCGAAGTCTCTGTGCTTAAGTGTCATCCCTGGATCGGTATGCTGACACACACAGTACTCGAGGATTTATAACAGAGGTAAATCACATGTATAAAGTAACATAAATACTATTACCTCAATCTATATAGCGGAAGTAACATCAAGGTTGTGGAGTACCAACAACACCAACGGTAAAGTTGAGTATAGACATCGTAACCCTAACGTATCACCTACTCGTCGTAAGATTCCTGCAACATGAGACGTTGCAGCCATGTAGGTTAGTACATTGAATGTACTGGCAAATTCACACCATAGGATAATGATGAATAAAAGCTATCACTACATGCATAATTGGCTGGTGGAGACTCTAGGTTTAATTTTGCATAAAGCTGAATTTTTCCTACAACAAAGGAATATATTTTATTTACTACAAAGTTTATACCAATATTGAGAAGGTTCTCCCAACTCAATTCCAAAGTAATAATTATAACCCAACAATTTCATTAAATAGAGTGATGAGATCAAATCAATAATTCAAGTACCAGATACTTAAGATGTCCATAACTGGGGACACGACTAATCATGATTAGTTTGTACACTCTGCAGAGGTTTGTGCAATTTTCCCCACAAGACTCGACCGCCTCCCTTGAAGTCCTTGCACTGCCTGGTGTTTGAGAACGGGATGACCGAGACACAGTCTTTCAGAAGCATTTATTCTCTACTCCGGGCGGATCGGTACACCTACAATCTCCCTACATCTGCTAGTCCACCTCTTCAAGAGCTCACACAACTTACTAAACTATGCCAGAGCCCATAATGGCTTGTGGCTGCACACGAAAGTTTCTAGTTATGAAATATCATATGATCCCTTTGAGCCTGGGTGGCATTCCATAGGGTGATCACATGGGTACTCCGGGATCCCCTTGGGCAAGTATTGGGTTCTCCAGGTGCCCGGGCAAACCACTGGGTGCTCCAGGGTTCCCCAACCAATCCACCCAGATGTGTATTAAAGTAGCCACCTTAAGTTTCCCTTAGTTAACAATATCTCTCACACCTTTCATAAATTCTCTCCAACCAAACCACGTCTACGAGCATAGCATAGTAGTATAGGCATAACGTAGTAACACCCAAGGGTTTGAATATAAGACAATAGGTTCCACTACTTCCTAGTACCCACATGTTATCAAACCTACTCATGCAATGTTTGAGAGTTGAAACTAATGCATAAAAACTTGGTATGAAAAATATGATCAAAGTGTGAACTTGCCTGTACTGTTGTTGAAGATCCTTGGCACTCATAACTCCTGATAGTTCTACTCTTCACTCTCCGTTCAATCTGTCGTAAGCAATCAATAGTAACCACACATAAGCAATCATGCAAAAGAATCAAAGAAAAGATCTCGAAAAACTTTGAAAACAAGCAATTAACTCTTGCAACAGAAAACAATTTCTAACAATACTAAAACTGAGTGAATTTGGCCTTATCAGAAAGTTTAGCTCAAGAGCTTTGATTTGCAAAAAGAATCAATTAAATTGGAGTTATAAAGCTCGAGTTATGAACAAAAGAAGTTTGAATTAAAATCTGTTTGAAAACAAATTTTAAAATTTCAAAAATATGTTTAAGTTGTTTATGTGGATAGATGAGATCATAACAAAGAAGTGGGCGTTGGTTCCGTTGGATTTGGATAAACGAGCAAAAATTTATGGTCGTTTGAAAACCAGGGGCTAATTTGTAAATAAAATACTCACGAATAGGTCCCTGATGTAAATAAACAAAAAAAAAGAAAATCCTATAGAGGGAACGCTTGCTAATAGAAACTAAAATAACGAATTCGTTCGCTATGAAGACATAACCAGTGAACGGTCACTTGATAGATCTAACTAAAAAGATAACCGATCTAAGAAGAAAAACCGAAGAAAACCGAGTCGGGTTTTGCGGATTTTTTTACCCGTTCAGTGAAGAAGAACCCATGGCGGCGGATCGGACCGGCTCTGGCAGATCGGGCGCGGGCTCCGGTGAGGCGGGGCAGCAGCGGTGATGGCGCTCGGGCGGCGGCGGCTATCTTGTCAGAGGGCGGAGGCTGGCGGCGTCTGCGAGTAGCTACTGTGATGGCAGTGGCGAAGTCGGCAACAAGCGCGAGATGCTTGACACGATAGTGGGGCGAAGTCGGCGGCGGCGATGCGATGTGAGGAGGAGAGGGGGCGGGGTCCCGGTACTTAAGGAGGGAGGGGCGGGAAGGCAACTTGGAGGAGGGGGCAAGGCGAGGCGGCGTTCGAGGGGGTCACGGTGGCTCGGCGGCGGACTCCCGAGCGAAGTCCCGCTTGGGGACGAAGGCAAAAGCGGCGCGCGGGATGCTGGGCTGCGGCCTGGCGGTAACGGGTCGGCCCAGTCGGCGGAGGGGAAATGTTTTTTTTTCTTCAAAAAATAGACACACAAAAATAAAATAAACCCTATAAAAGAAAATTTAACAAAGGCATATTATATATCAAAATTTTCAAAAAAAGATTTTCTACAGCTTGAAATTTTTTCTATCGTCAAATAAAATACACAAAAATTTAGATAAAGCAAAGAGTGATACTGATTTACTTAAAACCCAGTAAAATCATTTTAAAAATACCAAATGATTTCAAATTTATTTCTCTCCAATTTTCTAATGTAGGGAATCATTTTACCCTAATTTCCATATATTTATTTATGGAGAAAAATAATTTTAATAAAACCCAAATAACTCCAAATTGAAAATAATTTCAAAAGGGACTTTCAGTTTGATTGTTTGAAACTTCCAACTCGTATTTCATATGATTTGAAGAAGTCATTTTATCTTCTCTCATGAAAATTATTGAGTTGCATAAAGTTTCTGAGTTAGAGTTATTTCCAAATGAGAATCAAATCTTTTCAAAACCCTTTTCATTTATTTAAAAAGAAGTCATATCATCTTCACTCTAGGGTTTTGTTTTTGAAAAGAATTTGAATTCATTGAGATCATAAATACAAGGTGAAAGTTTGGGAAAGTCATTTCATTCCCTCTCATTTAACTTTCAAAAAGTTTCAATTTCACTCAATTTCACACAAGCAACCACACCAAAATCAAGCAATCAACCAAAACTATTTATTTAAATATAACATTCCAAAATTTAGAATTTTGGGATGTTACAGTGTTTGTGCATGCTTTGCGACATATTTCATTTGCTATCTTGTTGTGTGAGCATGTTGGTTGCATAATTTTCTCCATTCGAGGACATCCATTTGTTGCTTTGATTGTTTGGCTTTTCTTTTTGCAAAATTGATGGACAAGAATGCCTAAGTACTCCCTCTAGCTATCTATGCTTTTCTCGTCTCAAACTCTATTCATGCTACATCACAAAGTTTGATCAAGTCATATTCAGACCCTCTGAGTGAGGAGCACTCGGAGCCACCGATTCGTCATAGACTTAACTTCCAAAACCTCTTGGTGCATTTTGGTCTGACCGATTCATACCATTCCGTCACACTGAGTTCATTAAGTTGATCTAGGTTTTATTCTCGGTGCAACCGATTTGAACCTTCCGGTCACACCGAGTTGCAGCAACCGCCTGCGATTCTGCATCTCGGTGCCACCGAGGTGTTCCACTCGGTCACACCGACAGAGTCTAGATATATATACCCACTGGCCAAAAATTTGGAAATGTCTCCAAACGCTTCGCCCACGCTTGTCCAGCTCTGCCGACTTGTGGTCTTCGGATCGTCTTCTCGTCGTCAGTGTCCTCTTGCTGCTGGTCTCCATCACCGTCAATGGCAATCTTCACCGTCGTTGTTGCCGTACTGGGTTCATCACCAAGTTAGGGTATGAACTCGTCCCTTGGTGCCATCCCCACTCTGATTCTGAGCACAAAGATCAATGCATGTATTCTTGCCACTTTTGAGATTACTCTATCCACTGTAAACTCCGTTAGGTTATATTTGATGCAAACATTTAGGTTTAGGTTTCCGCCGAACTCATCTCAGACCGACCGATATTAGGATTCCGGTCTCACTGATTTAGCTTAGGCCATAGCACAAATATTTTTCGGTCTGACTGAAACATACCAATCAGTGTGACCGAGTTCATTTCTCAGTGAAACCCTAGCAACTCAAAGTCACCGAAATGCATCTTGGTCTGACTGATCTTGCTACTTTAGACTCCAGAACTGCTTCAGTGTCACTGAGTTTATAATATCGGTAGCTCCGAAATGCTTTCTATAGAAAACTAAAACTAAAATTTTGACTTATTTGTTTTGCAAAATGCATGTGCTTTATGATGCTCATCCACTCTGTCTCAACCTATCCATTCACAGGGTCAGCTTTCAGTGTCAGAGATGTCAAACAACAGTGATAGCTAGAACAGGTCAGAAGAGCAAGAAAATCTGAGTGAGGGCAAAGGAAGAAGATAACTTTTGACTTGGAAGATGAGGACTTTGAGATTGAGGAAATAACCTCAAAGAAGAAGGTTGTTAAGAAGGAATTTGGTACTACTGCATCCACCAAGCCTGGCATGCACAAGAAGGCACCTGCCAAGAGAGTACCTATGTCAAAAGCCAAAGCCTCAACTCAAGATATTGCTGAACCAATAAAAAATAGGCTGCTGCAAGAAAGAAAAGGAAAGAAAGGGTCAAGAAGACCATGGCTAGAGTGATTGGAAAGCCATCTATGGTCAGGGAATCAGATGAAGAGGAGGAGGAAGAGCCCATTGCACCTCCTACCAAGACCCAGAAGCTGATGGGAGATGCTATCAAGTCTGGGGCTGCTCCATCTAAGCCCAAGACAACTCCCAAGCTTGTTGCTCCTGCTGCTCAAGTTTCAAAGCCTACAACACCCAAGAGTTCCACAAGAAATATCTCAGCTGCAGAGAAGAACAACGCCCCAGTGCCTGAAGTTCAAGAGGATGTTGAGCCCCAAGTGCTCAGGAAGCTCAAGCCAAAAATCCCAGATCATGATGATACTCATCCAATTGCAGAGAACATGAAAGAGAGAAAAGATGCTGGTCTTAGACTATGGAGACAGACAAACCCCTATGCTATAAGGAGAAGGACCATTGTGGATTACAGGTTTCACACCAAGGAGCATTAGGACTTCTATGAGACAGTTCTTTTGGACAAGAAGACCATAGTCAGGTATATGAGATGGGTGGACTAGGAATACATTAATAACAATGTTGATTACTTTCCTGTAGTTCATGAGAGTTTCAGGATGAATGAAGTTGATACTTTTGTTGGTTAGGAGCTTACAAAATGGAATGATGAGATGGTGATGCAATTTTATTCAACTGCACATTTTTACCCAGATGGAAAGATTATCTAGATGACTAAAGGTACTAGGTACCAATCCTCCATTACTGAGTGGGCCAAGCTAATCAATGCCCCTGAAAAATATGAGCATGACACAGATGCCTATGCCAAGCCAGGAAAGGTCATAACTCCATGGCACACATGTACAAGGAAATTCCTGATGATGCCCGAGAGACTTACAAGTTTGGCTCCATCTGCTGTCAAGGCTGCCTACCTTCAACACTGTTTTGAGGTATACTTTGTTGCCCAAATCAGGAGATGACAGGTTGATTAGAGGGCACTCAATCAACTTGCTGCATATGTTTGATGTGCCAGAAAAGTTCAAGGTGATGACCTTGATTGTTGAAACAGTCAAGAGGATTGCAACAGATCAGAAGAGGTCATATGGTTATGCCCCCATAGATTCAGATGCTCATCAACTCTAAGATGGGAACATGCACACATCTTCTAGACAGAGAGCACCTTCCCCGGAGGCCATAATTTGAGGACAACGTTGTTGTCATGGATGGATCACATCCTACATCTGTAGAGGCTCAAGGGAGAGAGAGAGAAAGCAAAGGCAGCAAAGTCTTCCAAGGTTCCAGATGCCTCAGCTATAAATCACAAGACCAAGCAGGATCAGCTTAGCTATCTGCTTGAGGCCAAAGTGAGAATTGTGAAAGGACTAGGCACCCTAACTCAAAACCATGAAAGTCTTGAGAGGATCATCGAAACAAAGTTTCATGATCTAGATTTGAAGGTCACAGAAATTTAGACCACAGTTGAGCGACTTCAAGAAGAAGCAGAGGACAGGAGAGCGAGAGCTACCACAGATGCATTTCAGAGAGTGCCAAGGGCACAAAGGTCTGTAGCTGTGCCAACCAGTGACACAAGAGCTACCACTTCAACACCTGCAGCCACTGCCCCAGTTTCCCCTCCAGTTGCAACTCCTCCAGTTCCTCAGACATCAGCCAGATGCTGTCCTCTCCATGCCATCTTCGCACACTGGAGCTCTCGAAGATCGTGCTTAGAATGGCGCATAGCACTATGCATTTTCAAGCTTTTTGGTAACTTGTTGCCAAAGAGGGAGAAAGTGTATAGATCATAGGCTGAGAGAGAGAGAGAGAGAGAGAGATTTTACTCTGTTTGCCTCTCTTGCTAGTTGTTATTTTCTTGTTTGGATGCTGCATTATATGTGCTTGTGTGTGAGATACTTCTATGATCATGTGTATGATCATACTTTGCTTTAATGTGTGCTTGAACGATGATATCTTATCACTTATGTATGATCATTCATGTTTGCCTTGGTGATGAGTGCATATTTTTTATATCCTATAAGTTTGAGCGCTCCACCAGAATGTATGTGACATGGAAGAGTAACCCATGATCCTAATGGATTGTGCATTTGCATTCAAAAGCAAATCTTAAATAATGCACAAATTTAGGGGGAGCTCTTGCTTATCACATACTTCTCAAAGTGATGATGTAATTCCTTGATATTATCATTTGTCGAAGCTTTGATCTATATGTTATCATCAATTACCAAAAAGGGGAGATTGAAAGTGCAACTTATCCCCGGGTGGTTTTGGTAATTCATAACAACATATACCTCATTCAACTATAGCCATTCAAGTTAAATGTTTCAGAAAGTTCAATGATTGGCATGGCATGGACTAGAGATGTGGACCCCTCAAAATGCTAAGGACACGTATTGGCAGAAGCTCAAGACTCTTCATTTCCATTTTAGTGATCCAAGATCACACTGAGTCCATAGGAAAAGCCAATACTATTAAAAGGGGATGAGGTGTTGCTTAATGGTCTACTTGCTCAAAAATTCTTAGTGATATGCTCCAAAGCCCTCAACCACTTTCTCATATCCAAATTTGTCCTACACCTAAATTCAAACTCGGCCCCACCAATTTGATTCATCGGGTGCCACCGAGTTCACTTGAGATAGCCATAGTCAGAAACCCTAATAAGTTTGGTCTCACCGATAGGGATCTCGGTCTCACTGAGATGGGATTGCAAACTCTTTGTTTCCCTTCGTAACATTTCAGTCATACCAAGATGAGCGATCGATCCCACCGAGTTCGCGATGCAAACTCTCTGTTTCCTTTTCGTAACATTTCGGTCTCACCGAAATGAGCGATCGGTCCCACCGAGTTTGCTTAACCAAGTCTTTGTTTGCTTATTGCTCGATCTCACTGAGTTCATGCGATCGGCCTCACCGAGATGAGGTTTCGCCCTAACCCTAGCCCATCGGTCCTAATGAGTTGATCTCGTTGGTCCCACCGAAAATCCTAACGTTCACATTTTGAACTAGATCGGTCCCACCGAGTTTCTTTATTCAGTCTCATCGAGTTTGGTAAAATGTGTGTAATAGTCAGATTTTGTGTGGTGGCTACATATACCCCTCCACCCCCTTCTCCATTTGTGAGAGAGCCATCAGAACGTGCCTATACTTCCATTATGTCGGATATCGGGTTCCGGCAAAACCCTTAAGGTTCGAACTCTGGGGTGCACGCGAAGATCTTCCTCCTACCGATCCACGTCCCAACGCCTCGTTGTGAATCTAAGCTAAACGATGAACAACACAGGGGACACAAGGTTTATACTGGTTCGGGCCACCATTGTGGTGTAATACCCTACTCCAGTGTGTGGTGTGGTGGATTGCCTCAGGGGCTGATGATCAACAGTACAAAGGAAGAACAACCTCGCGAGAGGTGTTCTTGGGCTGGTGCGGTGTACTTGGGTGAGTTCGATCGCCTCTAGATCTGATGAGAACTTGATGCCCTCTACTGTGGTGGCTATCTCTATATATAGAGGCCCTGGTCCTCTTCCCAAATATTGAGCAGGAAGGGCGCCAACAACGGCCATTTTGAAGGGGAACAACTAGTACAAGTTATCCTGACTAAAGTTGGTCTTTAGCTGCCAAAGGCACTGGCGATGACGCCGTCTTGGGCTCCACGGTGACCTCCGTCCTGCCGCTCTGCTGGTATTGGTCTCGTTGCACCGCAATGGTAAACTTTGCTTGATGCCTCGGTACTCCACGCCTGCGCTTGCCCCCTTTGCACCAAAGAGGAAACAAGGACACTGCACAGGCCGGCGCCCGCCTGGCCTCGATCGTCATGGCTTGCGTCATGAGCACCTCGCGAGGTACCCCTGCCTTGATCTCTCCGCCTCCTCGTGAGCCTGCCTGGTGAGGCCGTTCCTAAGGAAGCCTTGCATCGTCATCCTCGCGAGGCTTGGCCCCTCGCGAGGGTCTTGTGCTTGAGTTGATGAAGATGGGCCGTACTGGGCCACCACTTAAGCCACGCCGCAGGCAGGCAAGTCTGGGGACCCCCGTTCCCGGAATGCCGACAGTAGCCCCCGGGCCCAAGGCACGCTCGGACTTGGCTTAGCAGCGAAGCAAAGGGGCAAGTGCGGAGCGCCGTGGGCCCCAACAGCCTGCGGCCTTAGTCGCCGCGTGGCGGTTGATTGGACGTGGGCGTCTCCGCTTCCCCACGCTGCCTCAGCAACTGCCCAATTTGATGAGTCCCTGCATGCAAAAATGAGTCATGTTTACCTGCGATCGTGGAGGCCGACGGTTGGCCTCCTCTGGACTATAAGTACGGAGCGGCGTGAGCCCCCGCAGTCCATCTCTTCTTGCTCCGCTCCTTCTTCCTCGCTCCTCCTCCATCTTGACGCCAATGGCGCTGATCCGCCGGTTCTCAGCCGAGGAGAAAGGAAAGGTCCCCCGAGAGGGGCCCGACCCGCTCCCGCCGAAGAAGCGGCCGGTCCCTGGCCGCCGTGACGAGGCTGCTCGGCCGGAGACGTCGAGGCCTTGGTACGAGCGGCCACCCCCTGGGTTTCCGCTGCCCTTGTACGCCCGGGCTGAGGGCCCTAGAGAAGAAGATGCCGAGCGGCATCGCCCGCGCTGTCGGCGGCGTCGAGGGGTCACGGCGGTTCGCGTCGTCGCTCCTGGAGTCCACGCCGCGGACTCCTCTCGAGAGCTCGTGCTTCACGCTGCCATGCCCCCAAGCTCCTAGATTCGCCTTCCTCCTTCCTTTGCCTTCGAGATGCCGCCGAGGGGGCCTCTTGAGCTCTGGCTGCAGCACGCCGACTGCGGTACCCCCGCGACTGGAGCGGAGGTTGAGGTCGTCGCTCCGGGCAAGGTCTACATGACTCGAGGCTGGGGCGAGATCGCCCGAGTCTGCCAAACGGGGGGCGCCTTCGTGATTCATTTCGAATACGATGGTTCCTCCTTGATGCTCTTCAAGGTCTTCGACGCGGAAGGACGCCGGCTGGAGTGCTTCCCTAGAGGAGGCGGCCAGGGCGGCAGTGTGGCAAGGGCTAGGCCTGCCATCCGCTTCCCCAGCGGCTCCTCTAGCAGCAGCGGAGATGCTGGGGAGTCCAGCGACTCTCCCAAGCTCCTCGCGACTCTAGAGACGAGCAACGACAGCTACGAGCCCCCGAGCTCATGTTGTGCTCGGAGCAAGGTAGCTGCATCATGCCACCGGTGCGGATGATCTGGATGGGGTTGGCACCGGTGCTTGGTGTCCCACTGTTGATGATGGCGTTGCCCGTGGAAGCACATGTAGTTAGGGATCCTTAGGATTTGCGTCCTTTGTTTCCTGCGAGGAACCAAGGAAGTACCCCGCAGGGGCATGTAAAGCGTCTGTTGTGTCTTTTGTTGATATTATCCTTATAATGAAGTGGTGCAAGATGCTTGTCCTGTCTCGGCTCGGTTCCCCCTTTCTAACCTCGTGAGGGCTTGGTGCTCTACGCTGACAGGTCCCGGTCCCCAGGCAGGCTTCAGCCGTCGCTGGTATGCCAGGTTGCGATGCCGTGGTCAAGGCCAGGAGGTGAGCGGCCCGAGGTCCAGTGAGAGCCCCTGAGGCGCGATGCTCAGGAGGTCCCCTTTAGCGCTCAAGCGGCCGCCGCAAGGCGAGAAAGGAAGGCAACGTCATCGTCACAGGGCCGCATTAAGTGAGGGTTTGGTATTGCATCGATTAGCTATTCCAGGGGCGTGACTTATCTCGAAAGCTTTGAGCCGTTCCTTCGCAAGGTGCCGGGCCCGCGCGTCGGCAGCTGGGATGTCGCTGGGTCAGGCCTTCGTGAGCTTCTCCTCCCTTCCCCGCACTTCTCCTTCGTGCTCTATGTCCTAGGGTCCCAGCCCTCGAGCGAGCTCAGCCGCCGCTGGTATGCCAGGTCGCGATGCCGTGGACAAGGCCAGGGGTGAGGGCTGGAGAGCCAGTAAGAGCTCCTGAGTCGCCCTTTTAACGTGCAAGCGGATCATTTGGGTAAGAGAGAGAGAGAGAGAGAGAGAGAGAGAGAGAGCTCGCGACGCCCCCCATATTATTCCTTAGGTGAACCTTATAAACCAATATGAGGGAAACAAGGACTGCCATTATGATTGCTAGCCGGTCATTGGTTGCTCCGAGGGAGTGATGAGGGCACTGAGGGCCTGGTGAGGTAGCGCTTTGCGGGGCTGCCGCGGCCAGAGCTTGACCACTCAGATTTGTCGACATTGCAGGGACGGACGCATGCGCAAGCGCCCTGCCAGAGCGAGCGCCTCCAAAGGTACACTACAAAAAAAAAGACACATCCGTGACATTTTGGGCCGAACGAATTTTTTTCTGTCATACATATGACACTTCTATGACGATAACTGTGACAAAACCCGGTATCATCATAGATGTGGTGGGCTCCTACTTCTATGACAAAAAATCATGACAGAAAATGGGATTTTCGTCCTGGGCGGGCCGGAGACGCAGCTGCATGACATTCTTTGGGCCGTCCATGACGGAAAAACCGATGTAGAAGCGAGGGGGAGGAAAATTTTGGGGAGTTGACGGTTACGGTGGGAGGTCGGGGGCCGAGCGATGCGCGTTTCTCTCGTACGTACGCGCATGTGTGCGAGGCGTTGGCTCTAACTGAAGCCGAGCAAGGCGTTGGGCTCTAACTGAACCCGAGCGATTGCACTGCAGGCTATGCGTTACTAAACCCGAGGGATCGATCGATGGCTGTTAACTGAACCCGATGGAGCGATTCCTTCGCTACTGCTGCTAACTTAAGCCGATCGATTGGATGAACAGTGAGCATTGCGGGGGGGGGGGGGGTTGGATGAATAGTGAGCGGTGGCGTTGTCTCTGGATGAATAGGAACCCGTGGTGTGGAGGGCTGGATGAACAGTAGAAGGTGGAGGGGTGGCCGTGGAGGGATGGTTGAACAGGACCCCGTGGTGTGGAGGGCTGGATGAACAGTAGACGGTGGAGGGGTGCCCATGGAGGGGTGGTTGAACAAGAGTCGGTGGAGTAAGCGCGAGAGGCCGGATGAACAGGAGCCCGTGGAGGTTGGAGGAGGTTGACGGTAGCCCGTGGAGGCTGGAGGAGGTCGACGGTGGAGATGAACAGTATCCCGTGGAGTCCCGTTTTGCGGTATGCCACACTCCTCCCCCCCGTTTCGACCATAGGGCTCCAACACAAGTCCGTTCCGTCTGTTTTACGGTACGCCACACCCCTCCCGATGAACAGGACCCCCGTTTTGACCGTAGCGCTCCAACACAAGTCCGTTTCGTCCGTTTTGCGGTACGCCACACCCCTCCCGATCAACAGGACCCCCGTTTCGACCGTAGGAGGTCCGTTTCTTCCGTTGTGCGGTACGCTAGGCCTCGTTTCCATCGTCTGTTCCGTCCAAGCTGGTTGGCTCCCACGCGTTCTGTTGCCTCCCGATGAACACGACGCATTCCCTTGCCTTCCCATGAACAGGGCGCATTCCGTTGCCTCCCCATGAACACGACGCATTCCGTTGCCTTCCCATGAACACGATGCATTCCGTTGCCTCCCCATGAACATGAACACTCGCCATATGTATGCGCGACTAGGCTTTCGAGACCCCTCCCATATGTACACATACGTGGCCGTATTTTCTTTCTTGCACCCTGGCCGCTATACGTACGTGTACATGCTATGTGCGCACCTCTACTATGACACGTACGCGCCTCTACTACGACACGTGTGCACCTCTACATCAACCAGTATATATGTACGTACAAGTTCCCGACCAGAATGAAAACGCTACATACGCTTCGACCAGGTGGGTCCCGACTGTCAGGCAGTTCCTTGCGTGCGAAAATGTAGCTGGTGGGTCCCAGCAGTCAGAGGGGCGAATCATTTCTTTTTGCCCGGACGCACTTCCTTTGCGTGCGAAGATGTAGCTAGTGGGTCCCAGCAGTCAGGGGGCGAATCGTTTTTTTGCCCGGACGCACTTCCTTGCGTGCGAAGATGTAGCTGGTGGGTCCCAGCAGTCAGGGGGGCGAATCGTTTTTTTTGCCCGGACGCACTTCCTTGCATGCGAAGATGTAGCTGGTGGGTCCCAGCAGTCAGGGGGAAACTTTTTTTTTTTGCGAAATACGATGGCCCGTCTGGTGGGTCCCTGCTGTCAGGTGGAGGAATCATTATTTTCCGTGTAATAAGGAGGCACTTGCTTGCTGCGGCCGTGGACCCAGCTGTCAGCCTCTCCACGTACAGTCCACGTCCGATGGAAGTCGTTCCTTGACCACGTTGACCACGCCGCGCCGAGAGCACCACGGTGGTGGACGACGGCGAGGCCTAGGAAGGGGACGACTTGGAGCCGGGGAAGACATAGCAGTTGATGCCCACGCAAAGAGGAGTATGAGGGTTCACTGGTTCGGCTGCGGTGTGAGGCTGCTGTCACCGTAGATTAACAGGGGGTGTGGGTGAGTAGAGGGATGGCCTGGCCAGCGGTTGGACTAGTAGGGGGCGGTGAGGCCTCCACGGCATCACAGCCGGCCATGGGAGGCAGGAGCACGCGGCACGACCGGCGCTGGTTTGGGCGGCTGGAGCAAGAAGACCAGAGGTTGAAGAAGCACTACAACTGTTGGATGAACATCGTACGGTAACAGGAGCTAGAATCGTTCATATTGACTAAGTTGACAAAGCCCTCCGTCCCCGTCAACTTGGTAGGCCCACAAGTCAGCCTCCCAGTATGCTGGGTTCCAGCTGACAGGGGGAGTATTCATTTTTTTGTGCGTAATAAGGAGGCACTTCCTTGCGTGCGAAGATAGCTGGTGGGTCCGACAAGTCAGCGGGGGGCATGTTTTTTTCGTGAAATACAGAGTCCCTTCCGGTGGGTCCCACATGTCAGGTGGAGGAATCATTATTTTGCGCGTAATAAGGAGGCATTTCCTTGTGTGCGGCCGTGGACCCAACTGTCAGCCTCTCCATGCACAACCTACTTCCGACGGTGTCATTCATTGACCACGCCGCGCTGAGCGCATCCAAGGTGGTGGACAATGGTGAAGCCCCGGACAGCAACGAGCCAGAGATGGGAAGACGCGGCAGTAGAGTCGCAGACGGAGAGGTGTACGAGGGTTAACTGGTTCTAGTGCAGTGTGGTTCGGCAGTCGGTGGAGAAGAATAGGAGGTGTGGAGGGTTGGAGGGATGGCCTGGCCAACGGTGGAGTAGCGCTTCATAGCGAAGCGTGCTAAGCAGAGCTGCTAGCAGCAGGAGGCGGGAGGTGGTCCCGGCGGCACTGGAGGAAGAAGACGAGAGATTGAAGATGGATGCCGGCCGTTGGATGTAAATCCAATGGCTAACATGTCAGAATCATTTGTTGACTAAATTTACAACGACTTCCGTTGGCTTCGACCTATTGGCCCATATTTAAGCCTCCAAAAATGTGGCACGTATTCAACCCATTTTTTTCAGAATTTACAGTCTTCTTTTTGCATGGTAGAATTTACAGTCAATTTGATATATATTTTTGAATTACAGCCATTAGCAGGGCTGGGTGAACAATTAATGTAGCTTTCATGCGGCCCATTTATTTTATTTCCTAAAAAATTATAGGCCATTTGCACTTTATCTAGATACACGATTTTGCTGGGCTGATTCTAATTATAATGTTGGGTTGGGCTAGCAATGTTATCAAAAAATAAAAAAGGGCTGAGAATTTTGTTATAAATATATTTAAATAATAAGTTATATTATTACATCCGTCCTTGAATCTTACCAAGCTTTTGTACACAATCACTAGGATTTTCGTGCCAAAACAATCCAGGATTTTATTTGTTAAGAAATTATTTTTATAAGTTAATAAGATGTGGGATATTGTTTTCTTACATATGTAAGTATCTGTTAAATATATGATGACAATAAAAATAATATATAATAACATATAAAATAATTTAAATATATATAATATAGTTAAAAGAGAAACATAAGTTGTACCTGGCGTTCCTATTCTTATATAGAAAAATAGAATAGACCGCTGTGTTTTCTTCAAAAAAAAAATACATAAATTGGGCTGCCAAAAATAAAACCTCGGATGGGAGGTCCATAGGCCGGTCGATACATGACGGCCCTAAGAAAATACAAACAGGCCCTCCCATCCGAGGTCGTGGGCTGCGCATGTTAAAAATGAAAGCCTAGACGGGGCAGCCCAAAACCACGTCCAACACTTGCCAAAACTCCGTCCCTCGTTTTCTTTGTGTTTCGCACACTCAACATTGTGTGGCATTTTGACTGTGCATCATTTGAAGATGTGCTATGCATGAATGTTGATCAACATGATGTTAACTGGTTGGTAGTTCCATTTTCGACCACGAATGAAACTTCCAACACGATGTTAACCCTGTTTGAAAAGGCCGTGTTAATATAAATGCTCTGCCTCTGAAAGTTGCGCTTATCTCGAAACTAAACTTGCGCTTATTATCTGGCTCAAACTTGCGCTTCTTCTAAATCGCACTTTTATACTCCTATGAAACTACATTTTTTAAGTGCTAACATAGATCTCTAGAATTCATAAAATTCTTCATATGCTCAATACTGCAAATCTGAAATTCAAAAGACATTCATATATGAAAGTACTCTCAAAATACACAACACAAAACACAATTCACAACCTGCAAATACTGACAACCCTAAGCTCCTCCTGACAATTCACAACCTGCCCGACTATTGGGCTGGGGGGCAGTCCACTCCTATTCCTCGACGACAGACAGCCGCCCCGTGAGACGATGTGAACGGCGAGGGAGACGATGGTGGGGAAGCGTCGTCGGGCCAACTGCTTTTCTCCTCTTGCAGTTGGGTTCGGTCGACGAAGACTCCACCGCTCGCTCTGGCAGACACCTCACAAACGGCACCTGTAGATGCTCGATCCTTCAATCTCGGTGGATGCTCCATCCGGGATCAATACTCCCACCACCGCTCCCTCACGATCGGATTCGGTGAATCTGTTTGCTCCATGGCCCAGAGGAGCAGCTCTATGTACTCCGACGCGACTCCCTCCGGGAGTATCGTCGCCTTTTCGCTCTGTTGCAGATATTTGGCCATGGATGTCGCTGTCGCCGCTAGTTGGTCCTTGTTGTCAAACCAAGACTATATCTCCAACATCATAGCTAGCTTCACAGGGTCGCCGTCTGCGATCCTCACGTATCGGTTGTACTCCTGCATCGATCTACTTCTCCACAACACCTTCACTCACCAGCGGTGGTTTCTAAATGGAAGAGGAGAGGAGCGGCGCTGGTTTTGGAGAGCGACGCTGGTTTTGGACTGGAACAGGAGAGGAGGGACGGTGGTTTTGAAATGGAAGAGGAGAGGAGCGGCGCTGGATTTAGATTGGAACAGGAGAGGAGCGGCGGTGGATTTAGATTGGAACAGGAGAAGAGCGGAAGAGCGGCGCTGGTCTTGGAAGTATTTTTTTGTTGTTTTGCGTATTTTGGGTCAAAGTTTGACCACATACTGTATGTGACAAGCAAAATGTGAATGCATGTCACCAAAAATTGTATCATTTGATTCGTATATGAATGTACTTCCAAATTATATTATTTTTGCAACGTATAACATATATTTTATGTGCGAAAATCATGGTCAATTATGACCCAGAATAAAAGGGAGACTAGTTAATGTGGGGTCGCTTTCTTAATTGAAGGTAAATTGATTTTGATTTTGATCCAGTCACAGCGCGCCGGCCCTCTCGCCCAATCCTAGATCGCCACCGCACGCTCCTCTCCCTCTTCTCCATTGCAAAACCACCTCCTCTCCTCTCCATCATCTCCATTCCAAAACCACCGTCTCGCCTCTCCCTCTTCTGATCTTCTCCATTGCAAAACCACCTCCTCTCCTCTCCATCATCTCCATTCCAAAACCACCGTCTCGCCTCTCCCTCTTCTGATCTTCTCCATTGCAAAACCACCTCCTCTCCTCTCCATCATCTCCATTCCAAAACCACCTCCTCTCCTCTCCATCATCTCCATTCCAAAACCACCGTCTCGCCTCTCCCTCTTGATCTTCTCTCCATTGAAAACCACCTCCTCTCCTCTCCATCATCTCCATTCCAAAACCACCTCCTCTCCTCTCCTCTTCTCTTTTGCAAGACCACCGCTCTCCTCCCATCTTCCAATGCTAGCACCGACCACTCGTAATCGACATCTATGGAGAGGATGAAGCAAATGAATCAGGCAGATCGCTGGCGGCGACCAGGCAAAGTTAGCCAGGTTGAAGGAGATCCTTAGTTGGTTTGACAATGAGTGGGAGATTTCGAGGACGGTGCGGGCCATGTGGCAATGTATGCAAAAGAGAGAGACCGCAGTGATGAGGGCGGCGATGTACATGTACTCCTCGGCGGCAGTCACGCCGCAGTCCTCCGAGTTCATCGAGTATCTCCTATGGGCGATGGAGCAGACAGATTCGCCCGAGGCGACAGTCAGGCGGAGGTGGCGGGCGTACAGGTCGAAGGTCGAGCACCCAGAGGATAACGAATCGATCGAGTATGGTGTGTCGTTCGTGAGGGTGCAGAGCCAGCCGGAGCCACAGGAGTATTCGTTCTCCCACCGCAAGAGGAGGCCGGATGGCGCGACGTCGCTTCCCCGACGTTCTCCACGGTTCCCTCGACGCTCGCCTCGTTTCAATGGTGCCGGTAGGGTTTAAGGTAAGCTTCACACTAACCTAATCTTCCACCTGCTCATGCTTACAGTCAATGTGACAGCTAATGAAAATCATGCTTACAATCAGTCTCCGAGTACTAAGCCAACCACCCTAAAATAGCTCAGGACCTTTGGGTCAAAGTTGTGACACAGTTTACAAATAAAAGAAAATAGATTGGTGCTTCTTTCAGAAAAGAGTACTCCCTAGAAAACTACCAATATAAGCTACTAGTATTTGGTTAGAGGATTTGCTGCTGAGAAAGATCCGTCCACAGAGAGCGCCACACATCCCACTGGTTGTGGTGGATGCCAATGCGTGCATGCAACATGGTCAGTGTCGGTAATTTTTACTTGGCACACCTCGCACTCTGCATATATGCCGGTTCCGTACGTACATTTGTGGAGTTCCACCAAAATGCAGCTGAATAACCCTGTTTGCACAGATAATGAAAAAGCGTGATTACATTATAGTGGCACTAGTTGATGAAACACACAAAATGAATAGAAGAAAATATTGCGATAGTATCATAGTATGCCATGTCATGAGGGCGAGATGGGCCTCGCGACGCCTCATCTGCACGCCTCATATCGACATCGTCCCAAGTCTCCCAGATACACCTTACGCGATGATGAACATCGATGTATAGCAAGAGTACAAGGAGGCGCCTTTGAGACATTCAAATCTCTATTTTTGTACATATCAACTAAAATTAAGCACCCCAGTTTGCAGAAACGCTTAAACGTTAACAATGGGACTAGTTGATGAAACATACTTTAACAAAGAGAAGCACTTTCTTGATCTACATTGGAAATGAAATGATAGAGATGACACTCGCTCTATTTTAACTGTATTATTACTTCATTTTATCAGTGACACTAGTGTCGAGCAGGTGGCAAACGAGGTGTACCGTGCGGCGCAAGGATGGAGGCCGGGGGTGCTTAGACTAGCATGCTGAAGCTGGCTCTTTCAGTCACCAACATGGATGATTCAATTCATGGGATAGATATGGAGGCCGGGGGTGCAGTTCATCTAAAATGAAGCAATATCCCGTGAGCTAGCAGCTTCTTCAATTTTTTTAAGAAAAGGGCTCCAGCTCCGGTTCCATTTCCATCAGAAAACGGAACCCACAGAGCTTCTTCATCATTAGTTGCAATAAAATTGAGCAACATCAAGGTTGGTTGTGAAGCTCCTGGAATTTTCAACTATAATTTGGATATCATTTGTGCAGTTCAACTAAGATCGAGCGTGAAATGTATATCTCTGTTTGCACAAAAAAGGTGGAAAGGAGGGTGACTAACAAATAACAAGTGATGAAACATGCATCAAATGAAAAGAAGCATGTTCCTTATCTGAATGGCAATCCTACAAGGACAGTAGCAATTTCTAAAGCAGTGGCATTGCTAGATATTAGTGTGGGCATCAGGATTAACTATGACAACCGTTAAATACGACATTACTTTGGGCACGGGAGAGTAGGCAGACCAGGACAGTTGCATTTCTAACGAAAAGAACCAACTTATATTAATGGGAATTTTTAGCAGGACATGTAAAGAAGTGCCATTGATTCATATTACTGGAGGCATTACATTGAAAACAACATTGGTTTAACGTGTCCTTACTTTTAACAGTGCGACTGCTACATTTTACCAGTGGCATTACATAAAGAGTTGCTTGGGGCAACAAACATCAGAACATGATCTCTGGGTAGGTCCCATTTTTGTTCGGTATAGCCACCTTATACTGTGTGAGGCTAGCAAATCTAGTGCTGGACTTACTCTGTTGACTTGTCCCCCAGTCCCGACTTTCTTTCCTTTTTCAACCAATAGATCGGGTTTATATTGAGTTTGTACTGCGTTTCCCTTTATTTCCCTATTAGACCTAGAGACCAGTTGGATAGCCAGTCTCTGATACTTTTCGCCCCCATTATTTCCTCTTTCGACCAAGTCCTAGATTCAGGTAACAAATCCTCCCCCATCCCCACCCCATTTCTTCCTTGTTTGAACCAAGTAGTACTAGATTCGAGTGCATGAACTAGTTTTACCTCTTAAACGTAAAAAAATTAGGTGGTTTTCGAACAGCCGATCGATCCTATCTACGAGGGGGCCTGATAAATAGTAAAAGTTACAAATGCAGTGACGTCAGGAGCTCGGGAAGTAGAGCAAGGCCGGTCTCGAAGGAAGTTATACCTGACGGTCGCCGGGATGTCGCTAGGTGGGCGACGGGAGGCCGGATCTGCCCACACTATGACAGCAAGGAAGAAGGGGTCGGAGGCCCTCCCTCGCCAGCGGTACTTCGGAGAGAACGGCAAGGCAGGCTGATCGGGACGCGCCCAGCAGTGGGTAAGAGCCGTCGCCGAGGACGACCGCGTGAACGTTGCACCTTCTCACCTTCCCCGTCGGAGAGGATCCGGCTGGATCTGTGACCAGCGGTGAGCAGAGAGAGAGAGAGAGAGAGTGTGTGTGGCAACCGCTATTGTGTTTAGATCTGGAGAGGCCGAGACGGTGTGAAGAGAGCAACACTAGCAAGCAAGCGCGGAGGCTCCTGCCTATATAGTGGAGTAGTACTTAGTTTTCTTTTGTCTACGGAGCCGGCTTGACCTCGTCAATGACTGCCGAGAAGTCTTCATGCACGTGGCCGGAGGCGCAGCTTGTCGCTATTTTGATCTCAAGCGCCGGATTATAACATATAACACGGAAAAATGCCACATGACAAGAAATCATAACCTCACTGCCCAAAGGAGACAACATGAATCCCGACGGACAAACTAGACGAGGAACAAAGCTCAAATTAAAGATAAACTCGTAGAAAAGGGGTCCATCGATAGATGTCCTAATTAACATAGCCGGCTTGACCTAGATGGCAGCCGAGTAGTCACTGTTCGTGCATGTGCCCCCAATGACTAGCCCAACTCAGTTGTCGCTATTTAACCCTCGTAGTGATCCGAAGCACATGACACATAATTTTGCGAGATGACAAGAAACCTTTTTTAGATTTCTCACCACAACTACAGCCAAGTACAACACAGCCTGCACGATATGTAGATAATAGACAATCCAGGCGTGTCTGCTGGAGTCTGGTCACATGCATGGATGAACTGATCTTCCGTGTCTTGCAGGGATCGTCCAGGCACCAACGTAGTACAACACTTCTCTAGTACTATCGCTCGTCTCCCTCTTCTATTAAGTCACCCAACTTGCAGGGCCGGGGAGTGTGTCTATGGTCAGTTCTCAATTACCGTCCCACATGTGTGTGCAAACGCAATATGACGCGCGTTCCATTCGGAGAGCAGCGTGCGCACCGACCGACCGTTCGGGTGCGACGCTGCGCGACGTATGCTATATACTCCGTACATGTGTACCGCCATTTTCTAGACGTTTTGCTACATGGCGCGGGCACAATTCATGGATACAAAATTAGTATACTGTATACTATTTAAAAGTCGAGGGCGGTGCTTTTCCTGCCTGGTAGGCGGCGGGACAGTTCCGCCTAGTCAGTTCGACAGAGACGTGAGAAGACGAGGGAGTAGGCTACTGCAAACGTAGGGCTGTGTGATTTGACAGCGAGTTACTACTGGACAGGTGGGGCCCCGTGATCTGACTTGCCATTATCATTTTAACTGCGGCGATATGACCGGCGTGAGTCTCTCGATTCCTGACCACCTCCATACAGGTGCCTCTCCCAATGCTCCACCATGTAGTAGTAGAGGCTGGATCTTGCATGAGAGCCCACTTCTCCACTTTTTCCTTGCCTCTCTTTCCTCCACATATGCAAAAATGCCATGTAAAGCGCACTATTGTACTTACTTGCTCCTACAGGTGCTTACACTTGCCACATAGGCATAAAGTCTGATGTGGCAAGTTAATCAAGAAGAGAGAGACTAGTTTGGTGACCCAAGGAAGAAATGGTGCTAAGCACATATACCTAGGTGAAAAGACAATTTTGAGTCTATAGCTAATTAAATGAAGCAAACTTAGCAACACCATTTCATTGGAAGAGGTCACTCCTTGGCAAATACAATAAATACTAGTACTCCCTGTGTCCCATAATATAAGAACGTTTTTGGCACTACACTATTGTCAAAAACGTTCTTATATTATGGGACGAAGGGAGTACGAAGAAAGAGATAGAGAGGAGTAAAAAAATACACTTATAGCCAACCTTATAGCCAACCTTGTTGTAGTATGAGTGACTAAGTGATGACTATGTATGACATGCCAACATCATATAGCCTAACGCACCGTGTTAAATCTCCAAGGGCGCGACCGCGCGAGCGACGCGACGGTCATGGTAGGCGCGACCATGATACGAGCTGCTGGTAGCCCTTGGATCTGAGATCAAACGATCGCATGCTAAGTTGCTGAAAATTTGCAGAATAACCCTCCAGGATAGGATATTCACCCATTGGTCTAGAATCACGCCATGCAACCGTTCGATCTCCGACCTAAGGGCTATCGGAAGCCCGTATCATGGGAGAATGTAAAGCCACTACCCTGCCATTCGCACGGTGGCAGTTCGCTCCTACTCGTCCCCGCACGTCCTTTAATACTACAACGGTTCGCTCCTAGTCATCCTGTCCATTCACATTACGGCAGTTCCACTAATCCTAACCCTCCTCCCAAATCCATGGCGTCCCAAATCTCCCCAATCGGCGGTGAGTACAAGGTTAGAACCATCACTGGCGATGAGTTCGACGTCATCTACACCCGTTCTTCCGCAATGGTGAAAGGACGCCTTTCTCGCTTCAGACGCATGTTCGAAGACTCACATGATGAGTGGGTCGCCGGGCTAGATGTTGAGTACACCATAGTCGTGGGACGAGAGAAGGATCTAAAGGACGAAGAGAGGAAGAAGACCGTCGTGATCCAGGTTTGCGTGCATGACTTATGCTTGGTCTACCACATATGCCATGCCGACGTTGAGTGCCAGGGATTTAAGGACTTCCTCGAGAGCAACCTAGTCAAATTCGTTACTGTAGACTTTGGTAACGACAAGGAAGTCCTGCGTTGGATAGGACTCGTTGTAGGCAAAACCTTCGACCTCCAAAAGAATTGGCTGGTGTCCTCTCGTCAGCCTGCAATGCTGACCTTGGCAGGAGCCATGGTTCATCCTTCGTACGGTAAACTGGAGAAACCTCCATACACGTTTCATCGTCATGCATGGCAGTGGAATGTACTAGATATAGACCACATCCAGTACGCTGCAATGGATGGCTACCTTTGTTTCAATATCTAAAAGGGTTGGGTGAAGAGCAACAGCCAAGTTTGCGGTTCAAGCAAAGAAGTATCGTCCAAGAGGAAGAGGGACAAGGACGAAGTCGAGGACGTGGACGAGGACTCCGAGTAAGGTGGCAGTGTCGTTGCTCATGGTGGTTCTAATGCAAAGTCTCGCGGAATAGTTGCAAAGTTTAATTTTAGGTGTGCTTAATTTAATTTGAGGGTGTGTTGTCTTTGAGCCCCAGTGAGAACTATGTTATGTTTCTTCTTGTTACTTTAACTCTTCAGTAAGTACATACAAGTATTTCTTACATTTCATCTTTTAGTTGGTATAGTAGTACCACTTGTTTATTCACATTATATACGTACAATATATATGGCCAACATCATATAGCCAGCAGTTTAGTTGTCAAAGAATTTCAGGGTGCTTAGTTTTGTTAAAGAATTCCAAGGTGATTAGTTTTATTTGAGGGGTGGGTTGTGCTGGACACCATTATTGTGATTAGACTTTTTAATAGTACTATATGCATAATTTGGCGACGAGCGCTCTCTATATGTACCACCTTTTTTTAATTTCAAGTTTTGCTCCATGGCGCAATCCATCGATACTACTGTTGTACAAAAGTATACATTTTTTAAAAGGCTAGAGGGCGGGGCAGTCTAGCTTGGTCGGTTTCACGAGAGGCGAGGGCCTTTGTGATTTGACAGCTCATTACTGCTGGAAGGTGGGGCCTTGTGATTTGACTGCTCGTATAAATGCGCCGACGACCTGATTGAGGAGGAGCAAAGAACCGTGCGGTATACTCAAGTTTTCCACTGGAGTAGTACTGCGACGGAGGAGCACGAAACACGACAGCCCGAAGGCCATATGGCGATAAAAATGATCTAATTTGCTAGTCATCTCATTGTTAGCATTTTTCTATTCATTCCTCAAAAACAAAAACCATTGTTCTATTCGTGCTCGCAGAGAATGTGACACGTCGGTGAAACACCAAGCAAAAGATGAAACACAAGAAGAAAAGAAGAAGGAAGATTATCACCCCAAATGATTTAATTCGCCATGAGTCGTGAATCGCTTCTTCATCGCCTCCACGACCTCCATCTCCTTGCGCATCTCCTCTGCCATCTTCTTCATTCTGTCCATGACGCGGGATTTCTCGACGCGAGCCTTCATCATCTGTTCCACAGCCGCATTACATACCTTGACAACAGCTGAGTGCTCGATGCGGAGCTTCGCTAACTCCTCCTTCTGTTCCATGACGAGGGCCTGCAACATCTTCACCGAGGAACTACTATTCTCATGCAGCTTGTTCCAGCCGGCGTTCTTCTCCTTCAACAGGTCGATCTCGTGGCAGAGCTTCATCTTGTCCTCCTGAAGTCGCAGGATTTCGCCGGTCGCCTTCTTCTCCGAGGCAATGCTCTTCTTCAGCAGCATCACCAAGCCGGCGGTCAACTCCCTCTGCTGATTGAGCTCAGCGGGCATGTCGTCGAGGCTCTCCTTCAGCAACTCCGTCAAGCCTTGGATGAACTGCTTCTGCTTATTGAGGTGCTTATTGAGCTGATCGGGCATGCCGTCGAGGGATAACGACTCCAGCTCCGCCGACTCGGCATGTTCGCCTCCGCGGCTAGGGCGCTCCTCGGAGCCATCGCCTGCGCGTGAGAGATCTCTCGAGGTCTCTGCGTGGCGGCGAGCCCTCTCTTTTTTTCCGCAGCCTTGGTTGCCGCTCCCTTGTTACGAGTAGTTCTCGACCTAGAGCTCTGCTCACCGGCCATGGCAACGATGGACGAAGAAGAAGCACTTATGAGGAGGAAAGGTAGAGTAATTTTCGGTTAGGTAGTTCCCCTTTTTATAACCTAAGTACTAGCACTAGTAGTACTAATACTTGCATAGTGGGAACACGTTCAGGTTTGGTACGTAGTACTAGTAGGTGTGAGCAGGCTTTCGAATGTGATGGGAACAAGGTAAAGATTAATGGATGGTTTTGGTTTCGAGGCCTGAAACGGCTCCCGATGAGTTTAGTGGAACATAAATTTCAAGTAGACTACAGTGCTCAAATGCATAAATATTATGTTACTGTCAAAAATTGGCACAAAATACGAAGGCGACCAATGGAAGTACTACTAGCAACCCACGATTTAACTACTCGCATGCACGCAGTGGAGAAATAATGTCTTTCTTCCGCCCTCACGTCCACTCAATTTGCATGCGCTGTATTAATTGACCATCAATGAAGCGAACAACTTTACACGCGTCAAATTATCACATGGGGTGGATCTTGGTACAAAATTGCATCCGCCGTGTACCGCGATGCGTCGAGGAATGAGTGCGTGCGTGGCGTGCGTGCACATCTTCGCTTCGTGCATGTAGAGCCAGTATGGCTCAGGGAGGATGAGTACATTCTTCTAGAACCAGCAGCACGTCACTGTGATCAATCCATGCAAGGAGGTCGCGACAACGCCTCCACATGTGCCACGTGGCTTCATGAACTGTAAGAGAGACACTGTGTAGCGTGCCATTGGTATTCTAATTTACGTGTTTTGCACATACTCAAAGTACTAGTAATTTACACGTGCATTGCACGCATCAGATTTTGCAACCAAAGTATGAATAAATACCACACTATAGCATGTAAGCTCTTAGTCATATATGCGTGATGTAGCCCTTCGTTTAATTCTTATAGTTCATCTCATTCAAAATCAAATTAGTTTTTATAAAAAAGGTAAGAATGCGTGAATAGGAAAAACATGGGATTATAGTGGAATGTCGTATTGAATCCTATAGGATTGTACGAGTGTTTGATTGTGCATAGAAAAAACGTAGAATTCTTTCAAAGAGGTTTGAGTGGATGGGATGTTTCCTATGAAATCTAGTGCAAATGAATCATATGGAAAAATTCCCATGGTTTACAATCCTACGAATCAAACAAGACAGGAAAAATTGCTAATGATTAGAATCCTCCAAAATTCCTTTGAGAATCCTTTGAATCAAAGAAGCCCTTAATCTATTTTATGATTCATAGAATTGTGCGTTGTAAAGCATAAAGTAAAAACAAATAATGGCAATTCAACTAGAAAAAAAGTTTGGGCAGTTATGATACGGAAGATTCTAGAACAAAAAAGAACCACTGTTGTTTTGAGGTTTGTGCATTATGCTTAAGTTCAACCATGGAGTTTGCTAGATTGTACATGTGGCAAAATCCGGTGGGGGGCTAGAAGATGGTGCGAGGGGCCGAGTGGAGGGAGACTATTGTGACGCCCTCGATTCAATCGTACACTAATCATACACACAAATGTGTACGATCAAGATCAAGGACTCACGGGAAGATATCACAACACAACTCTAGACACAAATTAAAATAATACAAGCTTTATATTACAAGCCAGGGGCCTCGAGGGCTCGAATACATAAGCTTGAATACACAAGAGTCAGCGGAAGCAACAATATCTGAGTACAGACATAAGTTAGACAAGTTTGCCTTAAGAAGGCTAACACAAAAGCAACATCGATCAAAAAGGCAAGGCCTCCTGCCTGGGAGCCTCCTAACTACTCCTGGTCGTCGACGGTCACCACGTAGTAGCAGACATCAGCGGTGGCATCTAGCTCCTGGGCTCCGACATCTGGTTGCATCAACCGGAAAGAAGAAGAAAGGGGAAAAAGGGGGAGCGAAGCAACCGTGAGTACTCATCCAAAGTACTCGCAAGCAAGGATCTACACTACATATGCAACATTATCAAAGGGGGGCTGTATATGTGGACTGGGCTGCGGAAATGCCGTAATAGAGAGAAAGCCTAGTCCTATCGAAGACTAGCATCTTCGAAACCACCATCTTGCACAAGCAACAGAGGGAGTAGAGTAGCATAAGGTAAAGTAGTAGTAGTGTTATCAACCTCGCCGAGATCCTTTCTCGACTCCTGCGAGAAAGCAATCCCGAGCCATACTATCCAGCTTATCATCACAATCCAATTCTCATCACCATCCAGCCTCATCACAAGTATCCAGTTCTAGTTGTATCGATCAGATACAACTCCAAGTGTCCGCTATCGTAGGACAGGCTATCGATAGATGTTTTCTTCCGCAGGGTGCACCAACTTACCCACCACGCTGATTAACTCCGCGGACACACTTTCTGGGTCATGCCCGCCTCGCCAAACAATACGCCGCAACCCGACCTAGGCTTAATAGAGAGGTCAAGCACGCCGACTAAACCTATGCCCCGGGGTCATGGGCCATCGCCTGGAACTCCTCAAGTTCGCTATGGGCGGCGGTGAGCGACCTAGCTACCTCCTTCAACAAGGCAGGTGCTTGCGCAGTCCAACCCGCACAAGCCGCCAATCGCCGACGCCTATTAAGCTTCGCCGATGCATACGACGCAGAACGCCCATACGATGCCCATGTGATGGTTAGTTCTATCGGGCGAGGCCCTCGGATCAAATATCCAAATCGTAGTGGATTAGGAGCACGCGGTAACAAGCGAGACTCACGAAAGATGTGACCCGCTTCCCGCCTCGAGGACTTGCGGCAAGGGCTAAGAATGCCCGACCACGCCTCGTAATTATCTCTCGGGCACCTTCCGTGTCAACCCGACTCCACATCACTCGCAATTATGCTCGCTGGTACCCTCGTATGGACCCGCCTTTAGTAACATGGTTCGAGTAAAGTCATAGTAATCATAGTAACTGTGTGTCTAAACATCAAGGGTAAAACCCGAGGAATCACCCCCAGTGAACTCCACTCAATGTAATCATCAAGGTGAACGTAAGAGGAATCACCCTCGAAGTTCACACTTGAGGGGGTTGCACAACAGAGTCGTATCGGAAGTGGTTAAGGAGGAAATCACGCTCGATGACCACGACCGAATGACTACACTATAGGGTTAACATCAGAAGTGCTGAGAGGTTCACCCTCGGTACTCGATAGTAACCCAGTAGTGTTGAGCAACTAAGGGGAAGTGATGTGCGGTGTCGGGGCCTGGTCTTCGATCACGTAGATCGAGTCGTCGATGATGAAGCAGGGGCAACAAGGACAAGTGGGGGGTCACTGATGGATCACTAACCAACCTATACTAAGCAGTTTAGGATAAGCATGTAAGGTACAACAGCAGATACAAAAGCAGGCTATGCATCAGAATAGGAGCAAACAATTACAGTAGCAAAATCTAATGCAAGCATGAGAGAATGGAATGGGCGATATCGGGATGATCAAAGGGGGGGCTTGCCTGGTTGCTCTGGCAAGGAGGGGTCGTCGTCGACGTAGTCGATCACAGGGGCGTCATCGGTCTCGGGGTCTACCGGAGAGAAGAGGGGGGAAGAAACAGTAAATATAAAGCAGGCATAGCATCATAAAGCATAACATGGCAATAAGCTATGTCGGGTGTGATCTAACGTAAGGCTACACGACCTAGGAGAAGGGGGAAATCAACCGGGAATGTTTTCCGGTTACGACTATCGTGGTCGATGATGACCCGAGGGGAAAGTTCCATGTTCAGCATGCTAGGGGCATGTGACAGATGAACGGACCGCATATTCGGATTCGTTGGATTTTTCTGAGCAACTTTCATATAGAAAACATTTTCATCGGATTTACGGTTTATTTTCTATGAATTAATAAAGATTAAACAATTTTGTGGAATTACCTAAATTTAACAGAAAAGGAAATATTGCATCAGCATGACGTCATAGCGACGTCAACAGTCAACAGGATGGCTGACCGGTCAATACTGACATGGGGGACCCACCTGTCATAGATAGTGGGTTAAACAGGGTTTAAACTAATCTACATTTAGTTAGTAAAACTACTGGGCCCAACTGTCAGTGTCTAATTAACTAAACTAATTAGTTTATTTATTAAAATGTTTTAGTTAGAGGAATAAGCGGTGGGACCCGCATGTCAGAGGCACTGTGTGCCCAGTCAGCGCAGTTGACCACGGTCAACATGGTCAACTAGGGCCAAGGGGCCCACGGGCAGCGACCCAGGGTGGGGCCCGGCCTTGCCACGTTGGCCGGCCGGCGGCTGAACGCCGGCGAGCACGAAAATGCGGCGGAGGGCACTCGCCCTCGTCGTAATTTGTCTACAGGGTGCCTCCAGGGCTGGGGGTTAGGCGCGTTCGAACGGGGAGTGAGCGGCGCAGCCGCTGTGGTGGTCGTCTCGCCGGAAACGGCCGGAATCGGCGCTGGCGACGAGCGGAGGCGGCGACGTTCTCGGGCGCTCGTCGAGCTAGGAGCTAGGGGGCACGGGAGGGCGCGTGCGCGTGCGCGTTGGGCTCCGGTGAGCACCAGGAGCTCGATGCCGTGCTCAGCGAAGCACGACAGGGCCATGGCCACGGCGGCGAGGCATACCGCGGAGTTGAGCTCGGCCCAGGGCGGCGGGCATGGCTACGGACGAATGGGGGGTCGCTGGAAGGGGGGAAGGAAGCAGAGGCTCACCGGGAGCCTGCAGGTGTGCAATAGTGGGCTCGGGGGAGGCTCGGCGGAGCGAATCGACGGCGGCGAGCTCGGGCGTCCCGAGGAGGAAGACGGGGTGGATCCGGCGCTGCGGAGCCTTCCGGCCCCAACGGTGGGCACCGTTCGACGTGGAGGACGACAGCGGACATCTACGGCATGTTGGCGGCGCGGCGAAGACGGTGGCCGCGGGATCGACGCGGCGACGGCGGCGGGCGCGCTCGGGTCAGAGAGAGGGGAGTGAGTGAGCGAGGAAGAGAGAAGGGGAATCATGCGGGCGTCCAGGGGGAGTGGACGTGGCGGTAGGTGAGGGGGAGGGCTCGAGGCGTCGCCCTTATCCTCTCCGCGGCGCCTGTAGCGGCGTGGCCGGCGAGGTGGTTCGGCGGCAACGTGCGCGCGCGGTCGCTCGCACAGTGGGGGAGGGGGAAGACGACAGGGGGAGTGGGCCGGCCTAGCATGGGCTAGCTGGCTCGGGTGGGCCGAAGCCCAAGGGGAGGCCATGGCTCTCCCATCCCTTCCTCTTTTCCCCTTTTTTTTTAAAAAAATTTCCAGCAACATTTTTCTTTTTTCCTTTTAGCCATTAGGACTTTCCAAAATTATGTCAATGGCCAAGATAATTTCAAGGAATTATTGTGCACTACCACAATAAGGTTGGGAGGCTTTTGGAATAGTTGCCAATTTTATAAATTAAAAAGGGCATTTAATTTATTGCTTAGGTCACTGTTTTTAAGTAGTTTAGGCCACTTAAACCCTTTGCAAAAATCTTGGTTCACCACCAATATTTGTTATGATTTATTTGCCACAGGATGAACTATTTTATTTGCATGAAAGAAGAAGCAAATATTTGACATGCAATTTGAATTTGAATTTGAAGCAGATTTTGGACAAGTGGCCTTTTGGCATGATGATCATGATGACATGACCTTCATTAGGGGGAGATTACTGTAGTGTGATGCTGGGGATGTTACAAATCTCCTCCACTACAAGAAATCTCGTCCCGAGATTTAAGTGGGGAAGTAAAGAGCAACTTCAGGAGAACTGACCCTTATAGGGTTAATTATCTGAAGAACAATTCACGGGATGGGGTAGAAAAATCTCTCGAGTTGAAACTTAATAAAACATCGAGAGCAAAGTATGATGGTACAATAGGAAATTTCAAGCGAATGGACAAACGATTGATACCTGAACAGAGAGTGAGAAAGGGGTTCAGAGCATCGGGAATATATCATCTCTTGAAAGGTGGCTCGTGACATAATACGAAGCCAAATGCAAGAATATTTCAGAATCAAAGATATATAGGAGAGTCAGGTTTCGATCCTATGGAACTGTGGGTTATGGGCCCACCATGTGGGTTAATAGTAGAAAGGGGGCCGATAGCAAGGCATGTTAGATGATAGACTGTCAGTTATGTTGGCAACAACGTTTGTACCAAGGGCGAGGGATGAAGAGAACCATTTTCCTGCTCGTTGAACGAGGCGGACCAATAGGCAAAGTTCTCGTCCATCGGGGGTTACCAGGATGTCGTCAGCAATAGTAACAGGGTCACACTGACAGAGTTGTAAACCGAGGTGTTTCCATAAGCAGGGAATTATTTCTGCTTATAACATATATAGATCACAAGAAAGGTTTAAACAAACCAATGGAAAGGAAAAATGTGTTTATACACAAGATTTAGGGGTATATCTTTTCCCAAGGAAAAGTAGAGCATTTTATACCAGTGAGATCAACAAGTACATCACCATTTGGACAAAAGGGGCAAGGGAATTCATGATGTTACCCATACAACGGTGTTTGGATAATAGAGCAAGAAACAATTGACAATGCACTTCCAATGTTCTTGTTGTTGTTCGGTGTACCACAGTCATGCTTCGAGGTAACATTAACATGGTGTTTCAAGCAAGATTGAATCTGAAGGTCACAAGAAGTACAAAGGAACAATTTCAAGAATGTCAAGGAATGTAAGATATAACCAAAACATGACCAAGTTTGTATTGGCAGGAAGTCAAGGATGGTGTCGATGACAACACGAATCATCGACGGGCAAGGATGGTATTTCTCCTCAAGAATTCGATTGATATCTTAGAACAAGGCAGTATATTGATGGTGATCATGACAAATTTTGTCGAGAGGCTCTATGAAGATGCCATCGAGAAGCAATGACATCAAGCAAAAGGAATGATGAAGTGAAGGCTATTGGAACCACGGATACTACACAAACTTGAAATCAAGCTTGTTGTTCACGAAAAAATGATATGACGAGGAAGATCGACGTAAGCTTAGTTCACCGTCGAAAACTTTGCTCCGGGAAGAAGGACCAGGTAGCACAGTTAAAAAGTTGCACGATAATGATATGCCGATCAGGCTAGGAATGACTTGAAGGATTAATAAACTCATAAGCAACGAAGATTATTTAGAGTTATTGAATCGGAGTGAGGAAGTGATTCACTTATCAGTGTTCTCGGTTGACGACAACCCAGAACGCAGGAAAATTGGAATCGGTGAGAAATAACAGTTGATGAAGAACCCATACGAAGTTATGCAATTCAGTGATATTCTTGAGATACCAAAGAGTAATACTCGACGGTAGATCAAAGTAAAGGTTGGACAGGTGCAATGACTTGCAGGAGACAAGTATTTTAACTTGTCCGGGAAATGGAATTAAGGAAAAACTAGGGTCGGAACCACAATTATGAATGATCAAACAACCGATACAAGATGAACTTATAACAAGGGGGTAATTATTTTCGAGCAGCTTCCATGATAAGTCCTACATCGGGTCCATGGGCATGAACACAAAGGTTCAAGGTCGACTCCCACTTCTTCAATGCATAACCTTTCATTCACTCCTCGTTTTCGAAGAATTTGTAGTGCGAAAGATTTATCTGGTGAAGCACCAAAAGAGTATGACTCACATCTCTTTCGAGTTCACACGTATTAATGAAGGCATAGGTTCAACCTGTAGGGGTATCTTAGGAACATATACCACTAACTTCAGGATTAAAATATACCAACTCAAAAGTAGAGCGTCGAAGTCAAAGCAGATGATACAAAAAAAACTCACAAGATTTTGGATGTGAAGGACACTGTCGGATAATAATCCAACAAAGGATTCAGCGGTCCTCAATGGGTCCGATGTGAGTATCAGTACTCAACTAGAGAAAGAAAGAATGCAAATGCATCGGGTTATAGATATATCTGGATAACTTCAAAGCTTGAATACAAAGGAATTACGATTTTCAAATCAGAAGATCTGAAGCAGAGGCCCTGATCAAAAGATAATTGAGTTGAATCGATACAGATCAACAATCAATCAAGGTTTGATTTGACAAGAACAAGCTCATGTTTGGAGTGACATCTAAGCCGGAAGGATGAATGCTAAGATATGATTGAGGATTACGAGCATTCGCGACATATTAGATCAAGGGATTCGAAACGATAGTGACAGAGGATGTCAACGAAGATTACTAGAAATAAGGAATTAACCATAATGCAAGCAAACAAGAATTTCAACAACAATAGGCTGCTGAGGATTTTCAGAAGATCGAATAGTATTTCAAAGACTTTTGTGAAACATATGAACAATTGGGGAAAAACAAATCCTTGATATGTGTGAGGATTAATTTGTCGGTGTATTCAGCCGACAAGGAACTGCAATGCAGTAGGCACAAAGTATTCTTGGAACAATAGAGAGTATTTCGGGGTACCTGGTAATAATAAGGTCATCGGGGAATGATTGTATGAATGACGAATGTACGTGGTCATCCATAGGAGTTTATCGATGAAAGGGAATTGCAAAAGCAATGGGCACAAGGGTCTCGGAAAAACATCGACAAGTATCTTCAGAATCTTCTGGTGAAGCAGGCGATCATCTGGAATGAGCGGCTCTCCGAGAGGAAGTGTTTACGAGAACCTAATGTTAGAGCTTGCAAAATCATTTAACCTGAATAGAAGAGAGATCAGATTCCCAGAGTATAGACGAGGAGTAAAAGATGCTAATACCACCCAATGGCGACGTGGGCCCGTAAGACACACAGCCAATGTTAGTAAAAGTTTTTCAGTGACTAGACTCAACTTCGGCCAAGGAGTTGGAGAGGGGGCTACCTACAGGCAGTCGGCTCTGATACCAACTTGTGACGCCCTCGATTCAATCGTACACTAATCATACACGCAAATGTGTACGATCAAGATCAAGGACTCACGGGAAGATATCACAACACAACTCTAGACACAAATTAAAATAATACAAGCTTTATATTACAAGCCAGGGGCCTCGAGGGCTCGAATACATAAGCTTGAATACACAAGAGTCAGCGGAAGCAACAATATCTGAGTACAGACATAAGTTAGACAAGTTTGCCTTAAGAAGGCTAACACAAAAGCAACATCGATCGAAAAGGCAAGGCCTCCTGCCTGGGAGCCTCCTAACTACTCCTGGTCATCGACGGTCTCCACGTAGTAGCAGACATCAGCGGTGGCATCTGGCTCCTGGGCTCCGACATCTGGTTGCATCAACCGGAAAGAAGAAGAAAGGGGAAAAAGGGAGAGCAAAGCAACCGTGAGTACTCATCCAAAGTACTCGCAAGCAAGGATCTACACTACATATGCAACATTATCAAAGGGGGGCTGTATATGTGGACTGGGCTGCGGAAATGCCAGAATAGAGAGAAAGCCTAGTCCTATCGAAGACTAGCATCTTCTGGAAACCACCATCTTGCAGCAAACAGGAGGGAGTAGAGTAGCATAAGGTAAAGTTGTAGTAGTGTTATCAACCTCGGCCAGAGATCCTTTCTCGACTCCCTGCGAGAAAGCAATCCCAGAGCCATACTATCCAGTTATCATCACAATCCAATTCTCATCACCATCCAGTTCTCATCACAATTATCCAGTTCTAGTTGTATCGATCGGGATACAACTCCAAGTATCCGTTACAGTAGGACATGCTATCGATAAATGTTTTCTTCCCTGCAGGGGTGCACCAACTTACCCACCACGCTTGATTAACTCCGGCCGGACACACTTTCCTAGGTCATGCCCGGCCTCGGCCAAACAATACGCCGCAACCCGACCTAGGCTTAATAGAGAGGTCAAGCACGCCGTTCTAAACCTATGCCCCCAGGGGTCATGGGCCATCGCCCCGGGAACTCCTGCACGTTGCGTGGGCGGCCGGTGAGCAGACCTAGCTACCTCCTTCAACAAGGCAGGTGCTTGCGCAGTCCAACCCGGCGCGCGCTCACTCGGACGTCTATTAAGCTTCGCTGATGCATCGACGAGAACGCCCATACTATGCCCACGTGATGGTTAGTGCTATCGGGCCGAGGCCCCTCGGATCAAATATCCAAATCGTAGTGGATTAGGAGCACGCGGTAACAAGCGAGACTCACGAAACATGTGACCCGTTGCCCGTCTCGAGGACTTGCAAAGCAAGGGCTAGGAATGCCCGCCACGCCTCGTAATTATCTCTCGGGCACCTTCGTGTCAACCCGACTCCACATCACTCGCAATTATGCTCGCTCGGGTACCCCTCAGGGTCGACCCGTCTTTAGTAACATGGTTCAGTGTAAAGTCATAGTAATCATAGTAACTGTGTGTCTAAACATCAAGGGTAAAACCCGAGGAATCACCCCCAGTGAACTCCACTCAATGTAATCATCAAGGTGAACGTAAGAGGAATCACCCTCGAAGTTCACACTTGAGGGGGTTGCACACAGTCGTCGACGGAAGTGGTTAAGGAGGAAATCACGCTCGATGACCACGACTGAATGATACTACAGGGTTAACATCAGAAGTGCTGAAGAGGTTCACCCTCGGTACTCGATAGTAACCCAGTAGTGTTGAGCAATTAAGGGGAAGTGATGTGCGGTGTCGGGTCCTGGTCTTCGATCACATAGATCGAGTCGTCGATGATGAAGCAGGGGCAACAAGGACAAGTGGGGGGTCACTGATGGATCACTAACCAACCTATACTAAGCGGTTTAGGATAAGCATGTAAGGTACAACAATGAGATACAAAAGCAAAGCTATGCTTGAATAGGAGCAAACAATTACAAAGAGCAAAATCTAATGCAAGAATGAGAGAATGGAATGGGCGATATCGGGATGATCAAAGGGGGCTTGCCTGGTTGCTCACGGCAAGGAGGGGTCGTCGTCGGCGTAGTCGATCACGAAGGCGCCATCGGTCTCGGGGTCTCACCGGAGAGAAGAGGGGGAAGAAACAAATATAAAGGTGCATAGCATCACAAAGCATAACATGGCAATAAGCTATGTCGGGTGTGATCTAACGTAAGGCTACACGACCTAGGAGAAGGGGGAAATCAACGGGGAATGTTTTCCCGTTTCTGGACCTGTGTCAGACAGATGACCGGAGGGGGAAAGTTCCATGTTCAGCATGCTAGGGGCATGTGACAGATGAACGGACCGCATATTCGGATTCGTTGGATTTTTCTGAGCAACTTTCATATAGAAAACATTTTCATCGGAGTTACGGTTTATTTTCTATGAATTAATAAAGATTAAACAATTTTCTGGAATTACCTAAATTTAACAGAAAAGGAAATATTGCATCAGCATGACGTCATAGCGACGTCAACAGTCAACAGGACGGCTGACCGGTCAAAACTGACATGGGGGACCCACCTATCATAGACAGTGGGTTAAACAGGGTTTAAACTAATCTACATTTAGTTAGCAAAACTACTGGGCCCACCTGTCAGTGTCTAATTAACTAAACTAATTAGTTTATTTATTAAAATGTTTTAGTTAGAGGAATAAGCGGTGGGACCCGCATGTCAGAGGCACTGTGTGCCCAGTCAGCGCAGTTGACCACTGTCAACGTGGTCAACTAGGGCCAAGGGGCCCACGGGCAGCGACCCAGGGTGGGGCCCGGCCTTGCCACATTGGCCGGCCGGCGGCTGAACGCCGGTGAGCACGAAAATGCGGCGGAGGGCACTCGCCCTCGTCGGAATTTGTCTACAGGGTGCCTCCAGGGCTGGGGGTTAGGCGCGTTCGAACGGGGAGTGAGCGGCGCAGCCGCTAGTGGTGGTCGTCTCGCCGGAAACGGCCGGAATCGGCGCTGGCGACGAGCGGAGGCGGCGACGTTCTCGGGCGCTCGTCGAGCTAGGAGCTAGGGGGCACGGGAGGGCGCGTGCGCGTTGGGCTCCGGTGAGCACCAGGAGCTCGATGCCGTGCTCAGGCGAGCATGACAAGGGCCATGGCCACGGCGGCGAGGCATACCGTGGAGTTGAGCTCGGCCCAGGGCGGCGGGCATGGCTACGGACGAATGGGGGGTCGCTGGAAGGGGGGAAGGAAGCAGAGGCTCACCAGGAGCCTGCAGGTGTGCAATAGTGGGCTCGGGGGAGGCTCGGCGGAGCGAATTGACGGCGGCGAGCTCGGGCGTCCCGAGGAGGAAGACGGGGTGGATCCGGCACTGCGGAGCCTTCCGGCCCCAACGGTGGGCACCGTTCGACGTGGAGGACGACAGCGGACATCTACGGCATGTTGGCGACGCGGGGCGAAGACGGTGGCCGCGGGATCGACGCGGCGACGGCGGCGGGCGCGCTCGGGTCAGAGAGAGGGGAGTGAGCGAGCGAGGAAGAGAGAAGGGGGAACTGGCGAGGCGTCCAGGGGGAGTGGACGTGGCGGTAGGTGAGGGGGAGGGCTCGAGGCGTCGCCCTTATCCTCTCCGCGGCGCCTGTAGCGGCGTGGCCGGCGAGGTGGTTCGGCGGCAACGTCGTCTTGTGATCGCTTCGCCTGATGGGGAGGGGGAAGACGACAGGGGAGTGGGCCGGCCTAGCATGGGCCAGCTGGCTCGGGTGGGCCGAAGCCCAAGGGAAGGCCATGGCTCTCCCACCCCTTCCTCTTTTCCCCTTTTTTAAAAAAAAATTTCCAGCAACATTTTTCTTTTTTCCTTTTAGCCCTTAGGACTTTCCAAAATTATGTCAATGGCCAAGATAATTTCAAGGAATTATTGTGCACTACCACAATAAGGTTGGGAGGCTTTTGGAATAGTTGCCAATTTTATAAATTAAAAAGGGCATTTAATTTATTGCTTAGGTCACTGTTTTTAAGTAGTTTAGGCCACTTAAACCCTTTGCAAAAATCTTGATTCACCACCAATATTTGTTATGATTTATTTGCCACAGGATGAACTATTTTATTTGCATGAAAGAAGAAGCAAATATTTGACATGCAATTTGAATTTGAATTTGAAGCAGATTTTGGACAAGTGGCCTTTTGGCATGATGATCATGATGACATGACCTTCATTAGGGGGAGATTACTGTAGTGTGATACTGGGGATGTTACAACTATGAAGGAATGCACAAGTGCGAGATCGATATTTAGAGAGAGGGGGCGAACATGTGCGCTGTCGCACGCAGTGGAGGAGCCATGAAAAATAAATGAGCTAGGGGTCCAAGCATTGCTAATCCTTTACGAGGAGGGTCAATTCATGAAATTAAACCTTTTTTAGCAGCAATTGTCTAATGATCACATTCATATTAGCCTTGATATGTAGTGATGTTAGGGGGGGCAGGGCCCTTACTGCCCCTGTCTTCGCCATTGTGCACGCATCTGAGAGATGAAGCGGAAGGCATGGATGATGAGAGGGGGACGTTGGATATATAATTAATGTGGGTGTATTAGCTATTTATGTTAATCCTATATAGAGAGGTATAGATTGATCGATGTGGACGTGGGAGAGGTATAGATTGATCGATGTGGACGTGGGAAAGAGGCTGAGACCTCACTGGATATATGGATTGATCGGTTTGTGTGGAAAACTATGAAAGACCTAGCTATATACACACATACATAGAGGAACATCGATCGTTGCGCATGCACGTGTGAGAGATAAAGAATGCCCAGTATGAGGGAGAGGGGGATGTGTGTGGGTGTGTGCCTTCATGGGAGACCGACCTGAAGAAAAAGATTGCATGCGTGCGATAGATAATGCCGTCTGGTAGTGTGTGTGCATGCATGCATGAGAGAAAGTTAGTGGTACAATTATAAAGAGAAGACTACTGTGTGGGTGTAAAAGAATAAGTGAGGTCATAATCAATGTAAAGTTGAATTCAAATATTTGAATAAGAGATCCTGATGTTTGAAACCCATGCATGCATGAATATAACGGAGATCTGCGCGGTGTGCTTTGGAAATGAGCATGTCGTAATGTATACACATCGAACAAGGTCAGACTGATTTGAATTTGAGATACCGATGGTAGACATCATTTGCCCATGTCGCATCCGTGCATGTAATTGGAGATGATGGGCGGCTTTCACATCACATATCTATATCTATACCCCTATATATATATTATGTTATATATTTTTTTATATCGTGAGCGGGTAACTTTAACTTTGAAAGATGGTCGTTGGCTGAGGCGAATCCGAAGGTCCAAAGATGGCAAATTTGAGCACTATTGGCCGTAGGATATCATCTAGATTCTACCAGATTTCGCCACATGTATAATCTAGAAGACTCCATGGTTGAACTGAAGCATAATGCACAAACATCAAAACACAAGCACTTCTTATTTGTTCTAGAATCTTCCGTATCATAATTGCCCAAATGTTTTTCTACATGATTTGCCAATATTTGTTTTTACTTTATGTCTTACAACGCACAATTCCATGAATCTTAAAATAGATTAGCTTCCTTATAAAAACTAGATGATTTTGAATGAAATGAACTACAAAAATTAAACGAACATCTACATCATGCATATATGACTCAAAGCATGCATGCTATAATGTGGTATTTATTCATAATTTGGTTGCCAAATCTCATGCGTGCAATGCACGTGTACCTTACACTAGTCTAAATGGTGTTTGTGTATGTGTTGTGCGTGTTGAGGTGCAAATTGTCTTTTTTTGGGTACACATTAAACTTGTTCTTCCGAAATTTCAAGCCGCGCCTTGTTATGCCAAAAATTGAAGCTAGCGTCTCTATCTATCATGCTGCAAAACTCCCGCCTCTTCAGCCCGCGCCATGTTAGCCCGAAATATTTAAGATGTATCTTTGTCTCGCTGTTCTTCGACAACTCCCTCCATCTCAACCCGTGCCTTGCTATTCCGAAATTACAACGCGCGCGAAAACTCCCACCTCCTGTGAAATCCTGACACGCGAAATGCCCGTGGTACCCCTGAACCGAAAGAACCGCCTCAAATCGGTGGGGGGTACTTTCGAACTTACCCCACATTTCGGACAAGCGCGTCTCTAAGCCATGGTTCCCCATCGCCATCCCATCCGCCCACCCATTCGTACACCGAGGTCGCGAAAACCCGTGATTTAAACCCGACACCTGCTTCGTCCGCCACCCAGCCGGAGCTTCTTCCCGACGACATCGTCCACAAGAACACCTCGGCGTCCCTCATCCACCGCATCGGATGAGGATCCGTCGTCGATCTCATCATCCCACGGTTCAGCCACCCGTCCTCCACCTCCAAGGAGCTGCCCGACGTTCCCCTCATCTTTCGCGCCACCTCCATTCCCACACCGCCGTCTTCACCTGCACCACCGGAAGAGCATCATCATCACCGTCTCCTCGGATGAAGCTGCGGCCTAATCGGCGCCACCAAAGAGGTTGTACACTAATCGCCGCATTTTCTTCTTGATTCGATCTCACGGTGCTGCTGGCGCTCGGTCCCGAGCCAACATGACGCGGCTCCATCCACGGCGGCGTCGCCGGCCACTTCCTCCACGGCGTCGCTCCCTTGGCGGCGACGTCCACATCAGTAGGAGCTTCTGCTGCTTTAGCTCTCGCTCGCGCTGCTGCTCTACTCTTGCTCTGGGTCCCTGCCTGGTCTGCTCTTGCTATTGCTCTTGCTCGCGCTGCTGCTCTCGCTCTTGCTCTTGCTTGTGATGCTGCTCCGATTTGGCTACACTTCAGTCGACTGAATCGACTTTTGGGTCAATCGATTTCCAAGGGGTGGGTTCGCCGGGGTGAAGGAAGAACCAGCCGCAGCAGGGAGGGGGCTCGCTAGAGAGGTACCCCACTATCTATCATAGGGTTCAGGATGGGGGCGGTGGTCGCCGGCGGTGGCGGGGCATTGGCGGGGCGGTGGTGTGGGGATTGCCGGAGAAAAAGCTTGGCACGGGGGGCTAGAGGGATGGCCGTGGCGGCGGTGGACCGGTGGTGGGGAGTGTTTTCGGGGCGGGCAGGGCGGCGGCGGACCGGCGGGGGGCTGCTGTTTGGTCGGTGGTGGCTGGCGGCTCACGGGGGGTGGAGGTTGAAGATGAACCGCATGCCCTTGATTTCGTATCCAATGGCTGCAAAATCGACTGACCAGAGATGAAAAAGTCATTCGACCGACGTGTAGCCTCACCTTGCTAGTGCGTTCGGTTTAACAAAGAAATTAAGTTTCGACAACAAAATTTTCAGTTTAACGCTTAGGTTCAGTTTAACGCTTAAGTTCAGTTTGATAGTTAAGTTCAGAGATGAGCGGCTGATGTATTTTACATCTAGCACTTTGTGGTTATGTATTTTACGTCATGTATTGGAATTCCATTAGAATTCCACTCAAGTTAACGTTGTTCGTTGTCTCTCTTGTCTGCTTCAGCCTCGGCGTCGTACAACTCACCGGAGCTGCTCCAACGATTTAAACCCTCCATCACAGCGAGCGAGACCTCGGCTCCATCTCCGGACGCCTAAGATCTTCTTCCCTCCTCCGACAAAGAAAGTCACCGGAGAATCCTCACCGCCAACCCAATCACGCTGAGATCGACATGGCTTCGCCAAGGAGGTTGTACAATTGTTGCATCTCTTTTTTACTCTACATGTTATATATATTGTCCATCGAGCACTCGTAGTAACGGAAATACGATTATTTTATCCTACTATATGACAAGCGGTGAGGTACCGTGCAACTTAGCTATCCGTGATGGACTCTCTTGAACGCCATCATTATTTATCTCTGTAGCGTTTGAGCTGTGCATTTGTCGATGGGCACGGAGTTGAGCTAGTATGGCAATGGCACAGGGTCCAAAGTAATAGAAGTAGCACAAAAACATTTTTTAGTGTAGGATTTTCCTTGCTCAAGCCTGCCTACTAGAATCGCCAAGTGCTTGAAGGAAAAGGTGAATGAAAAACGTAGGAATTGGAAAGTTTCCTATGGTACTACTTTTCATGAATTTGGTGCAAAGGAATGGAGCAAAGGAAAACTGTAGGATTTGTTCCTTTAGTGTCTCCTTGAAAGAAAAACCGTAGGAATTCTAATTTCCACTTCTCCTCCTTTTCATATTCCTATTCATCAAGCACAAGACTAAGAGATAGTAGCATAATAGCATTGTAACCGTACATTTTCTTGTGGTTTGACTTAATCTCACCATGCTTTTTTGCATCATGTGATCTTCCAATTGTTGTGAATCAAACACCCTGATTGGCAGAAATCCTGTGTTTTTAAATTCTCCATTTTGCATGTGCATTCCTATCATATTTCTGTCTATTTCCTATCCCTGCATTGTTAGAATCCTCAAATTCAAACAAGCCCTTACTCAATTACTTCTGTTACAGATATGTGTCAAAGAAAACCTTGTGTGGTTTGTCCTGCTCTGCGGCGCTGTGTTCCACCCCAGCTCAGCTGCTCTAACGACGGAAGGGTTCACCATAGTGGGGATCCGCTCTCCAGACTGTCTTTCGCCACCTAAGATATTCTTCCCCGCCGCCGGCAGCCACGACAACTGCATTACCATCATCAACTGAGTAGATGACCTTGAGGACTACACGGGTCCGCAAGAGGTCACACTCTTCCGTGTCTGCTTACGTTATGTGTCGCTTAATATGATGACATGCTACATTATCATCGTGTTCACCTATTAGACTCCGAGTCAGGGCCAAACTAATGCTGAAACTTGAGTTTCTAAATGGTTGTGGGGTACATATTGGGGCAGCAATCAGTACTATCTGTCTACTATCTGGTTAATCTCCGGTGTCTACTATGAGTTTCATGTTGGGTGCAAACAAACATTAAAGGAGCCATTATTTGTATTTTTTAACTAAAGCTATTATCTACCTACTATCATTGGTTTTGGGTCTATCCACAGTTTGCTACCATCACTCTGGATTTGTGCATGCACTCCTTACATAATCTCACTATGTTTTATTCCTATGCATGCCAGTTATTGTACACAATGGAACCGATCATGTAGAGCAAAAGAGACGAGCCTTGCGTGGCAATAAAATTTCATGCAGACGTCGTTTTGTGGTGGGCGCAAAGGTAGCCCCCCCTCCACCCATTTCAGATCATAATCAAGAGGAAGATAATTGTTCTGAGGGGGATTCAGAAGGAGAAGGCCACTCCTATTTACCCCATGAGGTCTTCGCTCTAACTTGGCATGCTGATGTTGGTAATATCATGCATATGGTGCCTTGCATTGCTTACTGTATACATTAAAGATGTCATCTGCTTAGTTTAGACATGCTTTGTGTCAATGCCATCTGTTTTGTTTCTTTATCGTATATGTGAATCATGCAATGCCAACTTGTCTAGCCAGGCATCATATATGTGAATTTTGCAATGCCTCCCTGGTTAGCCAGTCATCTTATATGTGAATTATATCATGCCATCATTTTTTATTATGTGCTAAATTTGTCAACAATTTTAGTACATTCATTTACTCTTTCTGTGCATCAGCCATTCGGCACGGTCATGGAAAAATCTGGAGTGGAAACAAGGTCTTGAGAGCGCATAATGCTATCTGACGAAGCGCATGTCTTGTTGGTTACCGATAGCTCCTCGAGAGGAGGATTCGAGAGACAGATGACCACCATATTTCCCCGAGGTGCATGCCCTAACTTGGCAGGGTTATGTTACTCATATCATGCGTATGGTATCTTGCATTTCTATGTCATTTGCTTAGTTTAGACATGCTTTGTGTGAATGCCACTGCTTAGTGTCTAATTACCATATATGTGAATTATGCAATGCCATCTTGTTGCAAGACATTATATATGTGAATTATGCAATGTTATCTTGTTGCAAGGCATTATGTATGTGAATTATGCAATGCCATGCTGTTTAGGCAAGCGTCATATATGTGAATTATATCATGCCGTCCTTTTTTTGTATTTCTCATTGCTTTTGTCGACAATGTTTGTATATTCAACTGCTCTTCCTATGCATCAGCCATTTGAATTGGTGGTGGAGAAATCTGGATTGAAAACAAGGTCTTCAGAGCAGACAATGCTACCTGCTGAAGCAGATATCTTGCCGGTTACAGATAGCTCTTCAGAGGAGGATTCAGAGGCAGATGACCTGTCCTATTATCCCCCTGAGGTGTATGCTCAAACTTGGCAGGGTTATATTACTCATATAATGCATATGTTGTATTGCAATGCTTATTTTTTTACATCATATACACAATATTGAATGCCATCTCCTTAGTTGACACATCATATATGCAATTGCCCTCTGCTCACTTCCTTAGTATATAAATCATATATTTGAATTATGTCATGCCATGATGTTTACATAGACAGCATGTATCTGAATTATGGCATGCCAACCCATTTTCTAAAGACATAATATAGTTATATCATCTCATCCTGTTTACATAGTCATCATATTTTAAATTATGTCATTCTATCTGTGAATTATATGATGCCATCATGTTTCCATCGATGGCATGTTTGTGATTTATGGCATGACAACCACTTTAATAGACACATCGTATAGTTATATCATGTCATCCTGTTTACATAGTCATCATATTTTGAAGTATGTAATTCTATCCTGTTTAGTTAGGCATCATACATGTGAAATTGTGTCATGCTATCCTGTTTAATTAGCCATCATATATGTGAAATTATGTCCTGCTATTCTGTTTGCTTAGACAACATAAATGTGAATTATTTCATGCCCTATTTTCTTCCCTACTATCCATTGCACTGTCTATCTTACAATGTCTCAGTACATTCAATTACTTTTCTTGTTTATCAGCCATTTCAATTGGAGGGAGTGATGGCGATATCGTGGGAGTAAAAACACGGTCTTGAAAAGATCGTGCTACACGTCGATGCAGATAGAACCACCTTTGTACTTGCCCAAGAATCAGCCCCACCACACATAACCCACACTCATGCAGATTGTACCCCACCCGCTTGGACAGAGAACCAGCTACACCCTTCTAACCCCAACCCCAGCAGATAGACACCAGGTTCCTCGCTGACATAGCACCGTCTCCACCACAGAGCACCCTAACACGAGCAGTTAGTAAGGCAACTGCGAGTGCCCAAATCACGAGGACCACTACTCCAACCCAAGTCAACGCTTAAAGCGTAAGAAGAATTGTTCTCGTGTCAGGTTCCGTAGCTATGGCTCATACTACTTTGCTCTTGCATCATCAGATTCTTGATACCAACCAATTTCAAATTTGAAGGATGCAATTGAAACTCCAATGGCGCAACAGGTATGTTTTAAACCTGTTTCTTCAACGTGTTTGGCTGTTTGCTGTTGTAACTTGCTCTATGTTGATTTCAGTTTCAATTGAATAAACAGTTATGTTCTCATGCCATGCACATTACAAGTGTTGTTATTGTTGTGTAGTTTCCCACACTTATATTCTGTCTATGCTGCTTTGTCTTAAATAGATATGATTCGAACTGTATCTATCTTGATTTGGCAACATAAACTAGAATGATATAGACCATACAATGACCATACTACATAGATATATGTTTGTTTCATGTTGTTATCCTGTCCACCTTACTCTTGAACTGGTTTACCAAAATGAGTTTCATATACTACATTGTAAACCCGAGATGTGTTTGTTTGTTTCCCTTTTAGAACGCGGATAAAATATTGGAGAAGAGTACCTGTTATGCAATGGTAAAGGAAGTAATGCGATAAGATTCAAGATAGTGAGACATCCTGTTGGTCTCCAAGAAAGCTGATAAAACTATATTGAGGACACCGAGACAACCCCAAAGTCCTGTCTTGATGTAGTGTTCGATTCTCGGCTACCATTGCTTGGCACCAGCTCTTGGTCGTTGCTGAATCAATTCGGCTTCTTGAGTCTCAACTTCAAGTTGAAAGATATCGATCGAGATGTTATGCGACAGGAAGTCAAGGATCGAGGAAGTCCTGCAGAATTCAGATGCATACTTTCGGTGCAACAACAAAGGTATTGGAGGACTTAAGCGCCAAACAAGAGAAAGTTAATAAGCTTGCTAAGCATCTTCCAAAGATTATGGGTACCTGGATATTGTTTCTTGAGCTCTTCAAGTGGTTTCAGCTCGGACTTGTTTTGTCTGCGGCGTTTATATGCTTCTTTGTGTTCCCTATATTTGCAGTGGTGGCGAACTTTGATACCCAGTGGATGTAATATGTGTAATAGCCGTGATAGCCTAGTGTAAGTTGCTTGCTTATTTATTTCCTTGTTGTCTTGTTTATTTGTTTGGTTGTAGTCAGTGCAGTTCTTTTTCTACGGTTTGCTAGTGGCTGCAACAACCTATTTTTTAAAACTAGGCCACAATAACCATGGGCTAATATTTACTGTAGTGACACTGCACCTACGGGCCGTAGAAATAGTGAGCCTTCTACGGGTCGATAAGCGATGGACCTTCCACGGGCCAGTAGAAACAATGGGCCTTCTATGGGCGCAGAAACAATGGGCCTTCTACGGTCGATCATCAATGGGCCTTATACGGGAGTATGATCGATTGGCCAAACATGGGCCAATAACAGGCCGCATTATGGCCGTAAACGGGCTAGAGTTGGAATCGTTCGTTCATGGGCCGACCATAACGGGCCATCGTTAATAGGCCATATTTCATCACGCTATGAAAACGACCCAACGTGTTAACGGACCACAAACGGGCCGACTGTAACCACGGGCTGAATTTGGCCCATAAGCAGAAAATGACGAATGGGGCGTAAGTAAACAAATCTGAAATGAGCCCAAGAATAAATGGGCTCGAGAAGGCCGAAGATAACATGGGCTGAAGCGCCCAACGGAATAACGGGCCCTTAATGGGTATAAAGTGATACATTTGTTCATTACGGGCCGCCACCACGGGCCGTTAATGGGTGTAAACTAATACACTGTTCATTACGGGCCAGTTTCACCACGGGCCGTTAATAGGCCAAGAGTTACATAGGGCCTCATATGTGCCGAAAGACGTCATGGGCCATACATGGGCCAGAAGTGAAAACGGGCTGGAATCATATTGGGTGGCCCAGATGACACTACTGGGCCTAATTCGGATAGGGCGTAACGGGCCTTGGGTTAGCGGGCTGTAAATGGGCTATATGCGAACATGCCATTAACAGGCTTTACATGGGCCGGCCCGCGACCTTTTGACCAAGTCAAATGGGCCAGCCTTTTCATAGGAATGGGCCTCTGTTGGGCCGTGCCACATGTCGATGTATCATATCCGCCTTCCGTCCAATGAGTGGATGACATCTGTCCCAACGGTGAGCCGACACATGTTTCCTCCAGCCAATGATGATTTTACACGTGGAAAATCCCCATTGGTCGGGGCTTTTAACGGGTTATCAGATCCAAAACCCGACCCGATAGCTTAACGGCGTTCCGTTACGGTGGATGCCACGTGTCGGTCACCCTTGACGAAAGCACTTCTATGACACACGATTTATCGTCATGGAAGTGGACACTTCCATGATGATAATTTTGGTAATGTCATGGAACACTTCAACGACCGCACATGTATGACTATCTTGATTCTGTCACAATTTGTCATGGATGTACATGCATGACAAAAAACGCGACCTACTGTGACAAACATGTATCATCACGGAAGTGTATTTTTTTTGTAGTGGTAGGTGTCAATCGAGCAGGCGATTATCACAGGCAGGTTAAGCATGAGGAGCAAATTAGCTTAGATAGATGCAGGAAAGATACACGCCACTGGGTTAGGCCCGAGCGGCTTGGGGATGATGCAGCCCGAGGGGCACCCCCAGCAAAGTGAACTAAAGACACAAGCAAAACGGATACATGCCGCGGGGACGAACCCACGCGACCTTGGAATAATGCAGCCCTGAGGGTGCTCCCAGTTGAAATGAAACTCGAAAATGTCACATGATATCATTGCAGAGCGGGTCTTGGAGTAGCTGACAATGCGTGGTGAAGAAACCGACCCTCACGAGCAACCGGAGCCATGAGCCTCGGGAGGCTCTGGGGGTCCGGGCGGCTCCTCAAGGTCCATCTCCATCTCCGCCAGGAACGCGCGGTGCCTGACCACCTGGGCTTCCAGAATGCTTCTCATCAGGCATTGGTGAGCAGTAGCCGCGTTCGGCAGGCCGAAAGGCATGCAAACGTAGCTATGATGTAACGCCCCGGATACAACTTTCCATATTCATAACTCCGACTCTTGCCTTTTCCGGAGATGCGATATATTATTTTTCTCCGTGGTTGGGTTTTTGTCCCTTGTTTTGCATTTTTTTCATGTCATGCATTTCATCATCGCATCATTCGCATTGCATCGGCATCGTTTTCATAAAAGATTGCATCCGCTCGTAGTTGCCGTGTCCCCCCTTGCTTTTGTTGGCCGTTCCGAGACCAACCGGGTTTTTCGAGTCCCTCTTGTCTGGCCGCTTCTCTCTTTGTCTTCATTGACCTGTTGTCAGACCGCTTGTCCTTGTTGACCTTCCCTCAGACCAATTGGACCCCTCTCTTCTCTCTTTCTCCGAGACCAACCAAACCCCCCTTGTCTTCGTCGACCTCTCTCGGACCCTCGCTCATGAAAGCATCCGCCCTCATCCCCAAGCTCCAAGCTCCCCGCAGGTGCATCCGCCTCCATTCTGACGCCGAGAATGGAACCCCCGCTCCTGGATCCACGCCGGCGCCCCCGGATCTGACGACCTCGACCTCGCCAGGATTCTCACCACCATCACCTGCTTCCGCCTAGCCTTGCAGCTCCCGCCTGCCGCCGCTGTTTGACGCCACAGGGCTCGTCGCCGACCTCCCCTGCTTCGCCTTGGTCCCCGCCGGTTCCCCACGTCGCCTCCCCGCGCCCAGGAGTCCACGCTCGCCTACACTCATGCCGCCTCCAAGCCCCGTTGCCTCCTCTGTTCGAGAGGAGGACGACGCAGTCGACGCCCGCGTTGACCATGCGCCTCGTCCGCAGGCGAACGCCAGGTGGGCTCCAAGGCCCGGCTGCGCCCCCCCAGCCGGCCTCCCTCTGCTTCCAATCGGGCCTCGGCCCATGGTCTCCTTATTTTTTTCCTCATGATGGGCCAGCCTGCAGTTTCAGCCCAGTAGTGTTTTTTTCCAGTCTGTGCGATTTTAGGATTTATCCAGTGTTTTACTGTTTTTCAGAAAACCCCCTAGATGTTCATGCATATAATAACTCATTAACCGTGCAACCGATTAAAATGCTTTAAACATGTAAAATTCTTAAAATTGTGTCTAGTTTAATAATTTGCCACTTTCATCCATGTTTAAAATGTTTAAAATGTTGTTTGTTTAAATTTGCTCAAATGCCATGTTAAAATGATTTATTTCATAACTAAATAACCGTAGCTCGGTTTTTAATAAACTTTATATGTAAATGGGGTGGAAAAATGCCTAGATTAACATGGTCCACTTTATTTTCCTGTTTAACAACTTTAAAATAGGTTTTAGGGCAGAACAGTAGCAAATTCGTAAATTGCATATGAGGTTTTTCCGGAAATGTTGTTTGTTGTTCCGGCCTCATTTAAACTTGCCTAAATATTTAGTTTACTTTTGTTACACCCCTTGACATGGTTAACAACATTTAACATTGTTGTGTACCTAAACGAGAGCGAACTAAATAACTTGGATGTGGTGTTTCGTCAATATGCAACTCGTTGCATATTGAGCTCCACTTAACTTGTAGCATTGTTTGTTGCACTTTGCCATGCCATGCCTCATTAAACCGGACATGCATCATACTTGTTTGTGCATCATGCCATGTTTATGCTTGTGTGTTTACCATGTTGTTTGTTTCTTTCCGGTGTTGCTTCTTAGTTCCGGTAATGTTGCGATTGTGAGGATCGTTCGACTACTCCCGTTCGTCTTCTTCATGGACTCGTTCTTCTTCCTAGCGGGATTTCAGGAAAGATGACCGCTACCCTGGATCTCACTACTATCATTGCTATGCTAGTTGCTTCGTTCTATCGCTATGCGCATTACCTATCATTTGCTCTGCAAGCCATCCCATATTGCCATGAACCTCTAACCCTTGACACCTTTCCTATGCAAACCACTGTTTGGCTATGTTACCGCTTTTGCTCAGCCCCTCTTATAGCGTTGCTAGCTGCAGGTGAAGATGAAGATTTCTCCATGGTGGACAGGGTTATGTTGGGATATCACAATATCTCTTATAATATTAATGCATCTATATATTTGGTAAAGGGTGGAAGGCTCGGCCTTATGCCTGGTGTTTTGTTCCACTCTTGCTGCCCTAGTTTCCGTCATACCGGTGTTATGTTCCCGGATTTTGCGTTCCTAACGCGGTCGGGTGATTTATGGGACCCCCGACGGTTCGCTTTGAATAAAACTTGTCCAAAGAAGGCCCAACCTTGGTTTTACCATTTGCCTCACCACCACCTATCCCTTTCCTTGGGTCGGCCAACTCGAGGTCATCTTTATTTTAGCCCCGGGCGATGCTTGTCTAAGTGTTGGTCCGAACCGAGCCATCTTGGGCCACCTCGGGAAACTTCGAAGTCTGGTTTTACTCGTAGCTTGTCTCATTCGGTGTTGCCACGAGAACGAGATATGTGCAGCTCCTATCGGGATTGTCGGCGCATCGGGCGGCTTTGCTGGTCTTGTTTTACCATTGTCGAAATGTCTTGTAAACCGGATTCCGAGACTGATCGGGTCTTCTGGGAGAAGGTCTATTCCTTCGTTGATCGCGAGAGCTTGTCATGGGCTAAGTTGGGACACCCTGCAGGGTATAAACTTTCAAGAGCCGTGCAGCGGTTATGTGGCAGATGGGAATTTGTTAATGTCGGTTGTAGATAACTTGACACGGATCCGAATTAAAACGCATCAACCGAGTGTGTAGCCGTGATGGTCTCTTCTCGGCGGAGTCCGGGAAGTGAACACGGTTTCTGTGTTATGTTTGACGTAAGTAGGTGTTTTGGATCACCTCTTGATCATTGCTAGCTTCACGACCGTTCCTCTTGTTCTCTTCTCACTCTTATTTGCATTTGTTAGCCACCATATCATGCTTAGTCGCTGCTGCAACCTCACCACTTTACCCCCTTCCTTTCCCATTAAGCTTTGCTAGTCTTGATACCCATGGTAATGGGATTGCTTGAGTCCTCGTGGCTCACGGATACTTCAAAACCAGTTTGCGGTGCCTATGTTACCAAGCGGTGGCGCAACCAAGCTCAAGGAGGAGCTCGATGAAGATCTTGCCCTTTGTGTTGTTTCGTTCTAGTTGATCGTAGTGGAGCCCAGTTGGGGTCGATCGGGGACCTTTATCGCATTTGGGGTTCTTCTTTTATTTTGGTTCCGTAGTCGGACCATGATTGTATCTGGATGATGTAATGCTTTATTCATGTAATTGTGTGAAGTGGCGATTGTAAGCCAACTATGTATCTCTTTCCTTATGTATTACATGGGTTGTGTGAAGATTACCTCACTTGCGACATTGCTTTCAATGCGGTTATGCCTCTAAGTCGTGGCTTCCGACACGTGGGAGATATAGCCGCATCGAGGCGCGCAAGTTGGTATCGAGCCTTCCCGACCTTAGGAGCCCCACCGCTTGATCGTTTTTAGCGGTCGAGTTGTGTCTAGAAAAATGTTTTGAGTCATTTAGGATTATATATATCGAGAGTTAGGAATTCTTTTTACTCCCGGTCTCTTCATCGCTCTGGTAAGGCATCCCGACGTAGAGTTTTGACTCTTCTCTTCTCAAATTTCACTAAAATTTTTTTAGGATCACGCGGGTATCTTGGAACCGTTCCGATGGTTTTATGATGAGAACATTGTCTTGGTGCCTCCTGTCGGGGTTTAGTGGAAGTGTCCCGGAGTTGAGCTCGAGGTGTTGTCGTCATAATTTTATCGTTGCAGTTCTGGAATACCTGAGTTTAGTACGCCGACATCGAAAATCTCTTTTATGCAGTTGTTGGTGAGATAACCCCGATAACCCAGTACTGAGGTGAGTACGAGAGTATCGCCATAACTTGTATAACGGATGCTTTTCGAAGGTTGAGGTACATGATTTCCGGAGTTTTCTTGGTTATGTGTTGACGGATGGATACAGCTTGGATGTAGGTATTGTTAGTTTGGGTGAGATATATTGCTTCCTCTGTATCCCCAACACCAGATTGCATAACCAGAAAGTTTCGGGAATTTATAGGTGGGAATTCAAGTAGCTCCTAGAATATCTTTCCGACAGATGCATGATATGGGATTGGGTAAATCTCTATCATATGTTTATTTCCGGCTTATTCTGCAAGCCAAATCCCTTGTTTGGTGTTATTTGTGGTATTCGAGTTGCTTCGATGTCAAATGTTGAATCCATACCTTTCCTAAACGGTGTTCTCATATTGCTATGTGAATACTAATCCTTTTTGATCAATCGAGATTGTCATGCTAATTCTTTTCCAACCGGCGTGTTTCTCTTCTAGTGGATCCGATCAATTCAACATTAGCAAGACCAATTATCATTTCTTCTCAACAGTGTTTGTTTCGTCCATCCCAAGTTGTCTTTGTTTTTCCCCACCCTCCCACCCCTTTTTCTTCAAGGACACAAATTTCTTAATCAAGTATCCATTTATTCATGCGAAGTCTCTTCATTCTTTTCAATCAATGTTCTTATCCGGTGATTTCCCATGAAGATGCTCAACAGCTTCAAGTTCATCATCCTTCATTGTTTTTTCTTCTCCGGTGGTTCCAATTCAAGCTTTCGATATTCATCATATACCTTTTTCCTCATTTCAATGTCTTCTCATACCGGTGCACCTCATTATCATTCTACTTCTCGCTATTTGTTATTTCGGAGTGCTCGAGATATCTCGAAGATTCGTGTTTCCACTCTGCATTCGTTCAAGCTCTTTCGAGATTGGTATCTCATTCAAGCCATTTAATTCAACCGGTGCAATCTCTCTTAAAAATCATTTCCAACGGTGTTTTCTCTTGAGTGGGCCCTAACCCACAGGTTTTTTCCCAGGATCTTACCTGACTCTTCTATTTTCCTAGAGCTATCATAAATTCTTCTCCAAGTTTGACGTAAGAATGTGTTATCATCAGTCAAATGCTTTTCTCCAAGATATTTCAAATTCTTTTCATAGTTGGCTCAACCTCTTCGCTTTTGATTCTTCCGGTGCGCCTCAATAATTCTTGGTGGTGTTTCTCGTTGTCATACTCATCATTTGAAGATCGAAGAAGAGTTTCTCTTTAATCTTGCTCTATTCTCTTCAAGATTCATGGTCCTAGCTTGATGCCATCCTCTCATAATTGCTTTCGATTGAGACAATTCTTTTCTTACCATCCGGAGCATTTCATGAGTTGTTTCCATTTCTTTCCTCCGAAGGCCATCATGTCATAATTCTTCATCAGCGTGTAGCTATCGTTCTCCAAATCTTACTGGTGAATCGTTCGAATACCCTATAATCAGTTCATGTTCTCTTCGTTCTCATGTATCTAAATCCCCTCAAATATCTTCATTCATTTTCCAACTCTTCCCGGAGAATTGTGCCTTTGCTACTTTCTTTTTCAATTCTTATGGTGGTTCGTTCAAGATCCCTCTTCCTTTGCTACCGTATCTATTCATTCGTTGTTTCCAAATCCCACCGGTGGTTCCATCAATACCTTCTCAAGTTTACGCCATATCTCTCTTAATCCTTTCTACGAGAATAAGTAGTATGCAAAATCCATTGCTTGTCATCAAATTAATTTGATGAAGGATAAACATACAATAAATCTTATTCTTATTTCCTCGAGGTGATTCAATTCTTTTCTTCCGGAGATTATTCATGATGAATAAATTCTTGATTACAAGTGATTCATCTTTCTTTCCGGAGTTGGTCATCATATCACATTCTCGGTTCGAGAGGCTTGATCTTTCTTTTCGGAGTTCCAAGCTCTCTCAATTATCTCGTCGCGGAGATCCATCTAAATCATTGCAAGGCTTCACCTTGTGTTTTCAACTTCTCTTTCTTTGTATCATCCTTTTATTACTGGAGTTCTTCATGGAGGATCTACATGGTGGTTCGTCAAGGACTATTTTCTTTCTTCAATTGTTCTTTAAGATTTCTCTTCAAGTTATGATCCGCCAAGCTATACTCAAAATTAAACATGATGTTCAACACATGTTTTGTTTTGAGGAGTCCAAGTATTCTTCTTCTTGCATTTCGAAGTGCAATTCTTTCTACCTTATCTTTTGAGGTGGTGTTATGTCATTCTTGACAATTTCCATTCATGTTTCATGATTCTTATGTTGCCAAGAATGAGGTATTTTAAATCCATCATTTTCTCTTCGTTCAAGAGATCTTTTCGACCAATCAACTTCTTCGTTGGAGTTATCTTGTGTCAGATTTCACCTAAAGCCTTTCCTTAAGGGTTGGTGCTATTTGTGGTGATTATGCATGACCCAAGCTTGCTCCTTATCCTCTTGGTGGAAGAAGTTTTCATCTCTTCATTGATCTTAAACAAGCAATTGTTTTTCGTTAGTGGCAGAATTTCACCTCAAGTGTTGAGATGTTTCCATAAGCCCACTACAAGTTTATTCTTTTCGTTGTTAGTTTTCCAACAACTCCGTTATAACCTTCTTGGAAGGGTGCTTTTCGAGCCCATTTGTGGCAGAAGTTGGCATTTTCTCCTACATTCTTTTATTCCAATGATCTATCTTCTATTTTTTCTTCCGAAAGCATTGTGATGTTGCTCGTTTCACCCGTCACCTCGTTTTGTCAAGATCATGTTCTTTTACATGCTTATCCATTTCACCGGACTGTTGTGTCTATCATTCCTCTTTTAACCGGAGTCTCATCCAAGTGCTTTCATTTTGCCAAGTTAAAATTCTATTACTTCTATTTCCAACCGGAGTGTTGTATCATCTCTTCAATATCTTTTCATCTTATCAAGTTTTCTTCTCTTTTCTACCGGAGTGCTGTCCAAATTCTGTCATTCTTGTTCCTTGGCTATCTCATTATACCGAGGTGGTCATATTCTTTTCGTTCGTGAAACTTTTGATTCATGTCTTTGCAACCTTCAAGTCCTCGTAATACTCCTTGTTCCTCTTTTCTAACGGATTGTTTGCAATCTCGTTCATCTCAGTTGTACTCTTTCTTTTAAATTGCTCAACCTCTCAAGGTCCGTGGTTTCACTCGTTTGCCGAAGAAGCAACTTAGAATTACCTCTTCTCTTCCTCTTCCGTTTTCCCTCCGGTGCCATCCTAGATCTCGGGACGAGATCCTCTCGTAGTGGTGGAGTGTTGTAACGCCCCGGATACAACTTTCCATATTCATAACTCCGACTCTTGCCTTTTCCGGAGATGCGATATATTATTTTTCTCCGTGGTTGGGTTTTGTCTCTCGTTTCGCATTTTGTTCATGTCATGCATTTCATCATCGCATCATTTGCATTGCATCGGCATCGTTTTCATAAAAGATTGCATCCACTCGTAGTTGCCGTGTACCCCCTTGCTTTTGTTGGCCGTTCCGAGACCAACTGGGTTTTTCGAGTCCCTCTTGTCTGGCCGCTTCTCTCTTTGTCTTCATTGACCTATTGTCAGACCGCTTGTCCTTGTTGACCTTCCCTCAGACCAATTGGACCCCTCTCTTCTCTCTTTCTCCGAGACCAACAAAACCCCCCTTGTCTTCGTCGACCTCTCTCAGACCCCTCGCCCGCGAGCATCTGCCTCATCCCCAAGCTCCAAGCTCCCCTGCCGGTGCATCCCGCCTCCATTCTGACGTCGAGAATGGAACCCCCGCTCCTGGATCCACGCCGGCGCCCCCGGATCTGATGACCTCGACCTTGCCAGGATTCTCACCGCCATCACCTGCTTCCGCCTGGCCTTGCAGCTCCCACCTGCCGCCGCTGTTTGACGCCACAGGGCTCGTCGCCGACCTCCCCTGCTTCGCCTTGGTCCCCGCCGGTTCCCCACGTCGCCTCCCCGCGCCCAGGAGTCCACGCTCGCCTGCACTCATGCCGCCTCCAAGCCCCGTTGCCTCCTCTGTTCGAGAGGAGGGCAGCCGATCGGCGCCAGCGTTGACCTGCGCCTCGTCATGACGACCGCCAGTGGGCTCAAGGCCAGCTGCGCCCCCCCAGCCGGCCTCCCTCTGCTTCCAATAGGGCCTCGGCCCATGGTGAGGCCACCCCCAGCGCCCCTCCTTATTTTTTTCCTCATGATGGGCCAGCCTGCAGTTTCAGCCCAGTAATGTTTTTTTCCAGTCTGTGCGATTTTAGGATTTATCCAGTGTTTTACTGTTTTTCAGAAAACCCCCTAGATGTTCATGCATATAATAACTCATTAACCGTGCATCGGATTAAAATGCTTTAAACATGTAAAATGCTTAAAATTGTGTCTAGTTTAATAATTTGCCACTTTCATCCATGTTTAAAATGTTTAAAATGCTGTTTGTTTAAATTTGCTCAAATGCCATGTTAAAATGATTTATTTCATAACTAAATAACCGTAGCTCGGTTTTTAATAAACTTTATATGTAAATGGGGTGGAAAAATGCCTAGATTAACATGGTCCACTTTATTTTCCTGTTTAACAACTTTAAAATAGGTTTTAGGGCAGAACAGTAGCAAATTCGTAAATTGCATATGAGGTTTTCGGAAATGTTGTTTGTTGTTCGGCCTCATTTAAACTTGCCTAAATATTTAGTTTACTTTTGTTACACCCTTGAAATGGTTAACAACATTTAACATTGTTGTGTACCTAAACGAGAGCGAACTAAATAACTTGGATGTGGTGTTTAGTCAATATGCAACTCGTTGCATATTGAGCTCCACTAACTTGTAGCATTGTTTGTTGCACTTTGCCATGCCATGCCTCATTAAACCGACATGCATCATACTTGTTTGTGCATCATGCCATGTTTATGCTTGTGTGTTTACCATGTTGTTTGTTTCTTTCGGTGTTGCTTCTTAGTTCGGTAATGTTGCGATTGTGAGGATCGTTCGACAACTCCGTTCGTCTTCTTCTTGGACTCGTTCTTCTTCCTAGCGGGATTTCGGAAAGATGACCGCTACCTCGATCTCACTACTATCATTGCTATGCTAGTTGCTTCGTTCTATCGCTATCGCGTTACCTATCATTTGCTCTCGCAAGCCATCCCATATTGCCATGAACCTCTAACCCTTGACACCTTTCCTATGCAAACCACTGTTTGGCTATGTTACCGCTTTTGCTCAGCCCCTCTTATAGCGTTGCTAGCTGCAGGTGAAGATGAAGATTTCTCCATGGTGGATAGGGTTATGTTGGGATATCACAATATCTCTTATAATATTAATGCATCTATATATTTGGTAAAGGGTGGAAGGCTCGGCCTTATGCATGGTGTTTTGTTCCACTCTTGCCGCCCTAGTTTCCGTCATACCGGTGTTATGTTCCCGGATTTTGCGTTCTTAACGCGGTCGGGTGATTTATGGGACCCCCCTGACAGTTCGCTTTGAATAAAACTTGTCCAGCAAGGCCCAACCTTGGTTTTACCATTTGCCTCACCACCACCTATCCCTTTCCCTTGGGTCGGCCAACCCGAGGGTCATCTTTATTTTAGCCCCCCCGGGCCAGTGCTTGTCTAAGTGTTGGTCCGAACCGAGCCGCCTGCGGGGCCACCTCGGGGAAACTCGAAGTCTGGTTTTACTCGTAGCCTGTCTCATCCGGTGTTGCCCTGAGAACGAGATATGTGCAGCTCCTATCGGGATTGTCGGCGCATCGGGCGGCTTTGCTGGTCTTGTTTTACCATTGTCGAAATGTCTTGTAAACCGGGATTCCGAGACTGATCGGGTCTTCCCGGGAGAAGGTCTATTCCTTCATTGATCGCGAGAGCTTGTCATGGGCTAAGTTGGGACACCCCTGCAGGTTATAAATTTCGAGAGCCGTGCCCTCGGTTATGTGGCAGATGGGAATTTGTTAATGTCCGGTTGTAGATAACTTGACACCAGATCCGAATTAAAACGCATCAACTGAGTGTGTAGCCGTGATGGTCTCTTCTCGGCGGAGTCCGGGAAGTGAACACGGTTTCTGTGTTATGTTTGACGTAAGTAGGTGTTCAGGATCACCTCTTGATCATTTGCTAGCTTCACGACCGTTCCGCTTGTTCTCTTCTCGCTCTTATTTGCGTTTGTTAGCCACCATATCAAGCTTAGTCGCTGCTGCAACCTCACCACTTTAACCCCTTCCTTTCCCATTAAGCTTTGCTAGTCTTGATACCCATGGTAATGGGATTGCTGAGTCCTCGTGGCTCACCAGATACTTCCAAAACCAGTTTGCAGGTGCCTATGTTACCAAGCAGGTGACGCAACCAAGCTCAAGGAGGAGCTCGATGAAGATCTTGCCCTTTGTGTTGTTTCGCTCTAGTTGGTCTGTAGTGGAGCCCAGTTGGGGTCGATCGGGGACCTTTGTCGCATTTGGGGTTCTTCTTTTATTTTGGTTCCGTAGTCGGACCTTGATTGTATCTGGATGATGTAATGCTTTATTCATGTAATTGTGTGAAGTGGCGATTGTAAGCCAACTATGTATCTCTTTCCCTTATGTATTACATGGGTTGTGTGAAGATTACCTCACTTGCGACATTGCTTTCAATGCGGTTATGCCTCTAAGTCGTGCTTCGACACGTGGGAGATATAGCCGCATCGAGGGTGTTACATGTGAGTTGGACCCTCGCAACTTCCCATGCGCGAAGGCCAGAAAAGCTCCTGAGATGCGACTCGGTTGAGCCCTGGGTAGTCGATGCAGACGCGCAACCCGCCATCCTCACCTGGATGGGGAGCTACGCCGGGCAAGCGGCGATTGCCGCGCATGACTCTCGATTCCTATAGCTCCTGAGTGACCTTGGTGATGAACTCCTGAGGGTTGGGCCCTCCTTGCCTTATGCCTTCTTGAGGGAAACGTGCCGCGAAGCACACCTCCTAGTGGTGCCCGAGCAGCGCCCTCGTGATCTTGGTAAAGTCTAAGGCCTTGTCTGAGGAGGGCGCCGGGCGCGCCTTCCTATGCGATGGAGTGAGGCGCCCCTTGGACGGGCGCAGATCCTGGCGCGGTGCCTCCGGAGATGTCTGCCTCCTGAGGCCTTGAGCTGGGTGATGTCTTCTTCTTCTTGGGAACTGCCTCGGGAAGGTTCCCACTCTTGTTGTCTGGGTCCTCAACTGATGCAGCTTGGAAGGCACGCCCGAGAGAGCACACCACATCCTTCTCTTCGCAGGGGACTGTGATGACTCCGCTGCTTCCCGGCATCTTGAGAACATTATAACCATGGTGAGCCACTGCCATGAACTTGGCTAGGGCTGGATACCCGAGGATGGCATTGTATGGCAGGCGAATGTGGGCAACGTCGAAGTCGATGAGCTCGGTAAGGTAGTTCTTGCACTGTCCAAAGGTGACAGGGAGGCGGACCTGCCCTATCGGGGTGGTGGAGCCGTCAGTGACTCCTGAGAAAGGCTTGGTTGGCTGAAGCTGATCATATGGCACTTGGAGATTGTTGAATGTTTCGACGGACAAAATGTTGAGTCCCGCGCCGCCATCGATGAGGTCTGTAACTTGCACATTCTTGATGGTGGGGACAAAGCATTGGGAGGACACCGGCTGTAGCCGCGCACTTGAGCTGATCCACTGAGCTGAACGTGATGGCACATGTGGACCACCTGAGAGGGCGCGTGGCCTCGAGCTTGGGGAGGACTGCGCTCACCTCGCGAGCAAACTGCTTGAAGATGCGCTGAGAGGCTAGGGCGTGGGCACCGCCCAGGATGCAAGCGATAGCACGCGGCTCCTGGAAGCCCCCAGCCCCCTCGTCCTGATGATGGTCGTCATTCCTTCTTGGCGGTGGTGGCAGAGGAGGAAGGCCTGCATTGCCCTGCGGGCGATCCTCGCGAGGTTGATCCCTCCAAGGCCCCTCGTGAGGCTGGTCGTGCTAGCGGTCCTCGTAGTCACGCCACCCTTGGTGAGGGCATCGGTCGTCCCATCGTCCTCCACCTCTTCCTCCTCCTCGGACATAGCCCCGATCGTTGCGCTCGGGGTGTCGACCGATACGTCCTTCTTGCACGGCCCTGAGCTCTTGGCAGTCGTTGGTGTTGTGGGTGTGGAGGTCGTGGTACATGCAGTGTCGGCTTCCCTTGGACGACTCTGGCTGGTCCTTGTCGCGCTTCGTGTCTGGCTCTGCAGCGAGCACGGCTGCTCCTTTACTCTTCACATCCTTGGCCTTGGCTTTCTTCTCTTCTGGGTCAGCAGCTGGGAGCTCCAGTAGGGTGAGGCGCCCCTCCTCAGCCCTTGCGCACTTGGTCGCCAGGTTGAACAGCTCCAGAGATGTGCACATGTCCTCGTGGATTGCCAGTTCCTCCTTCATCTTGACGTCGTGGACGCCATCAGAGAACGCTGAGATGATGGCCTCCTCGGTCACCTTGGGAATCTTGAGGCGAGTGCTGTTGAAGCGCTGGATGTACTTCTGTAGGGTTTCTCCAGGTTGCTTCTTGATGCGGCGCAGGTCACCTACGATTGGAGGACGGTCGCGAGTGCCTTGGAAGTTGGCGATGAAGCGAGTGCGCATCGCGTCCCAGGAGGAGATCGTGCCGGGAGGCAGGTTCAGGAGCCAGGTGCGGGCACCATCTTTGAGCGCCATGGGAAACCAATTCGCCATGACCTTCTCGTCTTTGTTGGCCCCTTCGATGCCCAGCTCGTAGAGCTGCAGGAACTCCGCGGGGTCGGCAGTGCCGTCGTAGCGAGGAGGCAGATCCGGCTTGATCTTTCCCAGCCAGGCGACACTGCGCAGCTCGATGGTGAAGGCGCGGCAGCCTGCGGTGGCCACTGGAGCCCTTTGCAGACGCGGGGCTTGCTCCTGGGGATTCCCACGCGCCGCCGCCAGAGGAAGCGCGGGGTCTTGACGTGCTGGCACAGGGATGCGGTCATGACGTGCTAGAGTAGGGAGCACGCGAGCACCTTCTTGGGGATGAGGGATTTCTTGGCAGCTCCTTTCTTGTCGCGCGGGCGCTGGATGCGGTGGGTCTCGTCCAGGGGCCGCACACCTTGGAGCCAGTGCGCCTTCTTGGGGAGGAGGTGGCGGAGGCACCTCCTTAGCTGCATCACCCACGCAGGACGAAGGGCGAGGCAACAAGAGGGGCGACGCATGGGAGCCCCCTGTGGCGCTGACGAGCTCGGTAATACGAGCGAGCCACTCCTCGTAGAGGTCATCGACGGGCCAGTAGTGCAGGAGCTTGCGTGCCAGGAGCAACGCGGCATGCGCGTCCGTGGGAGCGCGACGGGCATGAGACGACGAACCAGCTAGAGTCAGCGACAGAGTGGAGGTGCGGCCTTCCCGCCGCACCGAGGGATGCAGCAACGATGCCTGCTGCTCGTTCCCCGTCGGGCCGGTGGCGGAGTGGGCGGCAGGCGACGGAGAACGACTGGGAGGCTCACCGACGGGAGCCGTCTGGGCAACGTGGGCGGCGAGAGCAGCCCGACGCTCGGCGCGAACTCGGCGAGCGTCAGCCATGCATGCGACGAACGATCAAACACGGGAAAGCAGAAGAAAGATTCCGGCGCACCCCTACCTGGCGCGCCAAATGTCAGATATCGGGTTCTGGCAAAACCCTTAAGGTTCACACTCTGGGGTGCGTGCGAAGATCTTCCTCCTACCGATCCACGTCCCAACGCCTCACTGTGAATCTAAGCTAAACGATGAACAACACAGGGGACACAAGGTTTATACTGGTTCGGCCACCGTTGTGGTGTAATACCCTACTCCAGTGTGTGGTGTGGTGGATTGCCTCAGGGGCTGATGATGCACAGTACAAAGGAAGAACAGCCTCGCGAGAGGTGTTCTTGGGCTGGTGCGGTGAACTACTTGGGTGAGTTTGATCGCCTCTAGATCTGATGAGAACTCGATGCCCTCTACTGTGGTGGCTATCTCTATATATAGAGGCCCTGGTCCTCTTCCCAAATATTGGGCGGGAAGGGCGCCAACAACGGCCATTTTGAAGGGGAACAACTAGTACACGTATCCTGACTAAAGTTGGTCTTCGGCTGCTAAAGGCACTGGCGATGACGCCGTCTTGGGCTCCACGGTGACCTCCGTCCTGCCGCTCTGCTGGTCTTGGTCTCGTTGCACCGAAATGGTAACCTTTGCTTGATGCATTGGTACTCCACGCCTACGCTTGCCCCCTTTGCACCAAAGAGGAAACAAGGACACTGCATAGGCCGGCGCCCGCCTGGTGCCTGCTTGGTCTCGATCGTCATGGCTTGCATCATGAGCACCTCGCGAGGTACCCTGCCTTGAACTCTACGCCTCCTCGCGAGCCTGCCTAGTGAGGCCGTTCGCGAGCAAGCCTTGCGTCGCCCACCCCGCGAGGCTTGGCCCCTCGCGAGGGTCTTGAGCTTGAGTTGATGAAGATGGCCCGTACTGGGCCACAACTTGAGCCACACTGCAGGCTGCAGACAGGCAAGTCTGGGGACACCCGTTCCTAGAACGCCATCACACTACTTATTTTCTGAGAGAGAACCACCTATTCATGTGTTGAGACCAAGACATTCCATTCCAACAACAAGAATCTTGATCTCTAGCCTTCCCCAAGTTGCTTTCCACTCAAATCATCTTTCCACGATATCCAAATCTGTGTGAGAGAGTTGAGTGTTGGGGAGACTATCATTTGAAGCACAAGAGCAAGGAGTTCAGCATCAACACACCATCTATTACCTTTTGGAGAGTGGTGTCTCCTAGATTGGTTAGGTGTCACTTGGGAGCCTCTGTCAAGATTGTGGAGTTGAACCAAGGAGTTTGTAAGGGCAAGGAGATTGCCTACTTCGTGAAGATCTACCCAAGTGAGGCAAGTCCTTCACGGGAGATGGCCATGGTGGGATAGACAAGGTTGCTTCTTCGTGGACCCTTCGTGGGTGAAGCCCTTCGTGGACCCGCGCAACCGTTACCCTTCATGGGTTGAAGTCTCCATCAACGCAGATGTACGATGGCACCACCTATCGGAACCACGCCAAAAATCTCCGTGTCTACATTGCGTTTTCCCTCTCCAAACCCTTCCCTTTTACCTTCATATGCAATGCTTTGCATTCCACTGCTACACTCTTAGAATTTCATGAGTAGGTTGATTGCTTGACTTGTGTTAAGTTGCTAAAATCTGACAAGACTTAAAATTGGGAAAAGGCTAGATTGTCATTTGGTCAAGTAGTCTAATCGCCCCGCCCCCTCTAGACATACTTTCGATCCTACAGAAGGCATCTGGAGCGTCGGTCTTGGGTCATCACAACTCTGCCCCACTTACAAGAGATCTCGCCCCGAGATCTAGGGATGACAACAGAAAGAAGAGGTATAACAAAGTTGCTTCTTTGACAAATGAGTGACACAAAAGAACCTTGGAGGTTGAAAAACTTGAAAGAAGGAGCTCAGTGAAATTGAAAGCATTTTTTGGTTGAAAAGAGAATGAATGAACACAAGGAGAACCTTGGATGTTAGAAGACATGAATCAAAACTCAAGTGACAAAAGAATTAGAAACCACTCTGGTTGAAATGAGATATACAAGGAATGCGAAAGAACAAATTTGCGCAGCACTCCGGTTGAAAGAGGAGCAAAACTTGATAAGTTGAAAAGAACTTGACAAGATGACACAACAGTCCAGTTAAATGGATAAGAATGGAAAAGAACATGATCTTGGCAAATAAGATGATACTTGACGAGAGCAACAACACAATGCTTTCACAAGAAATGAAAGAATGAAATGAAAAGAACGGAGAAAAGAACAACAACTTCCACCATGAATGAACATGAAGGAGCCTTCCTACGAAGAAGGGTTGAACGGAGTTGTTGGAAAATCAACAACAAAGGATATGAATTCCAATGGTCTTATGGAAAATGTCGGTGTCAAAACCGGCGGATCTCGGGTAGGGGGTCCCGAACTGTGCGTCTAGGCGGATGGTAACAGGAGACAAGGGACACGATGTTTTTACCAGGTTCGGGCCCTCTCGATGGAGGTAAAACCCTACTCCTGCTTGATTAACATTGATGATATGGGTAGTACAAGAGTGGATCTACCACGAGATCAAGGAGGCTAAACCCTAGAAACTAGCCTATGGTATGATTGGTGTTCGTCCTATGGACTAAAACCCTCCGGTTTATATAGACACCGAAGAGGGCTAGGGTTACACAGAGTCGGTTACAATGGTAGGAGATCTACATATCCGTATTGCCAAGCTTGCCTTCCACGCCAAGGAAAGTCCCATCCGGACAGGGGACGAAGTCTTCAATCTTCTATCTTCATAGTCTTGGAGTCCGGCCAATGATGATAGTTCGGCTGTCCGAACACCCCCTAATCCAGGACTCCCTCAGTAGCCCCTGAACTAGGCTTCAATGACGATGAGTCTGGCGCGCATATTGTCTTCGGCATTGCAAGGCGGGTTCCTCCTCCGAATAATTCGTAGAAGATTGTGAACACCAGGATAGTGTCCGGCTCTTCAAAGTAAATTCCACATACCACCGTAGAGAGAATAATATTTACACATGTTCAATCTGCTGACATATTTCGTGGCGTGACGTCACACCACGGCCAAGCCTTTACTCGAATCATTTTTATTATTCCACCTCAGCGCGATTAGCAAAGCGGTTCCCTTGGCACGTCTTGTCGAAGCAGAGATCGTGTCCCCTTATTCCGGGATTCTCATCAATACGGACGTGGGTAACCCAACCGCGCCATTGATTGTGGCGCTTGGGAGATAAGCGTGTTTTACCAGGCTGGTGGGGTCGCACAGTTTCATCCTCCCATATATAAGGGGATAAGGATCCACCTTTTTACCTACGCCTTCTTCCTCCTTTGCTCATCCATCTCCGCGCACTCGAGCTCCAGCGCCCAAGTCCGCACATCTCACCTCAACCTTCTCCAGCCATGTCCGGAGCGGGAGGCAAGTGGATGGCCTCCTCCGTCACGGAGGGCACATCAAGCTCTGCAGATGCGGATATTTGTCCAGCGACATCGTGCATCGGCTCCTCGGCGAGGCAGCTCATCCCACCCCCCGGCCCCCCGAGAGGGTGGTATTCCTTCCCATTTCCTCTGCGGACTGGGCTTCCCACTCCACCCCTTTGTGCGGGGCTCATGTTCTACTCGGCTGGATTTCCACGATCGGCCCCAATTTCATCCTCAACATCTCGGCGTTTATAAATGCGTGTGCGAAACCTTCCTCTGCATCCAGCCCCACTTCGCTTGTGGCTAAAGACCTTCAATGTCAAGCGAAGGTTACGAAGGGCAGCCAAGCGGAGTCTTGGGCGCCATGGTGGGCAAGATGCCCAACGTCACTTGGCTCGAGGCGCCTTTGTGGAAACCATCAAAGGGTGGCAATCGGGGTGGTTCTACATCACCAAGCCGCGTGACCCTAAATGGGCAGCGACACCCGAATTCAGATCTGCATCCCCATGTGGCTCACTTCACGGAAGAGAAGGGCTTCTTTGGGGGTAATTCGGAAGAGCTGACCGGACTTCCATCCTGTCTCCAAACCCTGGTGAACAAGAAGCTCAAGCTTGTCAACGTAATCCAGGTCATGCTCATCCGCCGGATTCTCCCCTGCCAATAGCGGGACTTCAATTTGTGGGAGTTCGATCCGGCACAGCACCAAACCCTGAGAGGGATCTTCGACACTACGTACAAAGAGGCCTGGAGGGTGTTGTTCAATGGCGCCGAGGCCCCCACATCCGCTACTGAAGATCGCGGATTCAGCTTGCAGCGTCCGGCTGGCGAGGTAAGCCGTGTTATCATTTATGGGACACTTGCTTTTCATAGTTTGACTCTATGTGGGATCTAAACTCCCAATACCTTTGACAGGCCTGGCAGGAGACGTCCGGACAGGTTAACTGTCCGCCCCCCCTTCCAGAAGACCCAGCGGACGCCCGTTTAATAGGGCTGCTGGTCCCGACGCCTTACGTGGTGCCAGAGAAGAAGGCCAAGAAGAAGGCCACGGGAACCCGGAGAAGTTCCCGCGTCGGTGTTATCAGTTCATCGTCCGATGACTCGAGGCGGACTCCTCCCACGAGGATGAGGAGGAGAAGAAGAGGCCTCTCCCAGTGAAGAGAAGAAGAAGGCCTCCCCAGCGAGGGAGGCGAAGAATCAGAAGGAAGGACCCTTCCCGGACTGTTCATGCCAACGCCGGGCGATGACGACGAGTGGCCCTCAAGGGCAAGCCCTGGCGAGATCGTAAGTATCCGGACTCTGAGTAACTCATAATTTTCTTTTTGTCACATAGCATCTTTTAACGCCGCATACAACCCTGTAGTCCGCCCAAGGATGATCTTCCCGCTTCGTCGAGCGGGTCCTTGGGCACGTCGGATGTGAATAGCACTTTACTTCCGGCCGCCTCCTCCCCCCGTGACGCTGACGACGCCGAAGTGGGATCCCGGAAGGGGACCCACCAGGAGGAGGAGGCCTCGGAGGTGCCGCAGGGCAACCTCCCGGACTTTGGACCGGACTCCACACCAGAACCTGCGGTGGTTCCGAGTCGTGAGGCGGCCCTTCGTAAGAAGGGCAAGGCGTGACGCCAGTATCTCCGTCCCAACCGGGCGCGGATAACTTGCTGGAGGCACTCAGCGGCACTTCCATCAAGAGGAACATTGCAATTTGTCATGAGTGCGGTGATTGAAGGTTCATTTCATAGCGGGCTTCTTGAAACTTCTGACAGCCTTCTAACGAGCTTTGAGGTAAGAATTTGAAGATATGTAATATAATACCGCATAGACAATAGCCCGATGCTCGGTTCGGTGTTAGGAAAGAAAAGCGGATGAGGATCTAAAAGATATCTGTGAGTCTTAATAAATATGTCGATATGGGAATGCACGAGGCTGCATTTCTGCTGACCTCTGCCCAAGCCGATCATGGAGGTCAATACTTTGAAGCAGAGCCTCGAGCGGTCCGAGAGCGAGCTCGACCGTGCCAAGAAGCAGATCGAGGACAAGGAAGGTGAGTAACACCTTATTACAGCTTTACCTTATAGAAAAGGATTTGGTTGCAAGAGAAATGACAAGGATAACATGGGTACTCCAGGGGCTACGAACGAGCTGGCGACCCTGAAGGAGGCGGTGTCCGCGGCCGAATGCAATCTGGCCGCTGAGCAGCCGAGCAAGAGAAGCAGGAGGCGCGGGTGGCGGAGGTGCGGCAAGAGCTCCGGGCTCGTGGAAAAGCATGAGAGTTTGGGCGTGACTCGAACTTCGAGTCAGAGCTGCGTCGGCTCTTGAGAGTGCCAAAGCCGCTAAGGCGAAGCCCACAAGGCCCTCCAGAAATCGAGGCATTGAAGAAGATAGTGGCGGGTAAGGCATTCTTCATGCAAAGCAAGCATGTAAAGTGAATTACATTACTTACGGTCGGAGCTCTCCGGGGCGTTCGCAGATCTGCCTGCGGCGTGTCCGATCTTTGCCGCTTTCTCTGAGCCGAGGAGGGAGCTCGGCGGAGAAGGTGTTCTGGTCTCGGTATCTTTGAGGACGGACATCCGTGCCCATAGCGACTAGTCAAGCAGTGGTCGAGCTCCACAGGTGGCGAGCAGGCCATGAAGGGCCTTATAGTTCGGCTATGGCCAAAGAGGCCATGCACAGGAGCTACTTGACTGGTGCGGTGGCTGGTGGATCGTGTCCACAGGTTGAAGTCATCAAGCACTCCGCCTGCATTGAAGGTGCCCGTCGGGCCCTTGCCCGTGCTAAAGTGCACTGGGGCAGGATGGATGCTGAGAAGTATAACGCCCCGGATGCAACTTTCCATATTCGTAACTCCAACTCTTGCCTTTTCCGGAGATGTGATATGTTATTCCCTTCGTGGTTGGGTTTTGTCTGTTGTTTTGCATTTTGTTCATGTCATGCATCTCATCTCATAGCATCATGCGCTTTGCATGCACATGTTTTCATAAAGCTTGCACCCGTTCGTAGTTGCCGCGTTCCCCTTGCTTTCGTTGACCGTTCCGAGGCCATTCGGGTTTTCGTTTCCCTCTTGTCCGACCACCTAACCTCTCTTGCCAGTGCACAGAACCCTCACGCGCGTGTCCGTAAGCTGCCCCGAACCCAAACCGGTCTGTCGTTACCAATGGATCCGGATAATCCCCAAACATCTATAAAACATCTCTGTCTTCTTATTTGGACTCCCTAGCTATTTATTCGTGACTGTCTGATTAAAATCGAAGGGACCAGATGCACCTAACCAAATTCACCTGCTATATAATATCAGCCTAACCCTAGCCCTAGCCCGTCCAATCCATCCAATCCTCCTCGCGCCGCCACCCACTAACTTCTCCACCTCGTCCCCCCTTCCTCGGGATCTTGCCCGATCCATTCGAGTCGCCCAACCACCTTCCTGGTTTTTAGCGCCGAGCCAACCCATCCCCTTCGATCCATCCATCCATCGATCCGGCCAACCGCCCCTGGTCTCCCTCGCCTTCCATGCCCGTCGAATCAGCAGGCCTGCTGCCGCCATCTTCTTCCCGGAGCTTCTCGTCGGAGTCCCGCGCAAGGTGCCAAGTTGCTGCCGCCGCCGGCACAACAACATCGCAAATAACCAGGCTGGCCTCTTCCTTCCTTCTCCCCGTGCCCCTCTTCTTCTCTCAAGTCTTTTCCTCTTTGAAACTACCGCGCCACCATTTTCTTCAGGTACTAGCTCCGCCTGACGCCATGGCCGACGGCCTCCTCAAGTCCGGTCCACCCCGCTCCGCCTCCCTTCATTCTCGGCTGCCCCACGACCCTGCGTCCCTGCCGAAGCCCGCGCCAAGTCCGTCGCAAGCCGCCGCCCGGATCAGGCCGTCCCCGTGTCGTCCCTGTTGCCAAATGCATCGGCCGCAACGGTGCAGCCGCCCCGCTCCCCTTCTTCACCGGAGTTCTTCGCCGCAAGACCCTTCCTCGAGGAGCGCCGCCGCCCTGCTGCCAAGTTCCGCCACTACCACTGCAAGTCCCACGCCGCTGCTGCTCGGCTTCCTGTCGAGTAGAGGAGGACGGCGCCTCTGCCTCAAGTCGTTCGAGCGCACGCCACGCTCGTTGACTGATCGCTGACCGCGCCTGGGCTGCCTCCCCTTCGTCTGTTGGCCAAGGCCCAGCCGCGCCAGATCCGGCCTGCCTGGCCTCCTCCTCACTAGCCGGGCCAAGAGCCCATGGTGAGCAGCCCAGTCCGCCCTCCAGATGTAATAGCCTGGCTTATTAGGGATGATAGACTACTCATATCAATAAGGAATTCCTTCTTTTCCGGGATCCCATTCGGACAGAACTCCAAAGTTAAGCGTGCTCAGCTTGGAGTAGTTTCAGATGGGTGACCGACCGAAGATTGCTCCGGTGCGCACGCAGTGAGGACAAAGTCTTGCGAAAAAGACTAGTATTGATCTGTGGGGCGATCTAGATCCCGCCAGAATGCTGACCACCGGCGGGTGTGTCCGGGGCGTTACACCAGATTCGGCCCGTATATGTTTTTTTGGTTCTGCGAATTTCCTAATTATCCAGAGATTGCCAGTTTTTCAGAAAACCCCTTAATGTTCATGCATCAATAATTAATTAACCATGCATCAGATTAAAACAAATTATATATGTAAAGTGCTTAGAATTTCATCTAGTTTCATGGCCATTTTCATCCCATGTTAAAATGTTTAAACTTGCTGTTTGTTTTAATTTGGTAAAATGCCATGTTAAAATGATTTATTTCATAACTAAATAACTGTAGCTCGGTTTTAAATGTTCTTAATATGTAAATGGGGTGGAAAAATGCATAGATTGACATGGTGGTATTACTTTGCATGTTTAACAACTCTGAAATTATTATAGGGCAGAACAGTACCAAATTCATAATTTGCACATGGGGATTTTCCGGAATTGTTGTTTGTTGTTTCCGGCCTCACTTAAACTTGCCTAAATAGTTACTTTAATTATGTTTCACCTCTTGCCATGTTTAACAACATTTAATATTGTTGAGTACCTAAACTTTCGAGAGCGAACTGAATAACTCGAATGTGGTGTTTCGTCAATATGCAACTCGTTGCATATCGAGCTCCACTTAATTTGTAGGGTTGTTTGTTGCAGTTTGTCATGCCATGCCTCATTAAACCGGACATGCATCATACTTGTTTGTGCATCATGCCATGTTTATGCTTGTGCATTTACCATGTTGCTTGTTTCTTTCTGGTGTTGCTTCTTAGTTCCGGTAATGTTGCGATTGTGAGGATTCGTTCGACTACTCCCGTTCGTCTTCTTCATGGGCTCGTTCTTCTTCCTAGCGGGATTTCAGGCAAGATGACCGTCACCTTGGATCTCACTACTATCATTGCTATGCTAGTTGCTTTGTTCTATCACTATGCTGCGCTTACTATCACTTGTTCTTCAAGCCTCCCCAAATTGCCATGAACCTCTAACCTTTGACACCCTTCCTAGCAAACCGTTGTTTGGCTATGTTACCGCTTTGCTCAACCCCTCTTATAGCGTTGTTAGTTGCAGGTGAAGTTGAAGATTGCCCCATGATGGACAGGATTATGTTGGGATATCACAATATCTCTTATTTAATTAATGCATCTATATACTTGGTAAAGGGTGGAAGGCTCGACCTTATGCCTGGTGTTTTGTTCCACTCTTGCCGCCCTAGTTTTCGTCATACCGGTGTTATGTTCCCGGATTTTGCGTTCCTTACGCGGTCGGGTGATTTATGGGACCCCTTGACGTTCGCTTTGAATAAAACTCCTCGAGAAGGCCCAACCTTGGTTTTACCATTTGCCTCACCTACCCCTTTTGCCTTGGGTTCCGGGCCCGAGGGTCATCTTTATTTAGCCCCGGGCGGTGCTCCTTCAGTGTTGGTCAAAGCAGGCGAGATCAGGGGCCACCTCGAGGCAACTCGAGGTTTGGTTTCTCGTAGGTGACCTATCCGTGTGCCCCGAGCGAGATATGTGCAGCTCCTATCGGGTTTGTCGGCTGTCGGGCGCTTCTTTGGTCTTGTTTTACCATTGGCGAAATGTCTTGTAAACCGGATTCCGAGACTGATCGGGTCTTCTGGGAGAAGGTATATCCTTCAATGATCGCGAGAGCTTATCATGGGCTAAGTTGGGACACCCCTGCAGGGTATAAACTTTCGAGAGCCGTGCCCGCGGTTATGTGGCAGATGGGAATTTGTTAATGTCCGGTTGTAGATAACTTTACACCAGCGCATCAACCGTGTGTGTAGCCGTGATGGTCTCTTTTCGGCGGAGTCCGGGAAGTGAACACGGTTTTGGGTTATGTTTGACGTAAGTAGGAGTTCAGGATCACCTCTTGATCATCGCTAGCTTCACGATCGTTCCTTTTGCTTCTCTTCTCGCTCTCATTTGCGTATGTTAGCCACCATATATGCTTAGTCGCTGCTGCAACCTCACCACTTTACCCCTTCCTTACCCTTTAAGCTTTGCTAGTCTTGATACCCATGGTAATGGGATTGCTGAGTCCTCGTGGCTCACAGATTAGTACAACACCAGTTGCAGGTGCAGGTTTTGCGATGATCATGACGCGAGAGCGATGTTAACTATTTTGGAGTTCTTCTTCCGCTTCTTCTTCAAGGGATAGGTTCCAAGTCGGCAGCCTGGGCTAGCAGGGTGGATGTCGTTTGAGTTTCTGTTTGTGTTTCATCCGTAGTCGGATGGTGCTCTTATGTAACATGATTTTGTATTCGTGTGGCATTGTATGCCTTTTGTATGTATCCCCATCTATTAAGTAATGTTGATGTAATGATATCCACCTTGCAAAAGCGTCTTCAAGATGCGCTTCTATCCTTGGTGTGACCTTCGAGTTCCTTTAGGATAGAGTCGCATCTTGGGCGTGACAAGTTGGTATCAGAGCCTCGACCGACCATAGGAGCCCCCTTGATTGTTGGCCGTTGTTGAGTCTAGAAGAAAACTATTTTGAGTCTTAGGATTATATATATCGGAGAGTAGGATTATTTTTACTCCTCAGTCCCTTCGTTGCTCTGGTGAGGCCTCCTGACGTAGATGTTTTGTCTTTCCTCTCCTCAAATTTCACTAAAAGTTTTTTAGGATCACGCGGGTATCTTGGGATCGTTCCAATATTCTTATGATGAGAACATTGTTCTTGGTGCCTCCTGACATTTAGGGGTTGTGGCAGTGTCCCGGGGAGTTGAGCTCCGAGGTGTTGTCGTCATAATTTTATCGTTGCAGTTCTGGAATACCTGAGTTTTGCTGACATCGAAAGTCTCTTTTATGCAGTTGATGGTGAGATAACCTCGATGCCACCCAGTACTGGGGAGTTCGGGAGTATTGCCATAACTCGTATAACGGATGCTTTTCGAAGGTTGAGGTACACGATTTCTGGAGTTTTCTTGGTTATGTGTTGACGGATGGATACAGTTGGATGTTGGGATTGTTAGTTTGGGTGAGATATATTGCTTCCTCGTATCCCCAACACCAGTTGCATAACCGTAAAGTTTCGGAGTTTTATAGGTGGGAATTCAAGTAGCTCCTAGAATACCTTTCCGACGGATGCATGATATGCGATTGGGTAAATCTCTATCATATGTATTTGTTCCGCTTATTCGCAAGCCAAATCCTTTGTTTTGTTTTATTTGTGGTATTGAGTTGCTTGAAGTCAAATGTTGAATCCATACCTTTCCTAAGCGGTGTTCTCATATTGCTATGTGAATACTAATCCTTTTTGATCATTGAGGTTGTCATGTTAATTCTTTTCCAACCGGTGCACTTCTCTTCGAGATGATCCCATCATTCTCCCCATCTGCAAGATCAATTCTAAGTTTTCTCAACGGTGTTTGTTTTGTTCATCCCAAGTTGTCTTTGTTTTCCCCACCCTCCCACCCTTTTTCTTCAAGGACTCGGATTTCTTAATCATGTATCCTTTTATTTGTGAAAAGTCTCTTCATTCTTTTCTTTCAATGTTCTTATCCGGTGATTTCCCATGAAGATGCTCAACAGTTTCAAGTTCATCATTCTTCATCTCTTTTCTTCTCTGGTGGACTCAAGCCAAGTTTTTCTGGTTGATCACATTCTTTTCCTTGGATCAAGTGTTCTCCTTGCTCGTTCGCCTCTCGCCAGTTTATCCTTCCGGAGTGTGCAAGACATCTCAGGAGATTCGCCTGTGTTCGAATTAATTCAAGGTTGTCACCTCATTTAAATATTTCAATTGTTCCGGTGCATCATCTATCTGTTCAACATACCTTTCCAACAGTGTTTTTCTTTTTAGTGGGCCCTAACCCACAGGTCTTTTCCCAAGATCTTACCTGACACTTCTAATTCCTCCGGAGTTATTCTCAAATCCTTTTTGAAGTTTGACGTAAGAATGAATTTCATCAGTCAGATGCTTTCCCAAGATCGATTTCAAATCATTTCATTGTTGGCTCAACCTTTTCGGTTTTCAATCTCCCGGAGTATCTCAGTAATATTGGTGGTGTTTCTCGTCGTCATTTGAAGACAGAAGAAGGATTTCTCTTAAAATCTTGTCCGTTCTCCCGAAGATTCGTGGTGCTAGCTCGATGGTATCCTATCAAATCGTTTCCAGTCGTGCAATTCTTTTCATCCATCCGGAGCATTTCATGAGTTGTTTCCATTTCTTTCCTCCGAAGGCCATCATGTCATAATTCTTCATTCTCAGCGTGTAGCTATCATTCTCCAAATCTTACCGGTGAATCATTCAAATACCCTCTAATCAGTTCATGATATCCTTGTGCTCATGTATTTAAATCCCCTCAAGTATCTTCATTCGTTTTCCAATTCTTCCCGGTGAATTGTGCCTTTGCTACTTTCATTTTCAATTCTTACGGTGGTTCATTCAAGATTCCTCTTCCTTTGTTACCGTATCATTTCATTCGTTCTTTCCAATCCTCCCGGTGGTCCCATCAATAACTTCTTCTAGTTGGCGCTATATCTCTCTTCAATCCTTGCAAAAGAATAAGTAGTATGCCAAATCCGTTGCTTATCATCAATTAAATTGGTGAAGGATATGCATAACGTAATTCTTATTATTGTTTCATCCAAGTGATCTAGTTTCTTCTTTCCATCATTGTCATCATGTCACATTTCTCGGTTCGAGATGCTCCATCTTTTCTTTTCTGGAGTTCCAAGTTTTCCGCATTATCTCATCACAAAGCTCCATCTAAATCATCGCAAGGCTTCACTTTGTGTTTTCAACTTATCTTTCTTTTTATCATCCTTTCATTAACGGAGTTCTTCATGGAGGCTCTACATGGTGGTTCATCAAGGATTCTTTTCATTCTTCAATTGTTCTTCAAGATTTCTCTTGAAGTTAAGATCAGCCAAGCGTTACTCTGAAAATAAACATGGTGTTCAACACATGTCTTGTTTTGAGGAGTTCAAGTATTCTTCTTCTTGCATTTCGAAGTGCAATTATTTCTACCTTATCTCTTCAGATGGTGTTATGTCACTCTTGGCAATTTCTCCACGTGTTTCATGATTCACAGGTTGTCAGGAATGAGATATTTAAATCCATCATTTTCACTTCGTTCAATAGATCTTTTTGACCAATCAACTTCTTCATTGGAGTTATCTTGTGTCAGATTTTACCTAAAGCCTTTCCTTAAGGGTTGTTGCTAGTTGTGGTGATTATGCATGACCCAAGCTTGCTCTTTATCCTCTTGGTGGAAGAAGTTTTCATCTTTTTGGTGCTCTCAATCAAATCAGTGGTTTCCATTAGTGGCCGGTTGTCACCTGTAACACCCCAGATGTATCATGTCCCATTTTGGCAATGTATCAACTTGACCTTCATCCAAATTCTTGTGGGTTTTATCATGTTTGGCCTCATCTTGTTTGGTTATGTGGTTTTATTCTTTTCTTTGTCATGCTCATCTTACCATATTGCATTTGTGCCTCTTGTCTTTTTGCATTCATCCTCATTATGTAGTGTATCTTCATCTCATGTCATCTCATGTTGCATTTTGTCATTCATGTTGTTGCCATGAACATCATGGGCATAACCGTGTTCCCCCCCTTCCATCCATGGCACCCTCACTTCTCCTCCTTTTCCCTCTCTTATCAAGTGCTATTTTTTTTCCTTCTCTATTAATGTTCATCTTTTCCCCAATATTCTAACACTATGTACCTAGCCTCTCTGCCAAATTGCAGCTCATTTGAAATTGTTTTGGTTAGGTTCAAAAATGCTCCAAGTTTGAATTTTATTCAAACTTGTTTTATTTTTCTACCTCTAAAAATGCCCAAACCAATTTATTCAAATAGTCTATAATTCAGAACCCCGGATATATTTTTACATCTCCCCAACACCTCTTCCACTCTCTGTGCTTTTCTTGTTATTTTACGGTTGAAGAAAAGAATAGAAATGCAGCGATGGGCAACCAATGACATCACAGCCCGGCTGGCCCTCCTCACTCCAGGCCGGCCCAGCTACCCAGCGAGCTAGCAGTGCTCGCTCGCTCACCCTCCTTTCCACAGCTGGAGCTGCGCCCGGCCCCACATGCGATGACTGAGCCTGTTTCTCTTCCTCCTCCTCGCTCGTTCCTCTCACAAACCAAGCGGAGAGGGCGAGGGGCACACATGGCCACCGTGGCCACCACGTCCCTCGCTTCCCCCTATAAAGGGCCAACTCAGGGCAAGCCTAGGGTTCCTCCTCCTCCGTTCTTTCCCCTCCGCGCCGCCGCCACGGGTAAGAGGCACCCACGCCCTGCTTCCCCGCTCCGTTTCCTCCCTGCAGCCACCATGACCGGCCCGAGCAAGATCTCCTCGCCGGCGTAGGTGCGTCGCCGGCCTCCCCTCCATCGACCCCGAGCACCGCAGCGCCTCCCCGAGTCCATTCTAACGCCGATCCGAGCCGGGCGCCTTCCCGGCGTCCTCTTCGTCCTCTCGCCGTCTCCTTCTCGGGACAGCAAGTCCACCGGAGGTCTCGCCTCCCGCCTTGATCTGCTGCGCCACCGCCTCACCTCCTTGTCATAGGTATACTAGGTATACCCATCCTTCCCCTGCTCTTTTCGTTTCATCGATCGGTCTCCGTAAGGCGGCCAAGTTCTTGCCGTCGTCGTGTTCCCGGCGCGCAGGCGACTTCAAGTTTTCTTGATAAGATAGTTCGAAGACAGCCCATGTGCACCTCCTGCTGCTGGATCCTCCTAGCAGCTCCTCCATGCCTGCTGCACCCATGCGCACACTCATTCCACAGCCTGCTGCGCCACCCTGCTGCTTCCCCATGCCCGTCGTGCTCGTCGTGCCCGAGTCGGCGGATGCTCGAGCTCAGTACCCGCGCCAACTCCATGATTGCTCCTGGCGCTACGCCTTCCATAGCATGTGCCACACACCAGACTCCTTGCACATCCGCATGCCCGCCGCGCATCCCAGGCCCGCCGTCGCCGTTCTTGCCGCCCGGCAGGCGTCGTCGTTCTTCTCTGTCTTGGAGAAGAAGAAGTCGAGCTATGTGGCTTGGTCAAGTAGGCGAGCCCCTTCCCAACCAACAGCCTAGCCTGGCCGAGCTGGTTTGCACCCCACGCCCCCTGCGGCGACCTAGGTTTGAATCGGTAGCGCCCCTTTCATTTCTTCTATTGATATTTTAGCGATGGCAGCCGATAAAAGGCGAAGCTCCTTTCCTAGAACCCTTTGCCTAGCCCGATGGTTGCGAGCGAGCCACACTTGGGGAGACCGGGTTCGATCCCCAGCACTGCATACTTCTTCCCCCTTTTTCCAATCTTTTGCCTTTGTCGTGTGTGAGGTGGCCCCACTGATATACTCTCTTAGCTTGTCGTTTTTTATTTTATTTTCATTATTTGTTTTATTTCTGTTCCCGAGAGAATATTCCAATTCTGGCATGTGGATTCTATCCATTTAAGGCAAGTCCATTTACGGGCGTTGCCAATTTTGTAATATGCCATTTCATTTTATACCATTTAGGGCAGGTTGTCTCTTTATGCATTTGTGATGATTTTTCTACAACAACCTAACATATTATATATGTTTTTGGGGTAGAAAAATCCCACCAATCCATGGTGGCATTAGTTTCTGCATTTGAGCAAGTTCATGAACATGTCATTTTACATCATGATGTTGTCTTGTCATTTTAGTGTTTTATTTCAAGCATGCTATGAGGTTGTGTTGCACAAGGATAGCTTCATTTTCATGCCTACTTCATGCTAGTACTTGTTCCATGCCATGATATGCCCGGTTCATCATTTTCCTTCCGACACACATATGCATTGCATATCACATCTCGCATTGCATGTCATGTATTGCATCATATTGCTTGTGCATTGTTCCTTGTTTGATTGTGGTTCCGTTGCTTGTGTTCTTGCTTTGGGTAGAGCCGGAGGCGAAATGCGTGTCGAGAACCTGTTGAGAACGCCTCGAGGATCAAGCCTTCGACAACTCGAGAACCTTGCGAGGCAAGATGACCATACCTTCGAAATCACTTCTATCTTTGCTTGCTAGATGCTCGCTCTTTTGCTATGCCTATGTTGCGATACCTACCACTTGCTATATCTTGTCACCCATATTGCCATGTCAAACCTCTAACCACCCATGTCCTAGCAAACCGTTGTTTGGCTATGTTACCGCTTTGCTCAGCCCCTCTTATAGCGTTGCTAGTTGCAGGTGAAGATGAAGTTTGTTCCTTGTTGGAACACGGATATTTTGGGATATCACAATATCTATTGTTTTAATTAACGCATCTATATACTTGGTAAAGGGTGGAAGGCTCGGACTTATGCACGTGTTTTGTTCCACTCTTGCCACCTAGTTTCCGTCATCTGGGTGTTATGTTCCTTGATTTTGCGTTCCTTACGCGGTCGGGTGATTTATGGGACCCCCTTGACGATTCGCTTTGAATAAAACTCCTCGGCAAGGCCCAACCTTGGTTTTACCATTTGCCACCTATACCCTTTTTTTCCTTTGGTTTTTATGAGCCGAGGTCATCTTTATTTAGCCCCGGGCGGTGCTCCTTCAGTGTTGGTCGGCGGAACTAGAGTAGAGGGGCCCCCTTGGGAAACTCGAGTCTGGTTTTACTCGTAGGATGTCTCATCCGATGTTACCTGAGCGAGATATGTGCAGCTCCTATCGGGTTTGTCGGCTGTCGGTGGCTTTGCTGGTCTAGTTTTACCATTGTCGAAATGTCTTGATGTCTGGGATACGAGTCTGATCGGAGTGTCTTGGGTGAAGGTCTATTCCTTCGTTGATCGCGAGAGCTTGTTATGGGCTAAGTTGGGACACCCTGCAGGGTATTATCTTTTGAAAGCCGTGCCCGCGTTATGAGGCGAGATGGGAATTTGTTAATGTCGGTTGTAGAAAACCGAAGTTGACCTTAATTAAAATACATCAACCGTGTATGTAACCGTGATGGTCTCTTCTCGTGGTCAGGGAAGTGAACACGGTGTTGGAGTTATGTTTGGCGAGGTTGCTAGGATCACCTCTTGATCACTACTAGCTTCACGACCGTGCTTTGCTTCTCTTCTCGCTCTCTTTTGCGTGCGTAGAAACCATATATGCTGATTAAACTTGCTGCAGCTCCTCCTTTTCTTACACCAGCCTTCCCTTAAGCTTAAATAGTCTTGATCTCGGGTGTGAGATTGCTGAGTCCCGTGGCTCACTGATTCTACCAAAGCAGATCACGGTACCGGTGATGCCGGTACAGATGGCGCAAGCCCGAGCTGAAGTGGGAATTTGATGAGGCCCTTGGTCGATACTATGTTTCATTTCCATACGATTAGTAGTGGAGCCCAGTTGGGGCGATCGGGGATCTGTGTTGCATTTGAGATAGTCTTCTTTTATTTTGGGTTCCGTAGTCGGACCTTGAGTGTAAACTGAATGATGGATGTTTATTTATGTATTGTGTGAAGTGGCGACTGTAAGCCAACTATGTATCTCTTTCCCTTATGTATTACATGGATTGTGCGAAGATTACCTCACTTGCGACATTGCTTTCAATGCGGTTATGCCTCTAAGTCGTGCTTGACCGTGGGAGATATAGCCGCATCGAGGCGTTACAAGTTAGTGTCGAGCCATCCCGACCTTAGGAGCCCCTTTGCTTGATCGTTTTTAGCGGCCGAGTTGTGTCTAGAAAAAAATGTTTTGAGGCATTTAGGATTATATATATCGGAGAGTTAGGAATTCTTTTACTCCTCAGTCCCTTCGTCGCTCTGGTGGGTCTCCTGACGTAGAAGTTTTGACTTTCCTCTCCTCAAATTTCACAAAAAAAAATTTAGGATCACGCGGGTATCTTGGAATCGTTCCGATGGTTTTATGATGAGAACATTGTCTTGGTGCCTCCCGTCAGCAGGGGTTTAGTGGAGGTGTCCCGGGGAGTTGAGCTCCGAGGTGTTGTCGTCATAATTTTATCGTTGCGATTCTGGAATACGAGTTTAATCGCCGACATCGAAAATCTCTTTTATGCAGATCCGTTGGTGAGATAACCCGCTAACTTGATCTTGTGGTGAGTACTGGGAGTATTGCCATGACTCGTATAACGGATGCTTTTGAAGGTTGAGGTACCACGATTTCGAAGGTTTCTTGGTTATGTGTTGAAGGATGGATACAGCTGGATGTAGGGATTGTTAGTTTGGGTGAGATATATTGCTTCCCCTGTATCCCCAAAACCTGATTGCATAACCGGAAAGTTTCGGGAGTTTATAGGTGGGATTCTAGTAGCTCTAGCACTTCTTCCGCAGATATTTGGTTTGTGATTGGGTAATCCTTACCACTTATTTGTTCCATTCTTACCTTGTTTTATTTTCTTTCATCAATATCTCTTATCAAGTGGCTTCTCACCTTAATGGACGTGATGTTTACTTTGGAATTCATTCGTTCATCCCTGTTTGAATGTTTATTGTGAAGACTATATGTTGCAATTTCTATCCGTTGATTCAACTTGTCTATCTGTCTATCAAGATGCTAACGGATGTCACCCTCTTCAGGATGGCTCCACCAACGCGTCAGAATCCGGAACGCAGTGATGGGAATCAGGCGAACCCTCCACCGCCACCTCCGCATCCGGAGGCATGGCAAACTTTGATGGCAACCACTAACGCCAACACTCAATTGTTGATCCAGCTGATGCAAGAGCATAACCAAGGCCAAGGCAACCAAGGGAATCAAGGTCAAGGGCAGTTCTTCCATCAGCCACAGTTCCCTACCCTCAACGGTTCCTTGCGAATCAGCCAAAGTCTTTCACTCTTGTGCGAGGCCACAGACACCGACGATTGGCTTGTGGATATCAACAAGCATTTGAATGCAGCAATGTCGGACACGAGGACTACGTCAAGTTCGCGTCTTTTCAGCTCAAGGATCGAGGCGGTGATTGGTTCCAACAATACAAGGATTCGGAGGTGGTCGAGTGATTACATGGACTGATTTACATCGGGACTTTAAAGCTCACCACATTCCTACGGTGTTGTTGAGAGCAAGCGTGAGGATTTCGCAATCTCAAGAAAGGAAACATGTCGATGTACAAATACAACATCTGATTTGAAACTTGCTCGCTTCGCTAAACAAGGCGTTCTGATGAAAAGAGTATGATCTATCGATTCGAGGTGGCCTTAGAGAGGATCTGCAGTTAGCTCTTGTTCTTATTGAGCCTACTCGGTTTGATCAATTCTACAATATGGCCCTCAAGCAAGAAGGTGCTCAGCTCAAGTGTGAGGCTTCAAAGAAAAGAAACAGGATGCAGATTCAGTCTTCTTCTTCCTCTCAAGTGGCGACAAAGCGACAAAAGTTCTACCTTCCTCCTCCTCCGTTCCGTCGGCCTTACCAAGAGAAGAACTAAGGTGGTCGTGGATCTTCCCACCCACCCAACCCAAGCTACGAGAACAAGTCTCAGCCTCAAGCTCCAAGGTCAAATGCTCCTTATCACCGTCCGCTCTCGGAGGTGACACGCAACAAGTGCCAAAGCGAAGGGTCACTATGCGAACAAATGCCATAACCAAAGCGCCTTCCGCCTCCTCCTCTGTGAGGTCTTCAAGCAATGCGGTGGTCAAGCATAATCCCAAGTCTGCAAAGGTGAACATGATGAATGCAGCGCAAGCGAAGGAATCTTGATGTGATAATGGGTAATCTTCCGATTAATGATATTCTGCAAAAGTCTTATTTGATCTTTGGTGCATCGCATTCTTTCATGTCATATCCTTTTGCATGAAGCACAATTTTGACCAGAGGTTTTGTCCAAAGTTATGCAAGTTGTTTCTCCGGAAAACTTATGACTTCTAGTTTGGTTGCTCTGATGTTTCCATCCGGTTGGCGACTATAGATTTCTGGATAAACCAATTGTTCTTGGTGACTCGATATTGATCTAATTCTCGGGATGGTGGCTTTCTCGGCACAAGGCTCAACTTGATTGTCTGCCGAGCAAATTCAATTGACACACCCTTACGAGGATGTTATCATCTATGTCGCTCGTGATGAAACCATTCGGTTGTTTTCTCTCAATGAGAAGGGCGAGTTGGATGCTATCTCTCAGATTCCAGTCGTTTGTGAGTACCAAGATGTCTTTCCAGAAGAGCTTCCGGGTATGCCTCCGCATCGGCCAGTCAAATTCGTTATCGATCTTGAGCCCGACACTGAACCCGTTTGCAAACGTCCTTACAAGCTTGGACCCAAGGAGCTGAAAGAATTGAAGAAGCAGCTCGATGAACAAGAGCGTCTGGGTTTGATCAGACCGAGTTCATCTCCATGGGGATGTGGAGTTCTTTTTGTCTAGAAGAAGGATGGCACGGACCGACTTTGCGTCGATTATCGTCCATTGAACAAGAAGACAATCAAGAACAAGTATCCACTTCCAAACATCAATGAGCTTTTCGAGCAACTCAAAGGTGCTAAAGTTTTCTCCAAGCTTGACCTTCGTATGGGTTATCATCAGATTCGCATTCGTGAACAAGATATTCCCAAGACAGCATTCAGAACAAGCTTTGGTTCTTATGAATATACTGTCATGTCTTTCGGCCTTGTCAATGCTCCTCCAACTTTCTCTCGCATGATGAACTTTATCTTCAACCCCTACACCAATGATTTCGTCTTGGTGTATCTCGATGATATTTTGGTCTTCTCCAAGAACAAGCGAGGATCATGCCAAACATTTGCGATTGGTGCTCGACAAGCTCGAGAGCATCAATTCTATCGAGTTTTCCAAATGTGAGTTACGGCTTGATGAAGTTCTTTATCTTGGTCATATCATCTCCGCCAAGGGAATCGCTGTTAATCCGGCGAAGGTTTCTGCGGTTACGGATTGGGAACCTCCTCGAATGTCAAGCGACTCCATGATTTTCTTGGTCTTGCAAGCTATTGCGAAGATTCATTGAGAATTTCTCTAAGATTGCAAAGCCTCTTTCCAACCTCCTCCGAAGCATGTCAAGTATGTGCGGGCCTTTGAGTGTGATGTAAGCTTTCAATACCCTCAAAGAGAAGCTAGTTCAGCTCTGTCTTGACTCCTCTGATGAATCGAAGCCATTGAAGTTTTACGTGATGCTTCCTTGGAAGGTCTCGGTCTGTGTTAATGCAAGAGAAGAAAGTTGTGGCCTATACCTCTCGTCGGTTGAAGCCCAACGAAAAGAACTACCCCACTCATGATCTCGAGTTGGCGGCGATTGTCCATGCATTGATAACATGGAGACATCTCTTGTTGGGAAGGAAAGTGGACATTTTCACCGATCACAAGAGTCTCAAGTATATCTTCACTCAACCAAACCTCAACCTCGAGCAAACTCGATGGGTGAAATGATTCAAGAGTACAATCCTAGTATTGAATATACTCTTGGCAAGGCGAATGTGATTGCAGATGCTTTGAGCGAAAGGCTTATTACAACAGTCTAATTCTCAAGCCATTCCAACGGATCTTTGTGAAGCTTTCCATAAGCTGAATCTTCAAGTTGTTCCTCAAGGCTTTCTTGCCAACCTCATAGTCTCTCCTACTTTGGAAGATCAAATTCGTGAGGCACAACTCCTGGATACCATGGTGAAGAAAGTGAAGCGTGGTATTGACAAGGGCATTTCAAATACAAGTGCTATCGCTTGGATGACAAAGACACTCTTTTCTTGAGGACCGTATTGTGGTTCCTAAAAGCGTCTGAGAAAAGTCATCATGAATGAGGCACACAATTCCTCCTATCCATTCATCACGGAAATGCGGAGATGTACCATGACCTCAAGCGATCATATTGGTGGACTCGAATGAAGCGGAAATTGCTCAATTCGTGAATGAATGTGATGTCTGCGAGAGGGTGAAAGCGAACACCAAAGACCAGCTGGTCTCCTCCAACCTCTTGCTATTCGGAATGGAAGTTTGATCATATCAAGATGGACTTCGTGACTGGTTTCCTAAGTCCAAGCGTGGAAATGATGCCATCTTCGTTGTCATTGACAAGCTTACTAAAGTGGCTCATTTTCTTCTGTCAAAGAATCTATCACAGCAGCTCAGCTAGCGAGCTATACACCTCGAATTGTCTCCTTGCACGGTATTCCACAATTGATCTCTTGAGACCGTGGAAGCATCTTCACCTCTAAGTTCAGGACTCCTTCGAGAGGCCATGGGCACCAACATTCGTTTGAAAGACACTTTCCATCCTCAAACAAGTGGCCAAGTCGGCGAGTCAATCAAATCATTGAAGATATGCTCGGGGCTTGTGTCATTTCCTTTGGCATGAAGTGGGAAGATTGTCTTCCATATGCCGAGTTCTCCTACAACAACAGCTTCCAAGCAAGTTGAGGCAAGGCCCCATTCGAAATTCTCTATGGCGAAAGTGCGTACTCCTCTCAATTGGTCCGAGGCAATTGAGCGCCAACTTCTTGGCAACGACTTGATCACGAAGCGAAGAAATGTGCAAAGTCATTCGTGAGAATCTTAAAGCCGCATAATCGCGCGAGAAGAACTATGACAAGCACCGTGATGTGGCTTTTGAAATCGGAGACCATGTCTACCTCCGCGTCTCTCAATGAAAGGCACTCGTCGCCCGGTATCAAAGGAAGCTTGCCCCTAGATCGTGGGTCCTTTCAAGATCATTGGCAAAAGAGGCGATCTCGCCTATCAACTTGAGCTTCCATCCAACTTTGCAAGCGTGCGATGTGTTTCACGTGTCACAGCTCATAAGTGCTTCAAGATTCTGAGCACTATCAACTTTGAAGAAATTGACCTCCAACAAGATCTCTCTTATCATGAGCACCCGTTGCTATTCTTGAAGAAACAAAGCGCAAGACTACAACAAGTCAATCAAATTCCTGAAAGTTAAGTGGCCACACCATTCGACCGAGAAGCCACACAGGGCGCGAGGATCACCTCCGTTCCGAATATCCGGAGTTCTTTCAGTCCTAGATCTCGGGACGAGATCCTCTTGTAGTGGAGGAGAGTTGTAACACCCCAGATGTATCATGTCCCATTTTGGCAATGTATCAACTTGACCTTCATCCAAATTCTTGTGGGTTTTATCATGTTTGGCCTCATCTTGTTTGGTTATGTGGTTTTATTCTTTTCTTTGTCATGCTCATCTTACCATATTGCATTTGTGCCTCTTGTCTTTTTGCATTCATCCTCATTATGTAGTGCATCTTCATCTCATGTCATCTCATGTTGCATTTTGTCATTCATGTTGTTGCCATGAACATCATGGGCATAACCTTGTTCCCCCCCTTCCATCCATGGCACCCTCACTTCTCCTCCTTTTCCCTCTCTTATCAAGTGCTATTTTTTTCCTTCTCTATTAATGTTCATCTTTTCCCCAATATTCTAACACTATGTACCTAGCCTCTCTGCCAAATTGCAGCTCATTTGAAATTGTTTTGGTTAGGTTCAAAAATGCTCCAAGTTTGAATTTTATTCAAACTTGTTTTATTCTACCTCTAAAATGCCCAAACCAATTTATTCAAATAGTCTATAATTCCGAACCCCAGATATATTTTTACATCTCCCAACACCTCTTCCACTCTGTGCTTTTCTTGTTATTTTCGGTTGAAGAAAAGAATAGAAATGCAAGATGGGCAACCAAAGAAAGATCACAGCCCGGTGGCCCTCCTCCTCGGCGCCCAGCTACCCAGCCGAGCCAGCCAGTGCTCGCTCGCTCACCCTCCTTTCCACGCTGGAGCTGCAAGCCCCCCCATCATGATGACCGAGCCCTGTTTCTCTTCCTCCTCCCTCGCTCGTTCTTCTCACAGCAAAAAGCAGAGAACAGGGGCACACATGGCCACCGTGGCAACCACGTCCCTCGCTTCCCCCCTATAAAGGGCCAACTCAGGTCAAGCCTAGGGTTCCTCCTCCTCCGTTCTTTCCCCTCCGCGCTGCCGCCACGGGTAAGAGGCACCCACGCCCTGCTTCCCCGCTCCGTTTCCTCCCTGCAGCCACCATGACCGACCCGAGCAAGATCTCCTCGCCGGCGTAGGTGCATCGCCGGCCTCCCCTCCATCGACCCCGAGCACCGCAGCGCCTCCCCGAGTCCATTCTGATGCCGATCCGAGCCCGAGGACGCCTTCCCCGACGTCCTCTTCGTCCTCTACGCCGTCTCCTTCTCGGACAGCAAGTCCACCGGAGGTCTTCGCCTCCCCGCCTTCGATCTGCTGCGCCACCGTCCTCACCTCCTTGTCATAGGTATACTAGGTATACCCATCCTTCCCCCTACTCTTTTCGTTTCATCGATCGGTCTCCGTAGGAGCGGCCAAGTTCTCGCCGTCGTCGTGTTCCCGGCGCCCGAGGCGACTTCAAGTTTTCTTGATGAAGATAGTTCGAAGACAGCCCATGTGCACCTCCTGCTCTGATCCTCCTAGCCGAAGCTCCTCCATGCCCCTTGCACCCATCGCAC